>JANEHK010000076.1:623716-649502 GCA_025960845.1 Tachycineta bicolor | reverse complement strand
GGTAATCCTTTCTTAGGCCCCGAAGATCCTTCAGGGAAAAGGAATCAATATTGGCTTCTGTCTCGGTTTGAAAAAGACAGGTGTCTGCTAAGGAGAGGCAGGCCTCTCAAGGAAATGAGGAATTCAAATCCTTCCCTCCGTGTTATCATAGTTTGGAAGATTAAAAAAAAAAACAAAAAAAAAAAACCTTTTCGGTCAGAGCTATGGGGAAGGAATAACAGTCCTTTACTAGTAAATATAACAGGACAGACAAACAACAACAGCACTTATAATAACAGTAAAACAGAACTAAGAACCCCGAGGGCAAACGCTGGGAGCTCCAGAGCTGATGGCTGGAAGCTGGAAGCGGTGAACTGTCCTCGGCAAGCAGGGGGGTGTCCTGGCAGGCAAAGTGGGCAGTGCCGGAGAAGCCGCAGCGGCTGGTCTCGGGCTGACCTAGAATCCAGCAAGGCAGCGAAGAAACTCCGAATTCCTGGGCGCTCCAACAGATGATAGAATTCCCAGGACCAGGCTCCTCCGTTAGCTGTGGACTTCAGGCAGCTCTCAGTCGCTGACCGTGCTCCCCCAGGAGAACCGAGAGCAATGAAGTCCTCCAACCTCTGCTCCCGGGAGCCTCCCCTTTCTCTCAAAACTAAGTGATCAAACTCCTTTGTCCCGTTAAGCACCCTTAACTATCAGTACTTAAAATCTCCTGGTAACTCATGGGGGGGAAAAATTCTACAGGAAAACTTAACCCTCCACAGCTTCTGATCCTGTGCTAGAAGCTTTGGCCTCTGATTTTGGTGAAGGTCCTTCTCTTGGGTCATCATCGTCCACTGGTCGATCAGTTTTGTGTGTGTGCTTCTTTGCTGGAGCTACTGCCAGGGGCTTAGGCTTACTGTCTGGTTTAGTTGCCGACTCAGGCTCAGGTTCTAGTTTAGCTGCTGGCTTCATAAGTGGGGTGTTGGCTGCAGCCTGAGTGACTGGGGTAGCTGTTGATTTGTATCCCTTCCCCCCGCCTCCGTCTGCTGCCCTACAGTCTCTAGCAATGTGCGATAAGCATATGCCAGGGCCCAGCTTACTGCAGCGATCTTTTCCCCCTTAGAGCCATCATGGTACCTCTCTTTCAGATATTTCCCCAGCTCCACTGGATTCTGAATTTGTTCCCGTGGAAAATCCCAGACTACAGGGTCAGAGAATTCCTTGAGGATTTGGCCCATATCCTCCCATTCTCCACACCACTCAGGATTTCCTCTGCCTGGGTCAGGAGTTTCATCAGCCCCGCTAGAAATCTCAGCCCATATTCTAGAGAAGCTGCAGGCTGTATAGAGGAGGCTTACCAGATGACATACCAGAAAGATGGTCTCTTTAACACTCAGGGGAAACAGCATTCTCCAACCATGATTTAACCGATTCAGAGGAGAAGAAGGAAACAAAAGACTGCAATGCTTCATCCTCTGCTCTTCCTCCCACAAACAGGGTGAATAACCATAACCATGACCCATACATACTAGGAAAAGATCTCAGCACCTTTATAAACTTTCTACAAATTATTATTATTAAACCAAGGCCAATAGCTACTCTAATCCGTGTCCCTCTACTGTAAAAACTGTGTATTAATGACAATACTGGGGCAATCTCTGGATATGCAAATAAACCTAAGGACCACAAAGGTATGAAGACCTCAAAGAAGCCTAAGGATCCAAAACACATCAAGGCCCCCACCCCAAGAGACATGACTTCAAGCAGCATAGTTACTGACTGCTAAATATTAATCAGCACAGGGTTTTTCCACTCTCTCTCGAGCCCCACGTCTGGGCACTAAGAAGTTTGTGGTGGTTTGAGGCAGATTTTGGGAGAAATGCTCCCAAGGGGCCCCCCTTCCCTACCCCAACCGGTTCGGGAAAAAACTTCCTCAGAGAGAAGTGGAAAAAACCTGTTTATTAAACAGGCAAAGCACTCCCAGCACAATACCCGATGACAAGAGCTTCGTGCCGCTTACGGAGGGATAACAAACTTAAAGAAAGTCTCTCCTCTTGAAGTTCGTCACTGTGCTCCACCGCTCCGTCTCCGCTGGCGTTGGGAGAAAAGGAGATGTGCAGGGCTGGTCTTGGTGGGGTGGGTCCCCTGTGAAGGCCCCTGGTGCTTCCCCAGGTCCTTAGTCCGGAGAGGTTGGAACAGTTCCGAGGAGAGGGCAAAAAAAGAAAAAAAGAGAGAGAAAAAAAAAAAGGAAAAAAGAAAAAGGAAAAAAAAAGCAAAAAAAGCGCTTCAGCTATTCTACAGCGTCTAACTACGCTAGCACTAAACTAACTAACTGCCAGGGAAAAAACAACAGAGCTTCTTCAGTCTTGCCGGGTTCCAACTCCCCTGCTTCAAGGTCACTCTGATGAGCAGAGTTTTCCTGGGGAAAAACAAACCGTGCCTGCCCTCCCCCTGCACCCAACTGACGATTGGGGATACACAGTCACCCCAGGACAGCCTGACTCTTGGGAACACAAGGCATCTACATGACGGACTTTCACAGGTAGCCTCTCCACCCGAGTGGCAATGTCCTTTCATTCAACGGCAGCCCAGATTGGTTTTCTCCTATGCTGTCAGTTGGCCTTTTTCCACCTTTCCAGCCAACTCCACAGAGCATTGGCTACCATCCATGAATCAGTGTAGAGGTAGACCTTTGGCCATCTCTCTCTTTCAGCAATGTCCAGGGCCAGTTGAACAGCTTTGAGTTCAGCAAGTTGGCTTGACCCACCTTCTCCTTCAGCGGCTTGTGCAACCTGTCTTGTGGGGCTCCATACGGCTGCTTTCTACTTCCAGTTCATCCCTACAATGCGGCAGGAACCGTCAGTGAAAAGAGCATAGCGTGTTTCTTCTGCTGGCAGTTGGTTGTATGGTGAAGCTTCTTCAGCACGTGTCACTTGTTCCTGCTCCTCTTCATCTGTGAGACCAAAGTTTTCACCTTATGGCTAGTTTGTAATTATCTCCAAAATCCTAGGGCGATTTGGGTTTCCAATACAGGCACACTGTGTTATAAGGGGCAATCCATTTGCTCCATGTGGCATTGGTGGCGTGATGGGTAGAGGGAACCTTTCCTTTAAACATCCACCCCAGCACCGGTAGTCAGGGTGCCAGCAGGAGTGGTGCTTCTGCGCCAATCACCCCTGAGGCAGCTTGAACGCCTTTATAGGCGGCCAAGATTTCCTTCTCTGTTGGAGTGTAGTTGGCTTTGGACCCTCTGTAGCTTCAGCTCCAGAATCCCAGTGGTCGGCCCTGAGTCTCCCCAGGCACCTCCTGCGAAAGGGTCCAGGAGAAACCATTGTTCCCGGTTGCTGAGTAGAGCACGTTCTTCACCTCTGGTCTCGTCCTGACTGGGCCAAGCACTACCGCATGAGCGATATCCTGCTTGATCTGGGCAAAGGCTTGTTGCTGTTCAGGGCCCCAGTGGAAATCGATCTTCTTGCGGGTAACCAGGTAGAGAGGGCTCACAATCTGGCTGTACTCAGGAATGTGCATTCTCCAAAAACCTATGGCACCTAGGAAAGCTTGTGTTTCCTTCTTGCTGGTTGGTGGAGGCATCACAGAGATCTTATTGATGACCTCAGTGGGAATCTGACACCGTCCATCCTGCCACTTTACTCCCAGGAACTGGATCTCTCGGGCAGGTCCCTTGACCTTGCTCGTCTTGATGGCAAAACCGGGTTCCAGGAGAATCTGGATGATCTTCCTTCCTTTCTTATCCTTGTTGCCTGGGTGCTCTGATTTCATTGTGTACTTCTTTGTTTCCACAGGGGTAACTGCTGCTGGCTGGAACTGCCCCTGTGGTTCAGCTGGAACCTGGACAGTAGTAATGTCTGTGGGTTCCATTGCTGCACCATCAAACTCTTTGTCGGGGCAAGGGGAGGGTTTCCCACCAGCTGGGGCTAATGAGGCTACTATAGGGGAAATGTTCTCCCTCAGCATCTGGCCTATCTCTGATATCTCCTTCACCCAATCAGGATGGTTTATTTCTGAGGTGGGCCATGGGGCGGGGTCAGGCTGTGGGGCAGTATCCTTATTCTCTGGGGTATGTATCAGGGTGGTTATCCAGGTCAGTCTCCCCTTATCTCTAAATGCTAAACAGAACAGGCATACCAGCAACACCAGCCACTGCATGATATCCTTAGCATTCAGAGATTGGAACCCTTTAAAAACTGGTGGGGTAGACCCAAAGAGCTGGGTAAAGGGTTGGGAAAAAATTTCCCCGGTGTCATTTCCTCACAGTAGTTGCTATTGTTGAAGTAACCCTAAAAACACACAGTTAACACATGATAGCCCTGAATCCATGTGCCTGCCTTCCAGATGAAGTTAAAAATCTTTAAATTCCTCACCTTGTTAACCCATATAGCAAACCGGATGACAGCCACAGTAGCCTTAGTTATAGGGCCCATGTTTAGGTAAGGGCCCGCAAATGGGAAAAATACGGCCACACCCCCATGCCACTCAAACCAAGGTAAGCCAGACCACATGATATCCAGTACACAGCAATGTAGTCACATAAGAACTGTTATTCCTTTTTCTCTCAATGCCCTTGTGCCCCACATTTGGTGCCAATTTCTGTCTTGATTTGAAAGACAGGTATCTGCTAGGGAGGGCTGGGACCTCTCTAGGAATGGGGGAATTCCAATCCCCTTCCCTTAAGTTATTATAATTTAGAAAATTAAAGGAGTTTTTTCAGGCAGAGGTATGGGAAGAGGAATAACAGGTCTTTACTAGTAAATATAACAGGACAAACAAACAAAAACTACTACAGCAATAATAATAATAAACAGAACCGAGAACCTCGAACGGCTTTGTTTCACAAGCTTGGGGCAGTCTGATGTCTTGGGCCCCCCTCCAAGAGCATCAAGCTGAAACGGTGGGACACTCTGGGGCTGATGGCTGGAAATGGGTTGTCCCCAGCAGGCAGGGGGGATGTCCTGGCAGGCAAAGTGAGCAGTGCTGAGGAAGCCGCGATGGCTGGATGGTGCTGGCTCCGAATTCTTGGGCACACGAGCCGATAATGGATGGTGGTAGAATTCCCAGGACCGGACCCTCCGTTAACAGTGGACTCTTCACGCAGCTAGCAGTTGCCCAACCATGCTTCTCTGATACCAAGAGCAGGAAGAAACACCCTCCGCTCTGGGAGCAATGTGCTTTTCTCTCCCCCAAATGTATGTGATCTTCCCCCACCCTTGGCCACTTCTTTTGTGTGGGTCAAGCACTCTCTAAGCATCAGCATTTAGTCTCTTAGCAACTTATGGGAGGGAAAAATTCTATAGGGAAAGAAAACAAAACAAAACAAAACAAAACCTAACCCCCAACACCTTGATAATTAAATTACGATATTCATTCATCTGTTTCCACCCCTCTTCATTATTTTGATCCCACTCAGGCGGCGCAGTTGGCATTTTGTTTCCTCCAGGGGGGCCCTGTGGGTTTTCTTTTCCCCAAACTTTTATTCCAGCTGCTCTGATTAATTGCCTTTCTTCCTGAGAAAATATTATTTCCATTATAGACTGCATCTCTTCCCAAGTATAAATATTCGGACCCAAAAATTGGTATAATTGTTCAGCTGTGCCTATGGGGTCCTCCAAAATTCCTTTGATTTCTTTTTTAAAATTTCTGACCTCAGAAGAAGTCAAAGGGGCATTTACAAACCCTGTTCCACCCCCTCCCATTGGGACTTCTCTTAGTGGAAATAGACTAATTTCTTCATCCCATTTTTGGTTTTTATCCTCTATAGTCTTTTCCCGTTTTTTGAGGAATAAGCAGTAGAGGGCTGTCTTTTAACTGAACTTTTAGTGTTTCAATAAGGCTTCTCTAGAGAGAAATCATTTCTCTGAGCTGTAGCTGTGGTTACTGAGGGAACGGAGCTCAGGGCAGGAAGGGGGGTGAGGGGAGGGCATAGCGCCGAGGCTTGGTCCTCCAAGGGCGGAGCGTAGGTGGGGTTTGCTGCCAGGACCGGAAGAGGAGGGGGGCAGTTTTGGGGGATACCAGAGGGAAGCGTGGGCAGCCTGCATGGGGCTAATGGCGGCTGTGTCAGCGGCTCCCGGCAGAGACAAAGCAGCAGCGGCAGCGGCCAGCGCAGCCGGCTCAGGCAGGGCAGCCGGGGATCGGGCAGTGGGGGAAGCGATCAGAGATAGGACGTCTGGGACCGACGGGACCCCTGGCACAGTCGGGGCAGTGGACTTAGACCACGCGTCAGGAGGGACCCCCGGCATGGCCATTAGGGCGGCCGTGAACGAGGCGGCCGAGGAGGACAAATTCACCGGCGGGGCCAGGGCTGGGGTGTGGGCGGGGACCGGCGCAGCTGCCGCAGGCTCCGAGCCGGCACTTGGGACAGGAACCGGGGCAGGCGGGGCTGAAGCGGGACCTGGGACAGGGGGCTCGGTCGCGAACGGCAGGATCGCGAGCGGGAACGTAGGGGGCAAGACCTGCAAAGGATCCCACTCTTTTTCTTTTTTTTCTTCTTGTTCCCCTGGACTAATTAAAGAAATATGGGTATTGATCTAGTATCGATACCTAACTGTGACAGACAAAAACTCTCTAACAGTTTAAAGTTAGAAAGTGTATGTTTATTACGGCCAGGCAGCACACGGGATAGTTCCTTAATTCGCACTGCAAAATTCACTGGTAATTACAAAGTCTTTTATTTACAAGTGTTGAATACCCAAAATACAAATGCATATTCATACTCCTGTCACCTCCCATTCCTCGCTTCGTATGCTAATTGGCAAAAAGGCTATTAAGCATGCGTACTTTGTTTCTTAAAATGAGTCGGGGGTCTCTTCTGGGGAGGGGTCACCCAAAATGAGGAAGTAAGATGAGTCTTCCTTGTCCTGACCTTTCTACCTTTTCAATGCATTAATGACAAATGAATCCTTGGTAGAATTTACAGTTTCCTGTGTTCAATGGGTCCTTTAAGCAGGAAATCTGCAGCTATCTTATGTCCTATTTACCACATTTTGTTTTTCATCACAAGCACAGCTTCATAAACATAAAGCTGACAAGCAATGAGTTACTAAATCTGGGATATCTTATCTAAGATCTGGCTTCTGTTAACTGTGAACAAAGCTTACCTATTGTGAAAAATGCCAATCACTTGTTTTTAAGATTTTGAAAGTTTAATAGTAAATAAGATGGTTATAAAAATAGAATTAGAGTAAAAAATTGAACAATTAGGGTTAGGACAATATGAGACAATAAAAATAAAGTTACAGATGTCTGGGTGCCTCCCCAAGTAAAAAAAGCTCCAAAGGAGGACCCCCATTAACAAAGGATTATCTCTTAAAAGCAATAGCCTGTTGAATATTCATACATTTCATACATGATGCATAAATTCCATTCAGACAAAGAATTGTCTCTGGTTAGTATCACTTTTTTTCCTTTAATCTCTATGGCGTCTTCAGGGCTGAGCAAGGCAGGAGAAGTTGGTATCTTCTGATAAGGAAGTAGTAAATTCTTTTTCTCTGAAAGATTTACGTTTTCCTGTGGTTGGTACATAAAAACTACATTTTAACTACAAAACTACATTTACCATACTATCAAACTATTAATACAACATTAACAATCAATACAACATAATACATATAGTAAATATCTTGCGTAGAGCCATATAATATGCACTTTTCACACCTATCTACTTCAGCTATTTCAGCAACTTTTTATCTTAACTTTCCTAAAAATCCCTAATTCTTCAAATTTAATGTCTCACCCTCCCTTTCTTTCCCCTTTTTCTTTTCTTGTTTCATCTCAGGGGTTTCTGATACGTTAAAGATTTTTATTCTCCTAAAATCTCCTGTCCAACATGTGGCATATTCTCTTTCTTCAGGATTAAACGGTTCCTTTGAATTTATAAATACATTTAGAGCCTGACAAATCCAATTTTCAAAAGAGCCATATCTGGGCCAATAAACGTGGTCGGATCTTATTTCCTTCTCTGCCCATTCTATCATGCAAAATTGTATCATCTTTACCTTTTCCTTTCTTCTTGTACAAGGGTTTTTATCCCAGTTAGCTAACATAACGCCGAGAGGGCTATCTTGAGGTATGTCCGTTGGTAATTTTTTACACCCTTTTTTCTTCCCTGTATTCAACTTTTTGTTTTTCTGTCCCATTTTTCAAGATCTCATCTATTCGTCCCCCACCTCTGTTTTTCACTTTCTCTTACAACCTAAAGACCACTTACTTCTATCTATGCACACACAAAAGTCCCCTTTTTCTCACAAAACTATTCAATACAATACACCTCCCTCCAAGGAGATATAGTGAATTTTAAAATAAACAATCTATATTACATATACTTTCATTCATCTACTCTTACTCACTTTATTTCTCATTCACTTTCACACATTCTTTCCCACCCTTAGGACATGAAGAGGATCCCTGTTGCCAGAGAATCGGAGCTCCATGTGGCCCCCCTTCACCTTCGGGTTGGCCTCTGGGTTCCAGTACAGCTGGGCCTATGAGGAGGGCCCAGAATCTGGTCTCCTCTGGTGCCCGTCCACTTGTGCGGCTGATTTGCGTGTCACTTACACTCTTTTACCAGGACCCCCCTCCACCTGCCTGGAGGGAAAATGGCCTGTTTGCGGGTCACTTACACCTCCTGCCACAGTCCCACCCACCCAGGAAGCTGAGGCAGATTTTGTGTGTGACTCACTCTCACACAACAAAACAACAATAAGGTACCTTTTATTTTCAAATCACCTATTACAATTTTAGGTGTTACTGGCCAGTCCTGGTGCTCTTGGATATCCCCTCAATCCAGCTGTGTTGCCCAACCCTAGATGCTCTTGGGCATAACCTCAATCTCGCAGAACCCTGAGTGCTCTTGGAATATTAATCCCTCAACCCAGCAGGTTTCTATCCTGGATGCTCTTGGGCACTCATCCCCCCAATCCAGCAAAATTTTTAGGGGCCCTTTCAACACTTTTTTTTTTTTTCTTTTCTTTTTTTTCCCAATGGATTATGCCAGGAAAACCCTCAGCTTCCTCTCTCCTAGGGGTCCCACCCCTTCCCTAAGACTCAGTCCCAGCTTCCCCGGGGATTTCTCTCACTCTGCTTATCACACGCTGCTTCTCTTTACTGGCCGTCTTTCTTGCAAAAGAATGGAGAAACAGCATAAGAGACTCCACACTCACTTAGCAGGTCTGGGGTAACCAGCTGCCTCTCATTCACACACATTCATCCCCCCCTTATCTTCCCCGTACAAACAGTACTTACCTATCCTTTGTCTTTGAGTGGTTGTCTTCGTGTACACTTTAGTCTTAGGGGCTAATTACTGCGGTTTTAGGTAATCTTTTCCCTTTTCTTTGTTTTATTGGCTCCTTTTGTCCATTGATCGTAACTTGCATCTGTCGGTCACAGCAGGGGAACACAGAGCGAGGCTGCCAACTGGGCAGGGCGTGCTGTCCTCACCCTGATTCCACTGAGGCACCAGCAGTGAGGTGTTCTAACCATCCTCTGGTACCATGATTGTGAAAAACGCCAATCACTTGTTTTAATTTTTAAAAGTTTAATAGTAAATAAAATGGTTATAAAAATAGAATTAGAGTATGTGATAAACGCCAATCACTTGTTTTAAAATTTTAAAAGTTTAATACTAAATGAGATGGTTATAAAAATAGAATTAGAGTAAAAAATTGAACAATTTCAGAGATAGGACAATACGAGACAATAAAAACAAAGTTTCAGACGTCTGGGTGCCTCCCCGAGCGAAAAGCTTCGGAGAAGGACCCTGTTAACAAAGGATTATCTCTTAAAAGCAATAGCCTGTTGAATATTCATACATTTCATACATTATGTATACATTCCAATCAAACAAAGAATTGTCTCTGGTTAGTATCATTTTTCTTCTTTTAATCTCTATGGCGTCCACCAGGCTGAGAAGGGCAGGAGGAGTCGGTCTCTTCTGATAAGGAAGTACTAAATCTTTTTTCTCTGAAAGATTTACGTTTTCCTGTGGTTGGTACATAAAAACTACATTTTAACTACAAAACTACGTTTACCATACTATCAAACTATTAATACAACATTAACAATTAATACAACATAATACATATAGTAAATATCTTGCGTAGAGCCATATAATATGCACTTTTCACAGAGTAATAAAAAAATTGAACAGTTCTCTCAGAAGAGACAAACTTCTGCCTCGCTCAGACCTGAAGACGCCATAGAAATTTAGGAAAAAAAGTGATACTGACCAGAGAGAATTCTTTGTTTGAATAGAATTTATGCACCATGTATGAGACGTATGAATATTCAACAGGCTATTGCTTTTAAGAGTTAATCCTCTGTTAACGGGGTCCTTTTTCGGACCTTTTTGCCCAGAAAGGCACCCAGACGTCTGTTACTTTGTTTTTATTGTCTCGTATTGTCCTAACCCTAATTGTTCAATTTTTTTATTACTCTAATTCTATTACTATTTTTATAACCATTTTATTATTATTAAAATTTTAAAACAAGTGATTGGCGTTTTTCACAACCAGGAACAAGGATTAGCCACATCCTCCCCCTCCCCGTGTGGGTCACACAGCGCCTGGCAGAGGGCAGAGCTGCTGCATATCCAGATCACCTTCACACAGAAGGGGAGAGCACCCCACATGTGCTCCTGCTCAACCCCTACCTCCACCCACAAGTGAAAAGATATCTCTGAAACCCTGGATGATGGACAGCAGGAGGTGAGTGGGCAGGTGATGGGCTTCAGAGCCCCAGGTATCCCTGTCCCTGCCATGTCCCTTCCTGACTGGCATTGATACAGATGTGGGGGCCATCTTGTTTACATTTTGACAGCCATAGCATGTGTCTTGGGCTAGGTTCACAAAGCACCCCCCATCTGCCCTGGAGAAATAAGATCACATGAAACAGCCATCTCCATGCAGCCTGGGTATGCTCAAATCTCTAGTGGGCAGGTAAAATTGGGTTATGGGGGCTGTGGAGGAATTGCCCCAGCTCCCAGGGCCCTAGAGCACAGCTGGGTGGCTGCCCAGGGACACTGGGCATTCACCAGTCTCATTATGCTGATTGGCAGCTACCAGGTTTAGGTTGTTTGTGGAGAGATTCACCCAGGGCAGGCTTAGAAACACCTGTGTCCTGATCCCCAGCAAAGTGTGCAGGGTCCTGCAATGTCACCCTGTCACCACTCCTGTCCCCCCAGGATAGAATTGCAGGGTGGCTGAGGATGGAAAAGCCCTCTAAGATCCTCCAGTCCAACCATTAACCCAGCACCACTGTGTTCACTGCTAAACCACATCCCCAAGTGCCACATCCACATGCCTTTTGACTGTTCAGGACAACACTCCCCCAAAATCTTTTCATTCCCATTCCACTATTGCCAACTTTCTTCTCACAAAGCATTCCCCCCCCAAAAGAACAAAACATAAATCAAGAGTGCATAAAGATTTTTATCTGGAGCCAGAGGGCTCTGGGAGCATGTCTGCCTGCCTGGTGGCAGAGAGGGCTGGCTCCATGGGGAGGATTGGCTCCATGGGACCCCCAGCTCTGTAGGGAGCCTTATCCAGCTACAGACCTCAGCACAGGGCTGGCTGGTGCTCACCATGCACCAGATTGCAGAGAAAGGTTTTATTGCCCAGCCTGCTTGCCCATATCAGTCAGCTATTTGGCTGAAGAGGGTATCCATTCAAAGCCAGTTTACAGCAGAGGCTTTATTTTTATTTTAAAAGCATCTGGAAATGAAAAATCCCTTTTGGCACTCATCCACTTTGGAGAGAGAGTCAGGCTTGTCGTCTGGCCAAGCAGCCCTGCTCCAGCTGAGCTGGGTGGATCCAGTGCTGGGATATTTTTCTAACTTGAGCAGGAGTGGGATGTTGACTTTCTTTCAGCAGCTCCACAAACTCCCCACGCTGAGTGTTGGTTCGGTCCTCACACTGTGTGTGTCACACAGCGGGATGTCACTCAGAAGCATTCAGGGTGTACTATGCTCTTCCCCAGCCCAGGGACATCTGTGAGGTGGTGCCTTGGCCAGGACAAAGAGCGATGGGACAGGTGGTGCATGTAGGGTTCGCCTCAGATGAAGGGCAACCATGCAAAACATGGGTTGTTTATTTCCATTGTGGGATGGCTGCAGGTCTGACAGGTGACTCTACCTAGAACTGGCTGAACCTGGTGGCACAGGCATGCTGAGTTTATAGCAGAGCCCTGGTAAGTTCTCCATGACTAGTGTTTTCCCCCCAAATCCACAACATTTTATTGATTCTTTTCTCGGCAGGGTGGCAAACCCAAGGTGGGGTCATCCCTTGGGTCAAGGGGTGTTTTGGAGAATGGAAAAAAAAGGTAAGTAAATCCAATGCCTGCATGTAGTTATAGTTGCATAGACCTGTTTCTCATCCTGCAGGCAAACAGTAGGCACTGGAAATCTCCAGTCTGCTCTGGCAGCTGGCACCTCTGGCTGCCCAGCCCCATGTGTCCCTTCACTGTGGCTCCTCAGCAGGAAGGAAGGTTAGTCTGGAACAAGGCAGAGAACAGAGCGATGACAAGGATTTATTCATTCTGTGTCACAGAAAATTGAGAAGCCCCTGACCAGCAGCTTGGGATTGCCACTGTGGAGACTGAACCTGCTGAGTGCATCAGCTGCAAGCCAGAACAGCATTTTTATCCAAAAAGTGGGTGAGGTGAACAACCGTGTGTTTAGCAAAGAGTTGAGGATCTCCAGATGCAGCTCTCACCTGCATCCCAGGAGGGCCTGGGCTGCCGTCCTGCCCTTGAGGTGGGAGCTCCACAACCTGGGGTAGCTGCAGCCAGTGGTGTGTTCCCTGCCTGATACATGCCTGGAGGGAATGAGGATTATTGCTTGTGTCTTTTCTGGCAGGAGAGGAAGGGAATACCCATCAGGCTGGGAGAGGGGATCAAACAGGCAAGGAACCAGAACCTCTCAGCCTGTCCCTCCTGACCTGCCCTGGCCCACTGGCTCCTTCTTCCAGGCACAGTCCCCATCCCTGCTCCAGCATGTCAGCACTGCAGTGGATGGGCTTCCCCTTGTCCCTCCCCAAGTCCTGCTGCACAGGAGCTGGTGCTGGGAAAGATGAATTCCATCAATGGCACAGGCCAGTGAGGGCCAGGCACGAGGAGACATGAGCAGAGACTTTTCTCTAATCTTAGCTAAGCCCTTGCAAAGCCCTACTGCACAGACACAAACTAGACTTCTTCAAAGTCTCATAAAACTGAAAAAAATGTGGCCAGACCCTTATGGCAATGGAAACATGCCTGCTTTAGCACAAAACCTATCTTCCCACATTGGATTTCAAGTCCCCCTTTCAAAGTATGGAAACATTAGATCTTTCCAAAGAAAGGATTTCCTGAATTATTCTAATACTGAAAAAAAAAAAAAAAAAAAAAAAAAAAAAAAAAAAAAAAGTATTCTTCCCTGGCTCTCACAAGCCATTGAAGTACTTGGCTGAATTTTTTTTCAAAAAAAAAACCCCAAAAGCCAAAGTCATGACATAAGAACAGGATCTTGTACTTAGAAGGGACATGAACCTCCAGAGCAGGCTGTGCTACCAACTCTGCCTCTAATAATAGCTGCCAACTTTGTGAACATTGTACATTGTTTAAAGAATCTAATGTGGTTATATATTCCTTTTGAAGTCAGACAATTTTGATTTAACAATGGCTTCAGAGCTTTGAAAAACCCAATCTTTTCTAGTTTGTCTTTCACGATAGTTCTTTACCTGTCTCCCATTGCTGAATAAATCATTATAAACATAAACCAGATGCCTAATGCTAACAATAACTTTAGAGACTCCTACTTCCCCCAAGATGTATGGGCAATGAACTAACACACTTTTAGCCTCCAGACTTAATTTAAAACATTCTGTAATTGTGCACTGGTGAGATGAAGGCTGCCCAAGACAATAACTTTTACATTAAATATAATCTCTCTCTTTAGCAAGAGAGTCAAAGTTGTTCTCCTTCAGCCCTGGTGTCTCAGCTGGCCATGGGCATTCTGCGAGCCTGAAGGCACTGGAAAAGGAAGACCATCTTAAAGAAAATGAAGTGTCTGTGTTTGAATGCATGGGAGCAGCGGGTTATGTGACTTGCAGTGAGCATGCAGCAGCCAGGCACTGCTCCTCACAGCAAAGTCAGTGCTGTTTTCAGCGAAGGTATGGTAAGGGACAATGCTGAGTCTCCAGACATGTCATCTCCCTCTGGCAGAACAGCAAACACTTGAGCTGCCCTCAGCCTCTGTCAGCAGCTGAGCTACAGCACTTTGAAACCAGGAACTCACCTTGCCTGAAGACAGATCATGGATGTGTGGAACAGTGCAGGGGACTGTGCTGGTGGAAGATGAGCATTCCTGACCCAGAGACCTCAGCCTGCAGAACACCTGTAGCTAACAGCTGCTCCAGAGCTGCTCCACAGGGAATATGTTGCTTATTTAGCACAGCTAAATAAGTGTCTGGAGATTGAGCTATGGCAAAGAAACAAAGTTTTGAAAGGTTCCTTCAGTATTCTTTCACTTTCCTATATCTGCGCACACTAAGCCTGCAACTGGGTTAATCTTGCCATTTTATTTTCATAATTTTGTCACCCCTGTTCTACAAGGTTTGCTGTTTTTCTTGGTTTGGTTATTTGAAGCAATAACCAAAAAGTGGAGAGAAGAAGAAAGGATGGGAGGAAATCTTTGGATCTGCCAAAGTTAAGGAAATTAATATTAGATAAACTCTTCCATGCAGAGGTGCTTTGTCCTTGTGACGTTGCTGGCACAGTGGGAAGCTGAGTACAGAA
Organism: Tachycineta bicolor; assembly: GCA_025960845.1. Classification (NCBI taxonomy): domain Eukaryota; kingdom Metazoa; phylum Chordata; class Aves; order Passeriformes; family Hirundinidae; genus Tachycineta; species Tachycineta bicolor. Next base: position 634,763 of record JANEHK010000076.1, on the reverse strand, counting down.
TTTCCTGACTGTAATGGTTTTAATTTAATGAAACCAGGCAGAAACACTAATTATTGTAGTGGTTTTACGTTTGCTAAATTTTGGTTGCCAAATTTAGTGTTTATTCTTTTTTCTGTGGGAGAGAGTTTAGAAGAAACATCAAAGCAGACTCAAGCTTAAAAATGAACAAAATAGTTGCATTAGCACACACTAAAAGAATGGAAGAAAAAAAAAAAAAAGTTGGGAAAAAAGACTAAAACAAAACAGAATGAAACTCCAAAACACTTTCCCCTCCCTCTACAAACTATTAACTTTCTTACAAAACAACATAGAAAAAACCTATAATTTTCAGTCAGTTTCACCATTTAAAAATAGTCTTTCATTAATCTTTAGGAGAGGAGTCACTCTTAGAGTCATGGATCCCACTGACAACCTATAACAGCTCTCTTGTGGGTTTAACTGTCACAAAAACAGCTGCTCGGGGAAACCTGCCTTCGTGACCCCTCCCATTAGCAGGTCCCCAAGCTGCTTATGGCTCACGGGTCTTAGACTTTTGCATATTGGGGTGTCAGCTTTTAAAGATGAATAACTCTAAAGCAAAGGATTCTTCATCTCAAGGTACAGGGATATCTTCTCACTTCTTCACTGGTGCAGAGGGCTTCTCATCTTTATCTCTGTTCAAGCATCTTATGGGATTAATATCACTTAGTCCATCACAAACACCTTTGCTCAAATCCATGCACAAATCTAAACAATCATCTCCCCAAATGCATATCTTTCCCATGATTTAAAGGAATAATCTAAAGTTAATTTCCATGGCTCAATAAGGATGGAATGACAAACTCCTCAACCCCCTGTCCCAATAGTCTTTTCACTCTTGCTCCACTGACTTCATGTGGTGTCTGTTCTACATAGTCTGTTTTCTTTCTTCTCTTTTTCAAGGAAGGGTTGTGTTTTAGAAGCTCCATGTTGCTAGGAAAGGGTTAAATCTGCCCAGGCTTGCAGTGGTTATGTGCTCTCTGCTCTGGGCTGCAGGGCTGTAGAGATGCAAAGCTGTGCCGATAAGGGAAACTGGTGGAAGTCCTTTCTTCCACCCCTTGGTCCCATCCAAGGCAGCCCGACTTGGAGCTGCCACAAAGCTGTAAGCACATGGCATTGCTGAGCTGTTCTTTTGTCCTCTTCTTGCTGGCAGCTGGGAGAAAAGGGCTCCACCCAGGCTGGTCTCTCTCCATGCGGGCAGCAGCTCCTGGAGGCCTGACCAGGCCCAGCCCAGCCGCCCAGAGGGCAGCGGGGCCTGACCCGGGCCCCTCTGCTGCCCATGATGTTACCTCATGGCTGTCTTAGAAGAAAGAAAGAGAATTCCTGGGGATGAGGATTTTAAATGTTTCCTTCCCAAAGTTGCATTTGGCCTCTTTATTGGTTAAGTTAGCTGCTAATATCTTGCCTAGCTTTCTGATAGGTCCCTGTCCTTCCCCCCCTAAGCAACTCTAAGGTCCTGGCAGGGAAAAATATTCCACATTTCTCTATAACTAGAAACAAAACTGTGCCAACCCATGACACTGACACAGTGTGCTGGTTTAAAAGCAAAACCAGTGAGAGACTCCAAGTCAGAAATACAATTTAATGGGGGGGGGGGATTAAAATAAAATTTAAAAAAAAAATAAAATAAAATAAAATAAAAGCAATAGTACAAAAGACCACTGACAGTCAGAATACAACCTGACATCCTGTTAGTTAGGGTGGTGGTAGCAGTCCAGATGAAGTGGTCTTGTTGAAGCAGTGATCCTCTAGAAAGGTCTGGTAGCTCTTGTCCTCTGGGAATCCAGTGGGTAAGACTACCTGTGCTGTCCCAAATCCCAGTTTATATCCAGGTGGGAATGCTTGGCTCCTCCCTCTGGGCAGAGCATCTCACAATGGGCTGAAATCATTCTATGAGTCTTGCAATGGGTCCCTGATTGCCCATTAAACAGAGATAGCTCCCAGAGGGAGTTACCTATGAGTCATGCGGCAAGGCATTGATGGGCACATTAACAGAAGATAGTCCTGAGTCATTGAAAACCGATATAGTCACGGACAAAGACCCTCTAACTAATTAAAGTTAGAAAGTGGTATGTTTATTCACCGGCGGGCGGCACGGGAGTCATCTCCGAAAGGCGTGGCCGCCCCGAACGAGGTTCTTTGCTCTCTATTTATTTTCCAAGATCTTACATACAATACATGTGCATAACCCCAGCACCTCCCATCCCCGCTCTGTAGTAAAATGAGGCTATTAGTCCTTCACGTGTGCGCAGTTCTTCTCTTGAATTGGGTCGGTGGTCTCAAAGGATGAAGTCAGGAGAGTCTTCATCAGGTCTCTGTGACCCTCTGGCACAATCCAAGGTCTCCTGCTTTGTGACTGATTGATACCAAGTCCAGGTGCTGGCCATTGTTCTTAGTGGTTTCAATCTGTTCTTATGACGGTTCACTTACTCCACTTTTTCTATAAACAAGCTCATGACAGAACAGTTAGCTCTAGCTTGGGCATCTAATAATCATTAACCTACCATTTACTAATCTAACTTATATTTTGATCAATATAAATTGCTTCTAACCCTTAGCTAAAATCTTAACTCTTTAAAGTCATGTCTCAGTCCAGAGGGAGGGGGCAAGGGAAACACTGCCCCACCTGGTTTCAACAGCTCATGAAGGTGGTGATAGAATACATATTTTGGGCACATCTTACATTGTAACCTAGGACACACAGAGTGAACTAAAAGGAGCCATTGCTAAAAATATACCAAAAAGGAGGCTCATGGGGAGCTTGAGGGGGATTATTTCTCCTCCCTGAACTTCACAGCAATACCCCTGGTTTTTTGAGGGACCTTTTGTGGCAGCCTCCCAAGCAACCCGGTTACACTGAAGTCCAAGGATGTGTTTGAAACCCTTGCAAAGATACCCCATGAAAAATAAACGCACCCCAAAACAACCAGAGGGAGATTTTCCAGAAGTTCACCCCTTGCATGAAATTCGTGTTACCTTTGCATCACAGCTTAGCTTTTCCTAATTTCCAGCTGCTTGGTAAAGCTTCAGCCCTGGACCGTTTTTGTTCTTTTCATTCTTATTTTCAAATGAAACCTCACCAAATTATTTGATATGAGGAGCAAGGTAAAGCACAGAGTGGCTTGAGGGGAGGAAGGACTCCAGACCCAGCATCTCCCAGTGTCGCTGTGTCCGTCCTCGCGCTTGCAGCGCTCGCAGGCTAGCTCAGTTAGACACTGTGGCAGCGTAGAAGGGTTGGGGCAGCACGTCGGACGAGCCGCCTCCTTCCCCGTGGGTTCTTAATTCCCTCCCAGCAGCAGCGAGTGGACCGATGTAGAACGCAACCGCGGTGGACCGAAAAAAGGGCGACTCCTCCAGGCAGGGCAAAACAGAGTTTATTGCAGGGAGATAGAGCACCCCCTGATCCCCTGCCCAGAAGAGCCCGGATCAAAGCTAGACAGGGACTTTTAAATGGGGGAGGGCTGACAACGGGTCAGCCAACCAGGGAACACAGGGGTGGTAACAGGGGTGTCAACCTTGGAACCATTAACGAATCACAGGAGGGTAGGAGGGGATTCCCCGGGCACCAGCCTATCACTCGATGCCTCTCCTGCATCTTTCCAGAATCCAGGGAAGGATCTTCAAGTGACAGACAGGGCAACCACGAGGAGAGGGGGGGGAAGCTGAGAGGGACAGGTGCAGGGAAGAAATGATTGACAGAAAACGTCTACTTATACAACTAACTCATAAGGGGGAAAACTATTACAAACACAGGGGGGTACAGGGAACAAACCATTACAAAAAACTCAATATAAATTACATTAAATAAATAAAAACAAAATGCACACCACCACATCTCCCCCTTTTCTGTTCTTAAAGAGGAGGTGACTTGGAATGGGGAAGGTAGATATTCGGACGTCGGGTAGATCTCCGTGAACCATCCCTGTCAGGTCGGATACCCCAGTCCATGATTTTCTTCGTCGGGGTTCCGGTCGTCGTCCTCTTCACGGTCCCACTCCAGCTCTTCCTCCATCTCCAATCCATCCTTTCCAGGTGGCACGGCGAGATGATTTATGGTGGGGGAGTGCGTGGTGGCGGAAACCAAATTATACAACATTCTTTTGATTATACCGAACGCAATCAGAATTAACATTAAAATAAACAAACACAACAAAACTGTCTTTATAATTGATGAAACCCAGCCAGAAATTCCCCAATTGGTGAAAATCCCGCCCAGCCAATCGTCAGTCTCCCGTTTGATGTTTCCACAGGGAGACAAAGGCTGAGCATCAATATGGCTCCAAGGATCAGATAATTCTTCCTTGGAGTAGGGGATCCGGCTGGGATAGACTTCATCATTATAACTGAAAGACAACTAAATACAAAGGTTACAGAACATAATAACAGATAGGGATTACATAAATTCAGGACAGTTAGAAAAAGGGAGCTCCGCCCAGGAATGTTGCTGTTCCTTCCTCTTTCGCCTCCACGCTGCCTCTGCTACCTGTGGACTGGTGACCCTTTTTGATCCTGAGCCCTTAGGGACGTAGGGCCTTACCCATTTTGCTGGAATCCATCTTGGCCCCGTGGGGGTGGACACGCAAGCGTACCCACGTCCCCACGTGACCAGGTCATGAGGCCCTTCCGTCCTTCCAGACTCAGGATCCCTGACCATGACTGGAGGCCTGTCTTTGATGGAAAAAGACGCTTTATCGTTAAAATGCCGCACCATGGGTGGATTTAAACCTTCAAAAGAACAATTTAAAAAGTTGATGGTGAAAAGCGCGCTGGCCAGCCTGACAGACGGTGTTTCTGTCTTGAGGACCCGCTGCTGCTGATGTAAAACTCTCTTGATATTTTGATGGGTCCTCTCCACCACGGCTTGACCTGTGGGGGAGTGGGGGATGCCAGTCTTATGCTCCACCCCCCATTGCTGCAGAAAGCTGCAGAGCTCCCTGGATTTGTACGCCGGGCCGTTATCTGTCTTTAGTTCTCTCGGGATACCCATAAAGGAGAAGGCATGGATAAGATGTTTAATGACATCCCCTGCCTTCTCTCCTGTGTGGGCAGAAGCAAAGACTGCTCCAGAGAAGGTATCTACAGACACATGAATATACTTTTGACGGCCGAATTCGGGGAAGTGAGTGACATCTGTTTGCCACACCTCACAGCTTTTGAGCCCCCGGGGATTAACCCCCGCATGCAAAGTTGGGATCGCATGTCGGGAGCAGGACGGACACGCAGCCACGATCGCCTTGGCCTGTTCCCGCGTTAGGTGGAAGCGGCGAACAAGGCCAGGCGCGTTCTGGTGGAACAGTTGGTGACCGTGTTTAGCCTGTTGGAAGATGTTTGGCAGAGGGGCCATCTCGGCAGGGGCAGCGAGGGCATCCGCCTTCCTGTTTCCCTCCGCAATGAACCCCGGCAAATCCGTGTGTGACCTTGTGTGCATTACAAAAAATGGTTGCTCTCGGTGGGAGACTAGTTTAACTAATTTCGAGAGCAACTCATACAGAGTGATGTTGGACACTTCTTGCAAGACAGCTTGCTCCGCTCTAGACACCACCCCCGCAACATATGTGGAGTCTGTGACCAGATTAAAAGGTTCGGAAAACCTCTCAAATGCCCTAACGACTGCGGCCAACTCAGCAACCTGAGGTGATCCTTCCACCTCAGTGATATCAGCCTCCCACTTCTGAGTTTGAAGGTCCTTCCAAGTCAAGACCGACTTGTGGGACCTTCCGGACACATCTGTAAAAACGGTTAAGGCCTTGAGTGGTCTTCTGCTTTGAACCTCCTTGAGTGACAATACAAATTTGACATCCTGATTGAAAATTTTGTGGGCAGGCCGATGAATTGAAATTTGCCCAGCAAAGGAGTCTAGAGCAAACTGCAACGCTTCGTTCTCCTGAAGCAAGTGTTCCAACATTGATTTTGAAATTTGGCCCGAGCGTAATCCAATTGGGATGTGAATGCACGCAAAGTCACATCCTGCCAGTTCTCTGATCCGAAGCCTTGCCTTTCGGATCAGCTCAGCCACCAACTCTTGCGGCTGGGTCATCCTTTTGGACCGATGGTGACTCAGGAAGACCCACTCTATGATGGAGAGTGGATCTTTCCCGTCTCGGTCCTTTTTCGGGATGTCCCTCCACTGGAAGATCATCCCATGGAGGTGTGGTAACTTCCCCATGATGATAAATTTGAAAGGCAGCTCGGGGTCAAATCTGTGAGCTTGCCTTGAGGACATTGCGTCCTGAATCCTCTCCAGAGCTTTCTCTGCCTCTGGGGTAAGAACCCTAGGAGAACTAAGCTCCTCTCCCCCTTTCAATAAATTGAAAAGGGGGGCTAAGTCCTCGGTGGTCAGACCTAGCCAGGGTCTTACCCAATTCAAAGCCCCACACAGTTGGTGGACATCCGCGAGAGTACTCACTTTTGTTTTGATGGCCAATTTTTGCGGCACAATGGTCCGCTTGCTGATCTCCAGCCCGAGGTACTTCCATGGTGGCATCCGTTGAACTTTCTCCTCCTGCAGCTCGAACCCTGCAGCAATCAATGCATTGATTGTCAGGTCAAGCGCGTGTGTAAGTTCATCGTCGCTCGGGGCGCACACCAGGACATCATCCATGTAGTGATGGATGATAGCCTGGCCCGCGGCTGCGCGGACAGGGGACAGCAAGGAGGCAACATACCACTGGCAGATAACCGGACTGTTCTTCATTCCCTGAGGGAGTACCTGCCAGTGATATCGCTTCCTTGGGGCTTCCCGGTTGATGGTAGGTACCGAGAAGGCAAAACGTGGGGCATCGTCCAGGTGTAGGGGAATATGGAAAAAGCAGTCTTTTATATCTATTATTGCCAATTGCCAATTTTGGGGGAGCATAGCTGGGGAAGGCATCCCAGGTTGGAGGGACCCCATGTCTTCAATTACATTGTTAATTTGGTGGAGGTCTTGGAGGAGGCGCCACTTGCCCTTCCCCGGCTTTTGAATGACAAAAACCGGAGAATTCCAAGGGCTGTCTGTTTCGACGATGTGGCCTTTACGTAATTGCTCCTCCACGAGCTCCTCGAGCGCTTTTAATTTTTGTTTTGACAGCGGCCATTGCTCCACCCAAACTGGATCATTTATCAGCCAATTTAGTTTTTTGGTGGGACGCTCTCCAATGGTCGTGGTGGAAATTTCCACTGAGGGGTCAGGTATGTCAATCTTGACCCCCCATTGAGACATGAGATCTCTTCCAAGCAGAGGTTCCTTATAGTTCAAAACGTAAGGGCGTATGTTCGCCAATTGCCTTGTCGGCCCCCTAATTTGTACTATGCTCTTAGATTGTCGTGCTAATTGCGACCCTCCTACACTTTGGACTTGTCCAGCCACGTCTTGCAGAGCCCAATGTGACGGCCAATCCTGCGCTGGCACGATCGTTATGTCTGCCCCGCTGTCTAAAAGACCCCGGATGTTCAGGGTTTCCCCACCCACCGTGAACTCTCACGCTACCCGGGGCCTCTCTTCTGTGATGGCTTGCACTGGGCAAGCCACTGGGACCGTCGATGTTTTGCTTGGCCCCCGGGCAGGGATGATTTAGGCGATGATTTGTCCCTTTGGAAGGAATGTTGGCGGATGGGTGCATCGCAGCCAGAGGACAAGGTTTCCAGGATTGTTAACCAGCACTCCTGGGAGGACCTCGACCTCTTGCGGGGTGTACTTACAGACCCCGATGACGATGAACTCTTTTCCACTGACTGGCCAGGTACCTTGCTCTTTGATGTTTAAGGAAAGGAAGGTCCACTCCGTGGTCCTCAAGTACATGGCCTCAGAAAGCTGTAACTTAAAAGGCTCATGCCTAGAGGTGGTAACAAGAATCTGTTTAGTTAAGTCATGGTCAGTTTGAAATGTCTCATCAGGTAATTTGTCCAGTCCGGTAGTTTTAATTCCTTCAGGCAGCGTTTCATTGGCGCTCACTTTTTCCTCCCTTTCTCCCACTGCCTGGTCCGCCCTATTTTTATCATAGCGCCGGGCAGACCTGCGCTCCTCCTTTAGTTTAACTGGCGGGAGCCTCTGCCCTCCGCCCCTGTTCTCCCTCCTCCCCCCCCCTCCCCCTTTTTTGATCTTCAATGCCTCTATATCTTCCCTTAATGGGCAGTTGTTTGCCCAGTGCCCCGGCTCCCGGCATGTGACACATCTATTCCTTTGCGGAACATGCGGCCTGCAGTTTGGGTCTCTGGTGGAGAACGACCGATTGCCAGTGATGGTAGCTACTCTATGTTGTTTTTGTTTTGGGTCCGGTTCGTTACCCTGCATAAAAGGAACCTTCAGCTGGCACACCCTGAGCATGTCCTGAATGGTAGGAGGGGGGTCCAAGGGTAAAGTCAAAATTGCATTTCTGCATAAAACATTCGCATTTGCGAACACCATTTCCCTTAGGATACCACCCCTCACTGCCACGTCCGATACTTGAACTTCAACAGCTCGGGTGAGCCTTTCTACAAACTTGGTAAATGGTTCTTTTATATCCTGAATGATCTTATAATAAGGCACTACCGGACCCTCTGGCATCATACTAAAGAATGCAGTCACTGCATGTTCTCGCACTAAATTGAGGGCTTTAATTGGAATAGATGATGCTTGGTCCGTTGGACCCACCCACCTTCCCTCACCCATAAGGTGTTCCAGGGTGAGGGCACCCCCATCCTCGTCGACCGCTGTCTCAGGGTCGACAAGGAGACCTGGCAATGCTTCCTTAAGCAGCTGCTTCCATGCTGCTTCCCACAGCATGAACTCCGTGGAGTCCATCAGGCAGAAAAACAACTGCTTAAGATCAGCAGGAATAACCACGGCTCCCTCGAGATTAGAGCGGAGCAGTCCCCTAAAATAGGGGCTGTCCCGTCCATAATCCCGATGGGCCTTGCACAGGTCCCTGATGGTAGCTTGGGAGAATGGGTGATGGACCGCACGAATGTTGTGCCCTCCTCGGGAGGCTTTGTAAGTGACTGGGGCTAATGAGGGAATAGGGTGAGGCAGCTGCGCCTCAGTAGACACAGGCTTCGGCCCCACCCCCCCGGCTCCAGACCGTGGGAACCGGGCGGGGGAGCATGGGAACGAGCAGCCCAGGAGGCGTGTCTTTTGGTTGGGGGCGTGGTCTGGGATGACGCCGATGACTTCTGGGCGTTTCCCTGGGAGGGGCCAACAGGAGGAGCTGTGGGAGTGGTCTTGGGAGAGGGAGGATGCATGGGTGGAGCCTTCTGGGGGATAGGAGGGGCTGAGGAGAGGAAGGGGTTGGGCTGATCCGAGGCAGGAAGAAAGGGATTGTAGGAAGGAGGATAGGGGGATGGGGAGGACTTCACCACGTGGCCCCCTCCATCTTGGGGACAAGGGCAGGGGACTCCATTTTGTGTTGGCCCCTCTGAAACACTAAAACGAACTTTGGGTTTATTAACTAGGGAATATGAGGGTGGGTGAGATTCTCCAGCAGCCTGGCCAGGGCTGCCCGAGAAGCCCTGAGCAATCTGGCTAGGACTGCCCAGGCTGGGGGATCGGGGAGTCCTGGGGAGGCCTGAGCCAGCAGGCAGAGGTCCTGCTGCCCCCCTCAGGGTTCCCTTCTGGGGACACGAGGGAAGGGATTGGGATTGGGGTGAACAGGGGGAAGGTTGTTTCTGTTTCTGCACCCCTTTCACTATTTTTACTGTTGCAGCTGACAGCTGCGTGGCCAAATTAAAAAATTCTGATGCTTTTTTGTCTCCGGAGAGAGCCAAATTATGTATTTTATTATTCACAGCTCTCCAAAATTTCGGGCTGTACACTTGCTCCAGAGATGTCTGAGGGAAATGCAGAAACAGCCACCGAACTAACTTTTTCAGCTCGCCTTTAGTAACTTTTAAATTGGCGAGCTCAACTAAGGAAATTAAACTATGATACAATCCTTTCTGAGCAGCTGAGAGTTGCGCGCCCATCTCTCTGAAGCCTGCTGCTCACCCACAGTAACTCAGGCAAAAGTAAAATGTAACAAAGTAGCGAACCACGGACCTCGCTTAAAACCGGGTGATTGCGAAACCGACGAAGCCCCGGGAGCCGCGACGAAGAAAAAAAAACCGGTGGCTTTAAAACTTCGGGGTCTTCACTCTCCCGAACTCCGAGCCACTGTCCTTAAATTAAATTTTAAAGAACAGAAAAAACCAAAGCGCGTTCCGAGGAGAGATCCCGCAGGAGAGTGGGGCAAACCTCCAGCCCCCCGAGCTGCGCAGCTTTAGGGTCTTCCCTGAAGAACCCTCCTTTAAAGTAAGTGCCCTCCCGAAGGGCAACTTACCCCCTCCTGGAACCAAATAAAACCTGATGCTGTGGATTCGGCCACCTGAAGAGGACCCTCTGGGCGCTCAGGGCTTCCCTCTTCTCCCCTGCGAGCGTGATCTGAGCTGCTCCAGCAGGGGTAGCGGGGCGTCCAAGGATTCTTCGGCCGGACTTCTTTCCGACCCAATCCGTGCCGCGGGGTCCACCACGTGGCCACGCGGTGGGCGCCAAACCGCTGTCGCTGTTTCCGTCCTCGCGCTTGCAGCGCTCGCAGGCTAGCTCAGTTAGACACTGCGGCAGTGTAGAAAGGTCGGGGCAGCACGTCGGACGAGCCGCCTCCTTCCCCGTGGGTTCTTAATTCCCTCGCAGCAGCAGCAAGTGGACCGATGTAGGACGCAACCGCGGTGGACCGAAGAAAGGGTGACTCCTCCAGGCAGGGCAAAACAGAGTTTATTGCAGGGAGATAGAGCACCCCCTGATCCCCTGCCCAGAAGAGCCAGGATCAAAGCTAGACAGGGACTTTTAAACGGGGGAGGGCTGACAACGGGTCAGCCAACCAGGGAACACAGGGGTGGTAACAGGGGTGTCAACCTTGGAACCATTAACGAATCACAGGAGGGTAGGAGGGGATTCCCCGGGAACCAGCCTATCACTCGATGCCTCTCCTGGATCTTTCCAGAATCCAGGGAAGGATCTCTAAGTGACAGACAGGGCGACCACGAGGAGAGGGGGGGGAAGCTGAGAGGGACAGGTGCAGGGAAGAAATGATTGACA
>JANEHK010000076.1:580405-598936 GCA_025960845.1 Tachycineta bicolor | reverse complement strand
TTCCCCCACCTCCTTGGCCTTGCCACGAGCTGTAGCCTGGCAGCTCAGAGCAAGGCCTTACATCCCTTACAATAAACCCAATCTTCTAAAACCTAACTGCAGAGATCTCTCATCTACGTTTATATACACCGTCCTGGAGTCCACAGCGACAGCGGAGAAAAACAATTTCTACACTGGTACATGTGCCACCTTCTTTATTTCAGCTGCTAGGCCTCTGATGGTTTCTCCGTAGTCATTTATCTCTATGCAACATTATGATTCGTTGAATTTCCCGCATACTCCTCCTTCTTCTGCTAACAGGTAGTCTAAGGGAATTCTGTTTTGATACACGAAAGCCCTCATTTGTGAGTGCTGCTGGGCTAATAGCTCTAAGGCATCTGAGGTGTGGTTTGAGACTATTTCCACTATGGCCTGCAATCTGCTCAACCTGTTTAGTAAGTAGACCGGGGTTCTGTAACCCCAACTTCCATCCTGGGCCCAAGTTGCAGGACCGTAATACTCTATTATTCATTCCGCCGGCCATTCCTCGCTTCCCCATTTCTGGTTTCCTCCTGCATTTGGGAGTTCTCTTTTTATCTCCCTTTTTTGCCTGTTTAGGGTTTCATATAACGGAGCACCTAGTAGATTGCTTTCTGATCGGGGTAGTGTGAAAAAGGAGGGTCTGATCATCCCCAGAGTTCAGGATCTTTTCCACCTGCGGGGTAGCTCACTATAGGCCTTTTTCCCATATATCCAATAGATTCCACTTGGGGCTTTCCACTTAATTTCTGTGCTTTCTGGCATCTCCCAAAACTCTTTTAGGTTCTCAACGATTGGTAAGGGTTGGCTCCAGCAAGTTCATTCCAACATAGCTCAGTTTCATTAATCCAGTCACATTCTTTTTCTTTCTTTCTGCTCCAGTATCCTGCAGGTGGCTCAGGCTGCCAGACCTTAGTCTTATTATTAGAATTGACAGCCAGAGTGGATATACAAGGAGTATATCCCACTATCTTGGTATACTTATTCCCTTCTCTACTAATGCATATGGTCCCTATTATTCTTTGGTCCAAGGTCCACCCCTCAGGTCGTGACATGGTTTTTATTATTTGATTGTCCCATTTTAGAAATTGTTCTGGAGCCAAACTCTCACCTTTCCAGGGCCATTTCTCAGCTGATTTCAGTCCCCCGCAAATCCAACAGTTTGACAGTCCCAATTCAGTGGCAATTTCCTGCATCAATTCTATAAAAATATTCTTACTGGAGGCTGGCAAACCCCAATCACTATATTGCCTTTCTAATTGCTCGTATTGTTCACTGAGTGACCTCATCCTTTCTTGCTCCATCCTCTTTCTTTTTGCTTCTGCCTCCTGTCTCTTTAATTCCTGGGCCACTTTCTGTATTTTGCTCTCTGGGTCCATCCCCTCCTCATTTTTGGAGAAGCAGAAGGTTCCTTCTAACTTCAAGGAAACTTTTTCATAATTTTCGTTTAACAGATCTAGGATAATGGGCCCGTTGCTTAGGGAAGCTGTCTTAAGTTTTTCATTCTGCCCTACCCAATAGGTTTTTCCGTTCATCATACACATCCCCAATTTATTCTGGTCATAACATAGTTTGTTCACCTGGAAGTGTGCCACAACAGTGGATTCCTTCTTACCCCCAACCCACACTTTTTTATTACACTTATCACATATGGGGATTATGGGCATGCTACTTATATCCCGCCTTTTTCTAGACATTGCCACTGGGTCATGGTATATGGTCTTTTCTTTTAATTCACATATTCTAAACCAACTTCTGTTGTGGTTACAAAGCCCTCTTTGTTGAATTCCTGGGCAATTAAATGTACCCGGAAAGCTACATTCTGGCCCCAGGTAGGCTCTTGCTGAGTCTCTTTCAGGCACTGTCTTTCCTGCCCCGTTTGTCCCTTAGGGTTGGGAGGCCATTCGTGTGGCACACGACTAGGCTCAGGATCACTAGGATTACCCATAGGTGTACCCCTCTGCCTTTGCCTCCGCCCACCGGGTTGCCACCAGCGGCGAGGTAATCCATCTTCTCGGCAGCAAGGGTATTCTTCTGGGCCTCCATAGTCTGTCCTGTTAGCATATCGCCTTTTATAAGTGCCCCACCTGGCCAATTTTATTTGGTCTGCTATACAGGGTACTTTGACCGCCCTCCTACACTCAATTGCTAAAGGTTTGGCTTTTGTATTTAGCTTCCCCCTCAACCCGTTTGTGTATAAATGGAACCACCCTGAGGAATCTAATTCCAATATACCTGCCCCAGTGGCAACAAATAGAAAAAGGTCTGTGAGCCGCCTTTCCTCCTCTAAACAAGTTTCACATAGGCTCCAAGGTCTGATCCCTCTGTAACAATGAGCTACCCAAATCTCTTTACAGTAACCACACTTAAAATGAACAAAAGGATAACAGGTACACCCGACTTGAAGACAACTTATCGAATACCAGTTGGTCATTGAGTCTGTCGGTGGATTTTCAGCTTCAAGTCTCCCAGTGAAGAGGTTATTCTCCACTCCGGAGTGTTGTCTCGTGGCTCAACCTTTTTTACTCGGGAAGAGTGTGTCCAGCCTTTTTCCGCGGTTCTGACTGCAGCGTCCGTGGTCAAGAGGACGAGGAAAGGTCCCTCCCAGTGAGGAGTTAGCGGTGCTTCTCTCCATGTCTTGATTAACACCTTGTCTCCCAGCTGGATCTTATGGATGGCAAATCCTAAGGGTGTACTCTGTAATATTAGTCCACACTTTCGAAGCTCCTGTAAATTTTTATTAATTGATATAAGATTGTATCTGACAATCCTCAACTCGAGGGTGTCCCACTGGCATTCCATGTTCATATGGCATTCCATAAAGCATCTCAAAAGGGGACAACCCTGATCCAGAGTGGGGTTGAGTCCTGATGTTCAGAAGTGCAAGGGGGAGGCACTTCACCCATGACATTTTGGTCTCAAGCATAAGTTTTGATAATTGAGCTTTTAATGTTTGATTCATTCTTTCTACCCATCCCGAGCTCTGGGGGTGCCAGGGCATATGATATTCCCACCAGATCCCTAGGGCATTTGCCAAATGTTTTATGATTTTGGAGGTGAAGTGAGTCCCCTGGTCTGAATCTATGGAGTCTGCGATCCCATATCTTGGTATTATTTCCTCCAGTAGTTTCTTAGCAACCACTTGGGCGGTGGCCCGAGGACTAGGGAATGCTTCTACCCAGTGAGTTAATTGATCCACTATCACTAACAGGTATCTATGCCTCCCAATTTTTGGTAACTCAGTAAAATCCATCTGGATCCTCCCGAATGGACGATATGCCAAAGGACGTCCCCCTGGGGATACCTGCCTGGTCCTAGATCTATTTATCCTTTGACATGTCATACATCCCTGGACCTCCTGTTTTGCTAGTTCATAGATTCCTTTGCACCCAAAGAACTTCAAAAATTGTTAAGCCAGAGCTTGGGTTCCCCAATGGGTCTGCAAATGTAGCCTTTTTAAGATTTTTCTAGCATAGTCCTTTGGTATCAATTCTCTGCCATCTGGTAATTTCCACTTCCCGTTTTCTAGTATCCCTCCTATCTTTTTTAATTCCTCTATCTCTTTTTCAGAAGGACAGGGAGGAAATTCCTGGGTTTCACCCTCTCGGGTTTCTGGAGCATTTAGGGTAAGGAGCGCTGCCCTTTTTGCCTCCTGATCTGCTAGATTGTTTCCTCTTGTTCTGAACTGCATTCCCATCTGATGCCCTCTTACATATACTACTGCGATAGCTTTTGGTTCTCTTACAGCCTCCAAAATTTTTTTTATTAAATTTTTATGTACTAGACTTTTTCCCCGGGTATTTATTAATCCTCTTTCTTCCCAAATTTTTTCCAAATGTGTGAACCACTCCAAAAGCATATTTTGAATCTGTGTAAATGGCCCCTGCTTTTACTTTTAGTCCTTTTAGAGCCTGCAGGACTGCATATAGTTCACACGCCTGTGCTGACCAGGATGCACTCAAGGGGCTAGATTCTACTACTTTTCCTGTTTTTCCATCTATGACAGCATAACCTGACCTCCTTTTCCCTTCCAAAACTCGGGCTGATCCATCCACAAACCATTTTTCCCCTTCCTCCAGTTCCTCTTCTTCTAAATCTGCCCTAATCTTTGTTTGGAGTTCTATCATTTCAGAGCAGTTGTGGGTGGGCCCTTCTGATGCTTCTCCAAAGAGGAATTCAGCTGGGTTTTTGGCTGTGGTTGTTCTTAGTTCTAATTCAAGTGCGTGGATGAGTATGGCCTCATATTTTAAAAGTCTAGCATCTGTAAGCCACTTATCTGCCTTTTGCTGCAAGATGGTACTTACACTATGGGGAGTATATACTATTAACGGGGCCCCAAAGGTTATTTTCTTAGCTTCTTCCACCAGCAGGGCTACTGCCACAATTGCCTGCAGGCATGTGGGCCATCCCCTGCTTACTGGATCTAGCAATTTAGAGATATAACCTACAGGTTTTTTGTCCCCTGCCCAATCTTGTGTTAATACTCCATGGGCTGTGTGTGGTTGCTCACATCTATGAACAACTGGCACTTCTTTTTCACATCTGGGAGGCTTAGGACAGGGGCTGCAATTAAAGCTTCCTTTAAATGCCTTAACTCTCTTTCGTCTTGCTCAGTCCATTTCAATTTATCTGTGGTTAATTTCTCATACAAGAACTTCACCTTCTCGCTATAGCCCTCTATCCACTGTCGGCAATATCTGAGGAGCCCCAGCAGCTGTCTCACTTGTCTTTTGTTTCTCGGGGGAAGTGACTCTATTATGCCAGCCACCCTCTCCAGGTCTAATCTTTTTTTTTTTTTTTTTTTTTTTTTTTTTTCCTTTTGTAATACAGTGTCCTAAATAATTTAACTCAGGCTCTGCAAACTGTAGTTTAGACTTTGAGACTTTCAGTCCCTTCTCTCCTAAAAAGTTTAGCAACTATATGGTGCAAGCTTTCACATTCCGCTCCTCTTGTCCCACAATTAGCAGGTCATCTACGTATTGCAGGATCTTGGTCCCCTCCCTCGGGGAAAATTGGCTCAGTAGTTGTTCTAGGGCTTGTCCAAACAAATTAGGTGAGTTGACAAACGCCTGGGGAAGGGATGCCCATCTTAGCTGCTGTTTTCTATTTGTGTCTGGGTCCTCCCACTGAAAAGCGAAGTAGTCTCAACTTCCTTCTGCTAATGGGCAAGTCCAAAAAGCATCCTTTAGGTCTATTACGCTATACCATATATCCTCTGGGGAAACCCGGTTCAAAAGAGTGTATGGGTTTGCTACTACGGGGAACTGTGTCTTGGTTCTCTCATTAACCGCTCTTAAGTCCTGAACTAATCGATAGCTCCCATCTGTTTTCCTTATTGCCAGGATAGGCATGTTATGTTGGGACATGCAGGGTTCTAGGATCCCTTTTGCTATTAAATCCTCTATTATAGGCTTTAATCCTCGCCTCCCTTCCAGGGAGATAGGGTATTGTTTCACCCTTATGGGGTCCTCTGGTCTTTCGATTTTGATCAAAATAGGTTCCATTTCCAGTCTCCCTGCCTCCCTTCCAGTGTGCCACACCTTGGAGTTAATTTCCCTCTCATCCTCGAGGGTCAATTTATATAAACTCACTATCAATTTGGAATCTTTCACTATTAAATTAATGCCTAATGCAACCATCAGATCTCAGTCCAATAGGTTATAATCGGCCTCTTCAACTAATAGCATATCTCCCAAGCAAATCTTATTTTCAGATTCAATTTCTACATCTTTGACTACGGGAACTTTAAAGGGTTCCCCTTTGGCCCCTATGACCATCATAGAATCCTTACTTATTTTACACCCTGGGGGCTGTGATAAACATAAACTGTTTTTGTTCACTGGAGGTTAAATAACTCAAAATAACAAGAAGTTACTATGTTACTATTTAAGCTTATAGAAAAGCCATGTGCAAGCATGCTCTTGCTCAATCCTTTGTTTTCTGCTCCTTAATCAGCTTTAAGTTTCAGGAACTCAAGCTTAGTTACCATATCAGAAAGAAGGCACTAAAAGAAAGAATACTAGAGAATGATTACCACTCTTCATCTCTGCGACCATCGGGAGGCAGAAAAAGACCCCCTAGCAACACGTCGCACATACGCAGAATACTACAGGAAGAACACGTCAATCGGAGGAAAAAGCAAGATAAAAAGGGGGACGGAGAACTTGTCCGCGCGGCAGTTGGTGAAGCGCAGACTTCCCTGTCGCCCAGCGCTGTATTTGCCTTTGCCTTGCCTGCTGCAATCTAATAAATTCCTATTGGAACTTTTCTTTGTGTCCATAGTCTATTACAGGGGCAATTGTTTAAATGTACTTTTTTCGGCCCCAGAGTCCACCAGGAAGTCCATCTCCTTCCTCTCGGGTCCTATTTTAAGTTTTACCACAGGCTCTTTAGATGTTATGGACCCTAAAATAAAAAGACCTCGACATCCCTAATCTTCTTGAAACATTTTCTCATCCCTCATTCTTTTTTTTGCAATCCCTTTTCAGGTGACCCTTCTTTTTACAATAGAAACATTCGGGTCCTTCCTCTTGGTTGTTAGGGGTTCTCCTCTGAGGGGATGCTGGCTTTTTCGGTGGGGCCCTTTTCATTGTCTTTCCTAAATCTTGAGGATGATCCTGTTTTTGGGCTTCCCTTACTGCTGCTACCAATACCTTTGCCTGCATTTTCTCTTTCTCCTCATCTCTCCTCATATATACTTTCTGGGCTTCCCTCAACAATTCCTGCAAACCCTTTTCCTGCCAACCCTTGATTTTTTCTAGTTTCCTCCGTATATTGTCCCATGATTTTGCCACAAATTGTGTTTTTAATAATATTTCCCCCACAGGGGAATCAGGGTCTGTCCTGGAGTATACCTGAAGGCTTTTTCTCAGTCTTTCTAACCATTCAGTGGGGGTTTCATCCTTCCCTTGACATTCCCCAAACACTTTACTCAGGTTTTGTCCCCTAGGCACTGCTTCCCTGATGACTTGGATTATTATGTTCCTCATATCGATCATACTTCTCCTACCTTCTTCTGTCTGAGCATTCCACCGGGGTTCCTGGCTCGGCCATTTTTGGTCCCCCGGGGTGCTTTGGGGGTTTCGACGTTCCCACTCCCTTATTCCTGCTTGCCTTATCATTTCCCTTTCCTCAGTGTTAAACAGTGACCTTAATATTGCAGTAAGGTCCTCATATGAGTATATGCTAGTGCCTAAAAACTCGTCCAATCTTTCTGATACCCCTAAGGGATCATCCATAAGTTTACCCATTTCCTTTTTGAAAGCCCTAACATCGCCTGTGTTAATCGGTACGTTTACATATCCGATAATTCCTGGAGCAGTGGGCAATTCCCATAAAGGGAAAAGGTTATTTCTTTCGCCCTCATTTTCACTTTCCACTTCATTTAACCTTTTTAGCTGCCTCCTGGTTCTCCTGGCAGATGGGGTATACCTGGCCTCTTGTGGGTTCTGAGGAGCCTGTGAAGTGGGGCTGAGGAAAGAGGCCAATTCTAATTCAGGCGATGAGGGATCGAGAAGCGGGGCTTGGGGCGTGGGAGGCTGGGCACCCTGCCAGAAAGGCTGGGGAACCGGCATGGGTTCTAGTGGGGAAGGGAGCCCAGAGGGCAGGGGCTGAACCACTGTTTGCGGGAGCTGCAGTCCGGGATGAGGCGCTGAAGCCATCAGTGGTGATGCGGGGACCCCCTGCAAAGGTGGGAGCCCGGACGCTGGGGGTTCTGGAGGGGCAACCGGGTTCTGTGCAGGTTGTGGGGGTGTCATGAGGTATGGCAGGGGAAGATTATCTAAAGGTTCCCATTCATTACTCGAGGTTCCAGCAGGATTATTAAGTCTCACTGGAAAAAGTTTAGTATCTGTTCTTTCCCAAATTCTAGCATATTCATATTCTTCCTTATTCTTTTTTACTTTCACGTAGCTGACCAAAGCATTACAAATCCACCTCTCAAATGTTCTGAAGACGGGCCATATTACATGATCCCGTACTTCAACCCCTTCCCAAATCTCCACACAATAATGTATCATTTTCTCCTTGGATTTCTTTCTCCGTGCAGGGCATTTCTCCCAATGTTCTAATATCCATCCCAAAGGACTCTCAAACAGAATCTCTGGAATGTCCCTTGCTATTCCCTTTTGCGGATTTCTCTGCGGATTTCTCCTGGGCTTTACTCTTCTTTTGCCCCATTCTATGGTATCACTGGCTACTAACCATAAGGGTGATCGGCCCCTCCTAGGTTTTCCCCTGGTGATGAGCTCTCCCTTTTTCCCTGTTTTTTCTCCCGGACCCTTCCCTGGTCCTAGGCTGAAAGGTTTACCAGTCCCGGAACTCCTGAGGACGTACACTTCCCTTTCAGCCTTCCTGTGACCGACCCCCGAACTCCCTGAGTTTTGGGTTTTACATGTGAGGTGCGTCTGTTACTCTCGTAACTTTCGCTTCCCCCGCGACCAACCACACCCCTCGCGGGGAAGTGGAACTGCGATCTTGGGGTCCCACTCGCTTAGTGATAAAATCACGTCTCGCTCACACGCTCGGTCACCCCCACTCAACCATGCAATACTTACGATCCTTTTCTTGCATGGTGTACTGGTTTGGAGACAAATTTGGGGGAAACCCCTATATAGGATCCCTCTGGGAAGCAAACCCAAGTGACCCCTCCCTCCAACCAGTCTGAAAAAAAAACCTTTTTGGAGAAAAGTGGAAAAAATTATTTTACTAAACAAATAAAGTGCATACAAGTATAAGGAATGAATAATATGAAACAATAAAACCTCTCGTTCTGGAGTGAGATGGCAAATTGAGAAAGTCCTTGCCGTGGGTGGAGCTCGGCTCTCTCTCAGTCTCTCATCAGTCCCAGTCCCTCCGGCGCTGCTGGAAAAATGCCGAGGTCCAGGCCCCGGTGGGCCGCAGGTGCCAGCCCCCAGTGCTCCCCTGGGTTTTCAGTCTAGAGCAGGTTTAAACAGTTCCAAGAAAAGTAAAAAAAAACCCAAAAAAACAGTCCAGGGAACTTCTCTGCCCTAACTAGCTGAAACTAACTAAAAGCAAAAAAAAAAAAAAAAAAAAAAATCTCTGTCCTGCAGTCTCTCCAAGCCTCCGCCAAACACCCCGTCCGCAGAAGAATGTGGAGGAGTCAGGCAGTTTTCTCAAAACAAACTCCGCGCTTCTCCTTGCTCTTAGAACCAGTCTTAAAGGCACAAGACTCAATATACAGCACAAACAGAAGAGACGATTAGGGATGCGAGCATCATAAAGTTACCCTAGGACACATGGATTCTTCGTGCACGTAGAGTTTTATGAGTTCTATCTTTGCCGTGGCTGTGGAAGCCCTGTATCATGGACCTCCCCGAGTTCCCCGAGAGCTCTGATCTCACCTTTCCTCCTTTTAAGTGTGGCTTTTTGGCTTAAGTTCGTCGTGTGGTTTGCTCGGTTCCACCAGGTCTCCCGGCTCTGCTAGGCCGCTGAAATCAGCGGGGCGCCTCCTGGCCAGAGACAGGGATCCGAGGGTCCCGAAATCAGACCATCATGTTGGGGTCACCAGATTGTAATAAATGAACAAGCCCAATTACGTAAATTAAAATTTTAGAATTTTATTTCGAGACTTAAATTCAGTCTCTAACAGCCACAATTAAAAGGAACAGCGTCGAACCCTCGGGTTTCAGCACTGGGTGAACGCAGAAACAGACTCTATCGCTCTGTGACCCCCTCTGTTCACAAAGTGTGCCCAGAGCCGCTGATTTTTATACAGTCTTTTGCTGAGAGTGGACAGCGACTGTAGCGCTCTTGCGTCGTGGTAGCTTCATTAGGTATTCATGTTCAGGTCCCAGGTCGGTTGAATAGGTTCTCAGAGTAGAACAATGCCATGATTGCCGGGTCCGGAGAAGGTTTGGGAATGTTAAATTGGGCCGGAACAGATAAGATATCAATCTTCTCTTAATCACTCGGTTGTTAGCAGGCTCATCTCCAGGGGAGACACGGCCTATCCCCCCATTTTTCCCATTCTTTTAGTTTTGTTAGTTGTCCTGAGGCTTTTCCCGGCAGGGACCCTCCTTGTCTTTCAATCCTCGTGTCTTCTTCTTACAGTTTAGCTTTTTTTTTTAACCCTAAAGACACTTTTAGGTTCTACAGATCTTAAATCCAACCAAACGCAGATTAACTTTATATTACATATCACCATATTTAATGCAAATTAATTACATATCACAATACCTAACATGAATTAACTTTAAGTCACAGAGTGTGTTTGGGGTCATGAGGGACCCCTGGCTATTTTCTTTGCGAACCTAAAACGGTTGGTGTTTGGAGTTGGGTCTCTCTAAGGAAAGGCTTTGATTTTGTGCAGAAAGCAGAGAGCCCAGAACCTATGCCCAGAGCTAGCAGAAATAGCTGAGAAATTTTTTGGTGCTGAGAAACGCAATTGAAGTAGTCCACTTTGTGTTTTGTAACATCTTGGACCAAAAGGGATTCTAGACATGGGGGCAAATGAGAGCAAAGAGATTCCCAGAGGAAGCCCTTTAGGGTGTATCTTAACACACTGGAAAGAACTGGTGGGCTGTGGTGGTACCGAAACTAAGAGGGAGCTTGCTAAGCTTTGTACACAATGGTGGCCATTATATAAACTTGATGAAGGTGTGAAGTGGCCAGTAAACAGTACACTGGACTATGAGACATTATTACAATTGATGCTTTTCCTTCGGCATGAACAAAAGTGGCAAGAAGTAGCTTATGCTGATATGTTTTCACTCTCAGGAATCATCCTGAGTGGCAAAGAGATTGTGGAATGAGGTCACCATCTGAACCTTTAGTATTAGCCCTTGAAAAGGATAATAAAGCTACTAAAGGGAAGCCCAAACAGTGTTGTAGTACCTGCTCAATAAATCAGAGGTGCACACATCCTGACAAAGTATACCAAGCAGAGGCTTTGGAACAAGAGACAGAAGACATACTTAAGCCACTCCCTAGGAGGCAGGAAAGGAGGAGGGTGGTGGGGGATGCAAATTCAGAACCATCATTGACTCCAACCTCCCCCACTTCATCTTTAGCTTCATCTTCCTTTGGGAGGACAGCAATTGAGGTAAGGGGTTCTCCACCCACTTCTAAACCCCGGGAACCACCCAAATTTTATCCACCACTGCCTAGCAGTGACAGTGAGTAGGATGAACCCCTTCCACCAGGTCCTAAGATTCCCTCACAAGGACCTATAGCATCAAGGACCCAAAAACAAACCAGAGAGGTCATACAAGCACCTCTAAGACAAGCAGTAACCTCTGATGGGGAAATAAAACTGATTAAGGTTCCCTTTTCCTCAATTGATTTAGAAATTTGGGAAAGGATTGCTAAGGGCTATCAAAGTGATCCAATAGGGGTTGCTAAGAAAATGAAGTTTATGCTTAAGCAGCATTCACCTGATTGGGCAGATCTGCAACTGCTACTTGATGCCTTAACAGAAACTGAGAAGCAATTAGTTTTGAAAGTAGCTGGGGATCTGGCTGAGGATGATTGTAGAACAACACAGGAGGATGTTAAAGATGTATTTCCCCTTCAAGACCCAGGTTGGGATTCTAATGATGATGAGGAGTTAGGACGGTTAAAGAGATACCAAGAACTGATAGTAAAAGGGCTAGAAAGAGCAATCCCCAAAACCATAAACTGGTCAGCCTTATATGCTATCAAACAGGGCCCCTCTCAAACACCTTCTGAATTTCTAGATCACCTGCGAGACGCAATGCGCCAACACACCACCCTGGATCCTGGATCTGACGAAGGAACACAGCAATTAATAAATTTATTTTTAGGGCAATCCACAGAAGATATCAGGTGGAAACTCCAGAAGATCCAGCGTCCAAACAGCCAGAATTTAGAAACTTTATTAGATGAGGCCTGGAGAGTTTTTAGTAACCGGGAAGAAGGGTATAAACAAGGGATGAAGAAACTAGTAGCAATAGTAAAAGAAGGAGAAAAAGGAAAACATGGACAAGGTCTACCAAAACAAGGACCACCCTGACTAGGAAAAGATCAATGTGCTTTTTGTAAGAAATTTGGTCACTGGAAAAACCAGTGCCCAGAATTCAGAAAGGGTAATGAATATAGAAAAGGTGATCAGAAAAAGGAAAAAGTAGTTGCTCATGTAAAAGAGGACTGAAGGGGACCAGAGGGCCCTACCCTAGGGGACCCTCTGGTTATAGTTAAACTGGAGAACAAAGAAAAAGAAGTGAAATTTTTGATAGACACAGGGGCAACATTTTCAGTGTTGAATAAGGCCCTAATACCTGTAACCAATGACTATGTTATGGTAAAGGGGGCAACTGGCCAATCTGAAAGAGCTTATTTTTGCAAACCATTGAAGTATAAATTGGGAAAACAGTGGAGCATCCACCGATTTTTATACATGCCTAATGCTCCATCTGCACTTTTGGGCAGAGATTTCCTAGAGCAGCTGGAAGCAAGAATAATATTCAAAAATGGGGAAATTAGTTTGGAGGTAAAGGATCAACAATATGTAGAACTGTTAAGCTTAATGCTAATAACCAAGGAAATTGAAGTGGCAAGTGAAAAGGGAAATTGTAGGAAAATAATGGATCAAGTATTTCCAGGAGTGTGGGGCTCCAATATACCAGGAAGAGCAAAGAATGCACTACCAGTGCAAATCAGGCTTAAAGAAGGAGGACAGCCAGTAAGGGTTAAACAATACCACCTAAAGAAGGAAGATATAGAAGGGGTTAGCCCAATTATTGAGAACTTTCTGCAGCTAGGACTACTGAGAGAGTGTCAATCTGATTTTAATACTCCTATTCTGCCAGTAAAGAAACCTGATGGGTCATACAGATTAGTACAAGATTTAAGGGCTGTTAACAAGGTAACTAAAGACTTGTATCCAGTAGTTGCCAATCCCTACACCTTGTTAACCCGTTTAATACCTGAACTAACTTGGTTTGCTGTTCTAGATCTAAAGGATGCTTTCTTTTGCCTCCCTCTCCACGAAGCCAGCCAGAAAATTTTTGCATTCAAGTGGGAAAGCCCTAAAACTGGAAGAAAAATTCAGCTCACATGGTGTGTGTTACCGCAGGGGTACAAGAACTCCCTCACTCTATTTGGGGAACAGCTTGCCAAGGATTTAGAGTCCTGGGAACCTCCACCAGGAGAAGGACAGTTACTCCAGTATGTGGATGAACTCTTAATGGCCACCTGGACCCAGGAGACATGTGTGGACTGGACGGTAAGCCTCCTAAACTTTCTGGGCCTGCAAGGGTATCGAGTATCCCAGAAGAAAGCCCAAATCTTCAGTGGACAAAAGATGCAACCCAAGCCTTCGACCAACTAAAGAAAGCCCTTATGTCAGCTCCAGGCCTGGGACTTCCAAACATGAGTAAACCATTTTTCCTGTTTTCTCATGAGAAGCAGGGGATTGCCTTGGGAATATTAGCACAGAACTTAGGCCCATACTGGAGGGCAGTGGCCTATCTTTCCAAGCAACTGGACACAGCAGCTAAAGGATGGCCAGGGTGCCTCAGAGCAGTTTCAGCAGTAGCAATAAACATCCAAGAAGCACGCAAATTCACCCTAGGCCAAAAGATGACTGTGCTAGTATCTCACACAATGTCTGCAGTCCTTGAGGCAAAAGGGGGACATTGGCTCTCCCCACAGAGATTTCTGAAGTACCAAGCCATACTGGTAGAACAAGATGATGTTGAAATTGAGATAGCTAACATTGTGAACCCAGCTTCCTTCCTCAGCGGGAGTATGGGAGAACCAGTGATCCATGATTGCCTGGAGACCATTGAAGCCACCTACTCGAGCCGCCCAGATCTGAAGGACACCCCGCTTGAGGATGCTGAGACCTGGTTTACTGATGGAAGCAGCTATGTCATCAGTGGAAGAAGGCATGCTGGGTATGCAGTTACCACAAGCAAGGAGGTAATAGTGTCTGGACCATTACCAACTAATACATCTGCACAGAAGGCTGAAATAATTGACTTAATCCAAGCCCTAGAGCTGGCAAAAGGAAAAGAGATCAACATCTACACGGACTTAAGGTATGCATTCGGAGTGGTTCATGCTCACAGAGCCATCTGGAAGGAAAGAGGACTGCTGAATTCACAATGCAAGAGTATTAAACATGCACAAGAGATACTGAGGCTATTAGATGCCATACAATTGCCTGAGAAAGTAGCCATAATGCACATCAAGGCACACCAAAAAGCTCTGAATTGGAAGAAGGGAATATGCTGGCAGACAGAGAGGCAAAAGAAGCAGCAAAAGGTTAGGTACCTGATAAGGCTGTTGAGGCAGCATTGATTCCAGATCAAAAAATTTCTATTGAAGGTAAGCCAATGTACAATAAGAAAGATAAGAAACTTATCAAGGTAGAAAAGGCAAGTTATAACCAGGAGGGATGGGCTGTAACAGAAGAAGGGAAACTTGTAGTACCCTCCTATTTGTTGTGGTCATTAGTACAAAGGGAAGATGAGAAAACACACTGGGGAATAGATGCCCTGTATAACCATTTGAAAGAAAGAATCATGGCCAGGAAATTGCAGGGCATAGTGATACAAGTAACTTGTCAGTGTAGTCTTTGCCTCCAAACTAACCCTAAAAATACCCCAAAGCCTAAAGTGGGACAAATTGGGAAAGGTTGTGGACCTGGGCAACAATGGTAAATTGATTTTACAGAACTGCCCAGGAAGGGAGGGTATTGTTACCTATTGGTATTAACTGATACCTTTTCAGGATGGCCAGAAGCTTTTCCTGCCAAGACAGCTAAGGTCCGAGAGGTGACCAAAGTGCTGCTGCAAGAAATAATGCCACGGTTTGGAGTTCCAGCCACCATATCCTCAGATAGGGGACCACACTTTATTTCGAAAATTGTGCAGCAAATAAGTCACCACCTGGGAATAGACTGGGAATTGCACACCCCATACCACCCTCAATCTAGTGGCCAGGTGGAAAAGATGAACCATTTGATTAAACAACAAATTGTGAGATTGGGGCAAGAAGCAAATTTGCCCTGGCCTCAGGCTCTCCCATTGGCCTTGTTGCGAATTCAGACAAAACCAAGGGCAAAAGAGAAACTAAGCCCTTTTGAAATATTGTATGCAAGGCCATATGCAGTTCAAGGGGGAACAGCATCCATTCAAGTAGGGGAAGAAACCCTACATGGATATATGGTGGCCCTAAATAAACAACTTAGAGAAATTGAGAAATATGTGGCTGGAACTCAAAACAGAGAACTAGATGGGCCAGTACATGATGTACAACCTGGGGATTATGTGTATGTTAAGTCTTTTGCAGAAAAAACCTTAGAACCACAGTGGGAAGGACCATTCCAGGTGCTCTTCACTACCTTCACTGCAATCAAGATCAAAGAACAGAAGGCCTGGATCCATCACTCCCGAGTGAAGAAAGCCCCAGAGGGAATTTGGAAGGTCACACCAGGTGATAATGAACTGAAGCTGAAGCTCACTCGGAACAGCGAATAAATGGACTAAGAGTTATTTTGGACATTATGTGGAAAGTTGTAACTATTGTAGTAATTACCTTAACCACAACAGGAGTCAACACAATGCCACAAAGGTATAGTGTGACTGGTATATACCAGTGCCAAGGAAGAGCTTATGATCCTTACTCTCATAAAGCTTTAAACGAGATACTAAAAGTCACAAATGCAAGCTTGTGGGAGGGAAGAAATGTTTGGGGATGTAAGTATGCATTCGTACAGGATGGGTTCCACGAGGCTTACCATCCACCCATGAAACTCATCAGGGTTAGTCCTGAATGCTGTGATAAATGCTTGAGTAAATGTCTGGAGTTTAGACTCAAAATAGAGGGGTGTGCGATAAGGGGGTATGACATTGACTTTAACATCACTCAGGTATGTACTGAGTACCATAAGAACCAGACCAAGATCACTCCACCAGTGCCAAGAAAGGCTGTGAACACCAAGATGCCAGCTATTCCAGAAGTAGAGGAACAAATAACTCCTGTAGTTACCAAAATTGGGCCATATGCCATTAAAAAGACAGTTCAGAAGCTGATAGTTAATCCAAAGTGGTCTTTAAAATGAGTAGAAATGGGAGTACAAGTAAATGCTTCACACGTTCGGCCAGAATGTGCCCCATTTCTCAGGAACTCCTTTATGGACTGGACTACTTGGCTTCAAAAAATATGCCTCCCAATTTTAGGAACAAGAGGGATCTCACTGGACTGCTAGGAACAGGACTGGGAGTGCTGAACACAATAGATTCAGACCAGAATGGGAAGACACAGAGGAGCGAGATCATGAAGTAATAATTAACGCACTAGGCACAGCTAGTGAAAACATCTCGTTGGCCCTAGGGTGTACTCAGGCACAACTGTGGATGCAATCAGTGGCTGCCGCAGTTATCAGGGAAGGTGGAGAAGGAATATTCCCTGCTGAAATTCTCAAAATTGTCTGGGATAATGCCTCTGATATGGAGAGGGAACTTCAGTCCTGGTGGGTGTTGGTCAATTTCACCTATAACCCTGTGACTAGTGTAGTGACAGCCTTTGTTTTAACTATACACGATGCCTCAGTGGACTTAATACACCCAATAGTCCCCTTAGGATTAAATCACGAAGGAACTGTATTGTACCCTTCTGAACACAGAATGTGGGCACGAGAAATTAAAGGAAAGTGGCAAACTATTCATCTAGAGCCCTGTACTGTGAGGAGACAACTATGATACATATGTGAAGGGACATTAGAGGGTGACAAAGGCACTTGTTTAGACACAGACCAAAGTATTTGTCACTTTGAAACACATCCAGGCAAACAGACAACTTCACTTGTGTATATAGGACAAGGTTGTGTCTGTCTTAGGACAGTGTGCCCCATCATAAAGATAGAGAACCAAATTGTGGATGAGACAACTCAATTTGTGTGTTTGCAATTTTGTTAGAATTAAGGGATGTGTTTATGTTTATGTAGTTGTGCTTGTAATGAAAAACAAAATGTGGTAAATAGGACATAAGATAGCTGCAGATTTCCTGCTTAAAGGACCCATTGAACACAGGAAACTGTAAGTTCTACCAAGGATTCATTTGTCATTAATGCATTGAAAAGGTAGAAAGGTCAGAACAAGGAAGACTCATCTTACTTCCTCATTTTGGGTGACCCCTCCCCAGAAGAGACCCCCGACTCATTTTAAGAAACAAAGTACGCATGCTTAATAGCCTTTTTGCCAATTAGCATACGAAGCGAGGAATGGGAGGTGACCGGAGTATGAATATGCATTTGTATTTTGGGTATTCAACACTTTTGTAAATAAAAGGCTTTGTAATTTCCTGTGAATTTCCCAGTGCGAATTAAGGAAATATCCTGCCGTGCTGCCCGGCTGTAATAAACATACACCTTCTAACTTTAAACTGTTAGAGAGTTTTTGTCTGTCACAGTTGGGTATCGATACTAGATCAATACCCATATTTCTTTAATAAGTCACTGGAATCACGGCCCAGCACCTTTTCTAAGTATGACATCAGGGTCCCAGGTGTCCATTTGGTGCATCTGGCACATCTGAAAATAATGAGTGATAATTCAAAAATTAAGGAAATTCACTATTTCAGTCTTTTCTCACAACTTGGAATTCATCCTGTTAATTTCTCCATCTTTTGACAGTGCCTTTTCAAACCATGACCAACAGCCCCATCTGCTTGGCAATGAGAAGTGGAGTCTCAGTCTTTGATGAGGACTTGCAGGGCTCCAAGACCTTCGATGGTCACTGGTGGGAGATCACATTCAGGCAACTCCAGGGATCTTCCTGGTCTGGCAGCCTATGGATAAAATCTGTGTGAGTGACTTAATATCCTCAAAAAAACTGCCATAGGGCATAATTGTATTGGATTATGTAACCTAAAAACATGTATTCTATTTCATCTGTTGAAAGCTGTTTTTTGGGAGATGTTTTATCCTTCCCTTGTAACTCCAGGGAGGAGGGAGGAGGATGCCTTCTGATAATGGCCCAGCCATTAAAACCAGGTGGGGCAGTGTTTCTTATCTCTTTCACCATCCCTCCATCCTCCAGGGGAACCATCTTCTGATAATGGGCCATTAGGGCCCACCAATAACATGGCACATTCCATCATCCCATTGTGAGATGCTCCACACAGTGGGGGAGGAGCCAGCTGTTCCTAGCTAGATAAAAACTGGGACTGAAGGGCACAAGGTATCCTGTTTTTCCACTGGATTCCCAGAGGAAGACCGGACCCATCTTGTCGCCACTGGAGTTTCTACAGGACCATCTCTACTACACAGAACCACATCTGTTACTCCAGGACTTATTTGGACTGCTTTCAACACCTTGACCACCAAGGTGCCAGGTCGTATCCCTGACCCTGTCAGGGGTTTTTCCAGGATTTTTGTTTGCTTCCTTGATTGTTTTTGTTTTGTTTTGTTTTGTTTTTTACTACTACATTCGTTTCTCTTTCTTTCTTTCTTTCTTTCTTTCTTTCTTTCTTTCTTTCTTTCTTTCTTTCTTTCTTTCTTTCTTTCTTTCTTTCTTTCTTTTTAAT
>JANEHK010000076.1:536725-580305 GCA_025960845.1 Tachycineta bicolor | reverse complement strand
TTACTCCTATTCTCAGATCTTTGCCTGAAAGCCTCTAATTGCAAAATTATAATAATTTGGAGGGAAGGGGGTTTACATTCTCCATTCCAAGGGAGGCTCTAGCTTTCCTTATCAGACAACTGTCTTTCAAAACCAAGACAATAATCCCTTGAGATTTGGTGTTGCCCTCATAAACATAAGTGGTCCTTTTGTCCTTTTCCATATTTAAACATCAAAGGATGCCATTTGATTTTAATGTGATGTTTGGTGTTAATATTCTGCTCCTACAGGCCAGTTGGATCGTGGGGAGGACACAGCCATCTCAAAATAAAGGTCTGCTCTAGTGACTGATAGGCTTGAAAAATTGTGCAACAAATGCTGATGCACAACTCATTTATATGAGACACAACTGGTAGCAGATAATGTTATGACCTGGAAATGTGCACAAATCTTTTATTTCTACCTTCACTGAGAAGACAGAATTTTGTGTTCCTATACTTTTTATAACTCTTCCCTTACCCTGCCATAACTTGCGGCAAAATTTTAGCTCTGAAGAACTGCAGTGGGGGAGCTTTCATCAAGGGGACTCTATGCCACAGGTTCAACCAAGAGGAACTGCCAGGGTGTAGGTTCAGCCCCAATTTTTTTGTCCTAATGGTGATGCAAAAATCAGAAAAGTAGCAAATTTTATTATGCTTGTACTTCTGGGGCAGACTGTGGATCTTCAATGACTTTTGATGTATTGGGGATGAAGCTATCCAGGCTGTTTCCTCTCATCCCTGTGTCTTGCACAACTTTAAGTGTTGTATGAGAGATCACAGCCAAGAGGAAGGAAGATGCAAACCCCTCTTTTCTTAACTTCTTGGCTAAACCCCAAGTGTTTTAAGCATTTCTGCTAGGAGTTGATTCCCCCAGTGAGCCCCAGAGCTCTCATCACTGATGGCTGTAAATCAAAGACTGTTCACAGGAGATCAGCACATGTCAATACTTCTTTAGGCTTTATGGCATGTACATTTCATACATCAGTAGCAATGGACCATCCCTCCCTGCAAGCCCTTTAGTAATCTATTGATTGTGGTTTGATTTAGTGGGCAAGGGAGAAAAGCACAATGGAAATCATACAAATGATTACATGCAAAGGTCTGTTCATGTGAGACCCCTTGTAAATAATTTAACAAAGATCTGTAACAAGTCGCACTCTAAAGAAAAAAGTTGGTCCACTTTAAACCCTGCTTTTCCAATTTGGATGCTTAAATCAGTAATGCAGTATTTTAAAACAGCCAGATTCTGTAGAAATTGCCATAGAGAGAGACACAGATTTCTGGTTGCCAAGTGTAAAGGAGAAAAATGTGAGAAACTCTGTAACAGGCAAATATGGGGTAAGCTCCCTTCCCCCAGAAGAGCTCATCCAAGTCTCAGAGACTAGTTAAAATATTAAAGCTAGAGGTTTTGCCCTTCCCAAACCACTGTTCACTTGAACTCTGCAGTGATGGTTTTCTCCACAGGAAGATTCAGCAAAGCTTTTGATAATTTTATGGGAACACCTCATTGCATATTTTAGGTATTCCTGAGACATGACTTTAAAGAGTTAAGATTTTAGCTAAGGGTTAGAAGCAATTTATATTGATCAAGATGTAACTTAGATTAATAAATGGTAGGTTAATGATGATCAAAATGTAACTTAGATTAATAAATGGTAGGTTAATGATTATTAGATGCCCAAGCTAGAGCTAACTGTTCTGTCATGAGCTTGTTTATAGAAAAAGTGGAGTAAGTGAACCGTCATAAGAACAGATTGAAACCAGTAAGAACAATGGCCAGCACCTGGACTTGGTATCAATCAATCACGAAGCAAGGGACCTTGGACAGTGCCAGAGGGTCACAGAGACCTGATGAAGACTCTCCTGACTTCATCCTTTAAGACCACTGACCCAATTCGAGACCACCGACCCAATTCAAGAGAAGAACTGCGCACACGTGAAGGACTAATAGCCTCATTTTAATAGAGAGTGGGGATGGGAGGTGCTGGGGTTATGCACATGAATTGTATGTAAGATCTTGGAAAATAAATAGAGAGCAAAGAGCCTTGTTCGGGGCGGCCACGCCTTTCGGAGATGACTCCCGTGCCGCCTGCCAGTGAATAAACATTCCGCTTTCTAACTTTAACTAGTTAGAGGGTCTTTGTCCGTGACTATATCGGTTTTCAATAACTCATTCCCTTTAACATCTCTCTCCCAAAAGGACACGAACCTCTCCAGTAAAATATAGCTGGAGACACCACATCTCAAGGCTGTTGGGTACCTGCCCAAGTGGAGCAGCCTGCACTGGCACGGTTGTTCCAGGGCACGCATGAGGCTTGTGCGAGGAGCGTGGATCCCTCCCAAGGAGACATCTGATTCCCAGGGAAGGGAATGCAGGGCAATTAGTCACTGTAAAACAGTCTAATGAGGCTAAAGAAATAGGAATTGCTCATGCTCCAACAAAACCAAGTGCTTTATATGACTTGAGATGCAGTTGGAGGAATCTGACTAATCTTTTACTCTCCTAGTAAATCATTCATTGAGGTCATCTGCGAAATATGAGAAGAGCAGCTTCAACCCAAGATTCCCACTTAGCAAAGCTCTTACTGGCTTGGCTGGAAAGAAGCTTTCCTGATAAAGCTGATAGCTAGTCCAAGCCCTCATGATTTCTAGTGGTAGTAATCCTGTTGGGGAGATTAGAGGAGCAGCCCTTGTAAGTCCTGAAGTATGGCCATGCACTACAGCAAAATTAAAGGGAACAAAAAAAGATAAAATCCACAGCACTCACCTGGCCCTGGCATGCCCCTCGATGCTCTCAGGTCCAGTGGTATCTGCAGACAGGTCTGACCATCAGGCCCCAGACAAGTCACAACCTCTCTGGGACACAGAGCATTTTTGGAGCTCTGGAACAACATTGAGGAAAACATCCAGTGCCTTGATGGCCAAGACTGAACTGGGATTTTCTTCAAGAAGTGTGGATGCCTATCTGGAAAGTGATATTCAGCTCTCAGAGCTGAACCCAGAACCCAAAATTCCCTGCTTCAGGAAAGTTCATGCCTGAATCAAATGAGTACAGTGTGAGGTCATGTAATAACTCATCCAAAACACCCGTACCAACTCCCCACATCAGGCTGCTTGTCTGTGTCCTTTACCCAGACTTGATAGATTTTTAAGAAGCAGTCAGTCTTTCTCCACAAGTGTTACTACTAACCTGGGAATAGAAGGAAGTTCTTGGGCAAATATTTCATATGGAAAAATAAATAAAATTTTAGTTTACAAGAGAAATGGGCTGAGCACCTAAGCAGAGTATTCAAGGACATGAGTTACAATCCACTTCCTCCAGGAATTAAGACAATACCGTTTTTAAAGGCTTTATTTTTTTTATATCTTGTAGCTTCCAAACTCTTAGGATCTGCAATTCCCAGGTGACTCAGTAGCTAGTAGGAACAGAGTTTCAAAGTGAAAGATGAGGTGCACCAGTTTCTAGAGCTAAGTGCTTGAAGGGAAGTGAAGCAAAGGCCCAAATAGGAGACAATACAAGAGCTCAGCAGGGCTGGAGGCAAAAGCCTATAGTCTTACCTGGTGCTGGACTCTCAGGGAAGGCGAGGTTTGCACACAAGGAGGCTGAGCACATCCCACCTTTGAATTGTCAAATCCCTGTTGTATGAATCCAGACATTTATATTGCGTTTGGGTGCCCTGCAGAACTACAGCCACAGAAGGGAAAATCCACCCCTCCTGCCCTGTGCTTCAGCTGAGCAAAAACATGCTTGGTTTAGCGTTGAATCTTGGTCCAAATTACAGCCGTCTTGATGACCAATTAAAGTTGGGGAAGTAATTATATCTTGGAGCAGCATGGAGGACAAACAGTAGGAGCTGCAGTTCCTAGAAGACAAAGATCCTCTTTGCCATGTGAACTTTAACCAAAGTTTGGTGTGATAATCCCTCCACGTTGTGGTTTGTAAGATTTTAACTATTCTTTCTGTTTTTCTTGGTTACCTGGTGTTTGTTCCACTGATCTTGGGATCAGTAACTGTGTAGAATACATCAAATTTTCTGCCTTCTTCCTAAAATCTCCTCAGGTCTAAGTGAAACAGCATCTCATTGACCATTACCCCAACAAGCTTATTAGTGATGCATTTTCTGCTGTAGAGAGAAACAGGTCAAGGCAAGTAAAGCTGGAAGTTGTTTTAATTTGGTTTTAAAAGTGAGGGGTTCTTCTTTGCCCCTTCCTAAGTATCTAACTGCTGAAGAAAGTATTTCACCCTGTTCATCATCTGAGACATTAAGGAAGCACTTCCTCTGGTCCTAATTAAGTGTAATAAGCACTATAAATGCCCCTTCCTGTAGTGCTGTTTCTATTCTTAGCTCATTCTGTACCATCCCTGGTAGTCAGGGCTGTGGGGGTACAAACTGCAGCTTGGATCACTGAAAATAGATACAGTCTGGAAGGACCAGCAGCAGGGAGACCAGCTGGCATCCCCAGGTCAGAAGTAAAGTAAAGGAGGAGGAAGGTGAAAACCAAAGGGTAACAGAGAAGTGCTCAACCTCAGCAAGACCAAGGACATACCATGGCCGTGGCACTGGAAACTGCCTGAGCAAAGCTGCTGAGGAGATGTGCCCCAACACACCAGAGCTCGTGCAAGAAGGGAATCTCTGCCAGCTGGGCTCTGTGATTTTCTATTTGTCAGCTAGGACTTGTGTTGTTCAGCAGAAAGCTGCCCTGGCCTCCCAAGCACAGCAAGATTGGTGCACCCTCCACCTTCCAAATCACACAATGCAGGCTGCAGAAGCATCTGTTCTAAATCCTCTTCTCTGGGCAAGGGCAGGAAGCACAACTTTCACAAGACTCTCTTAAATTGGAGAAAGTAATTCAGGCCTTTTCTTTGGAAGTGCTGCACCCCTCCTGGAGCCCTTTGTGATCTAAGTTGTTTAGAAAATAAATGAAACAGAGTGAGTCAGAGAGACAAGTAATGGTTATTTTTCCAAGAAGGAAAAGCTTAATTTTACCATGGGGATCTTGCCTCTGCCATGACCCCTCCAACAGCTCACAGGAACACAGGAGGAATTAACCAGCAGTGAGGACTGGTTCATCTTGCAAATTTGTAAAGAGTTTCATCTTAGTTCTTAACAGCAATATCCTTGATCCTGAAAAAAACCCAACCAACCAAACACCCCCTCCCCCCCAACTCAAATAAACAGCACTTAGTCCTCAGCTAGTAACACTCAGCTTCTCCATAGCTTATAGCACCCTCCTTTTTCCATCTAACCAAGACAGAATAAGTGCTTGTAACCTCTTTGGAGCCTTCCCTGAGCTGCAGCTGAGAGTGTCAGTGCATGAAGAGCAGTGAACATTTCATTGGCAGCAATCCTGGAGGGGCTGGTTCCAGAGAAGGTGAGAGGACAGGGAGCAGGACAAGGATTACCAAACTCAGAACCATTTGTGTTTGCTCAAGGTTGGTATCTGTGCAGCTGACTGGTAAATGAGATCAACAGGATTTTCCCATCTAATCTAAGCAAGCAGTTGGGTTTTATTCAAGTAATTCTTCTAAGGGATAATAATGTCTTATTATGACTAGAGGGTTTATTACTAGAATGCTGTACTAAATTCAATAATCTGAACTCACCAAATATCATCCCTCTTGTGGGAGCTTCAGCTGTTTGAGAAGGAGCCCCAGAGTTGTGTGATTATCCCTAAAATCTTCCCTAAGTTCCAGCTTTGGAGAACAAGTTGTTCATCATATGCTGAATTCAGCCTTGGAATAACTCCAGTGAAAACAAAAGGGATAACAACAGGAATGGATTAGGCCCAACTGCTTTCACATTTCTCCAACTTGAATTTTCAATTCCAATACTAAAGGAGGAGTAACAAAAACTTGACCCAACTCATGGCCCAGAGACAAATACACTCCAAAATGTAAGTCTGCTTGTGATGTGACCTTGTGCCCTTTGGAAAGTGCCCTAAGGAGGGCGTCCCAAAGTCTACCTAGGGAAAAAAAATTCTGCTGTCATCTGGCAGGAGCAACATAGATTCCTGTTTCTGCCACTGTATTGTACCAATTTTTGCAAAGAATGGTCAAACTGCAGTTCCAGGCTGCTACATTTGTGACTACTGACCTTACACATCTGAAAAAAAACAGTATCTGCCAAGCTGAGATATAGAGTCATGAGGATTTGATTTAATTTAATTTAATTTCATAAAAACATACTGAGGAAGATTAAACAGTGTGTTTTCTGCACCAGCCCCATTTTCCAGAGGGAGCTGTGCTCAGATCAGGAGAAGGCACAGTCTCACCTACAAATTCTCATTTGATAGATCATCACCTTAGCATCTCTCTGGTCAAACAGAAGTGAACAAGAAGAGAGGAAGTGGAATAAGGACTGAGACAGAGAACACCAAGCTACCCCACTGACTGTTGAGCCCTGCTTTCTTGCAGTGCTCGCTGCACCACTCTAGCTTTTAAGTTCCTTCTAACTTCGACCTGCTGTTTCCTGCCAGGGCTGATGAGCCACAAGTGCAGAGTCACTTCTTCTGGGCCAGTTCCTCAGAGCACACTTCCAGTGGCTGCCACATGAAGTTAGCTAAAGAAAAAAATCCTGCTCTTGTTTTCACTGGAGTTATTCCCAGTGAAATTCCCAGGCTATTCCAGTGTATTATAAAGGGGGTAACAATTATCCAGTGATCAAAGAACTAAACTGCAAGTCAGAAGTCCTGGATTCAATTTCTAACGCATATTCAACCAACACTAACCATATGCCCTCTGTGTCTCCACACACTCGAGGGTTTCAATAATAATGACGACATGTCACCGAAACATGCAAAGCAATCACACGTAGATGAGAGGTTTCGCAGGGCAGAGAGGTTCCTCCGTGCCAGCTCAAAGCTGAGTCAGGGCAGAGAGACACCTTTTTGTTTATTTCTTTCTTTTTATACATTTGTGGGTCTGGCTAAAGATTGGCTTCTGGGGTTAAACACCCCTCAGTCTCAGTGGCTAGACCAACTGTCAGTTACAATTGTTTTCAGATTAGAAATATGCAAAAAAAGGACAGAGAATGAAAAACAAAGGATTTGTTTATGTTACATATGTGGGGAAAAGGTAGAAACTGCTCTTAATATTGTGCAGTAACTAAAGATCTGACTACATTTTATGAAAATTCAAAAGGCTATAAAAAACTCAGAAAAACCAGGGTAACATCTCACCCTTTTGACTTTACAAAAAAGAAAAACAGAAAAATAAAAATGAACAAATTTACAAAGGGAATATATACAAATTCAATCACTGTGGAGGAATCATCAGTGATCACTCGAGGATTCATCCACTTGGTGACTTTCAAGTTGATCACGGCTTCCACCTTGCCTGTCAGCTGAAT
The DNA here is from genome assembly GCA_025960845.1 of Tachycineta bicolor. Classification (NCBI taxonomy): domain Eukaryota; kingdom Metazoa; phylum Chordata; class Aves; order Passeriformes; family Hirundinidae; genus Tachycineta; species Tachycineta bicolor. The sequence goes on along the minus strand of JANEHK010000076.1, from coordinate 572,936 downwards.
TCTGCCTCTGTGGTCGCAGGTCAGAACGGACACACTTTGAAGGTAGCCAGTGTGTCCCAGTGTCCGTGGACACACACGCATACCCTCGCCCCATAGCGATTAGGTCATAGGGTCCTTCCCATTGCTTGGTGACTAAGTTTCGGGCCCGAACCTTTACTCGAGGCTGTTGCTCACCGTCCGAAGCCTGCAACGAGAGATGATGGTTCAAAACGACAGGATTATTTGAGTTCTGCGGCACCGTAAGGTGATTGATGGCGTACAAAGCCTTTGCCAACCGACTGTGTGGGGTTTCGCCCTGCATTCCCCGTCTTTGTTTTTGAAGAACACGCTTGAGTGTACCGTGAGCGCGTTCTACAATCGCCTGTCCCATCGGAGAATGAGGGATGCCAAAGTTATGTGACACACCCCATGACTGTAGGAACTGCCGTATCTTCTGTGAGGCATAAGCAGGACCATTGGCAGTTTTCACAGCAGAAGGTATGCCAAGAACGGCAAAGGCCTGCCTCCAGTGGGCAATGACATCTCGGGCTTTCTCTCCTGTGTGAGCAGAAGCCCACATCGCAGAGGAGAATGTGTCCACCGTGACATGCACATACTTGAGCCGGCTGAACTCGGCGACCTGGGTGACATCGGTCTGCCAAAGCTCCAAGGCTTTAAGGCCTCTGGGGTTAACCTCTGCCGGCAATGGCGCACCAAGGGCGTGACAATCGTCACACGACTCGACAATTTCACAAGCCTCAGTGGCCGTCAGTTGGAACTGGTTCTGCAGTGTATGCGCGTTTTGGTAGAAAAACGAATGCGATGCCTTGGCCTGTGCGAGCACGTCAGGCTGAGGGGCTACCCATGCTGGGTTAGCCAACTTGTCAGCCCTTGCGTTACCTTCCGCTACAAATCCTGGCAAATTAGTGTGACTCTGTACATGCAGAACATAATATGGATGAACTCTGGCCTGAATTGCACACCACAGGGCCTTCAGTAAATTAAACAAGGCAGGGTTATTGACCTCCTTCAAAACTGAACAACCCAATCGCTGTGCGATGTCGGCAACATAGGCGGAGTCCGTGATCAAATTGAAAGGTTCCTGGGAAAATTTCTCAAATGCCATGACAGCAGCCTTTAATTCAACCAGTTGGGCTGACCCATCCTCATGGCCTTCCAAAACCTGCCACTCAGATCCATCCTGCCAGGTAACAATGGCTTTTCCTATTTTGCCCGAACCGTCAGTGAAGACGGTGGGTCCTTGCACTGGCTCTTGGCTATTTTTGGGTCGTAGAGAAAATTGAGTATTTTTCGCCACTTGCAATAGCTTGTGGCTAGGCAGATGATAAGTGATCTGCCCTGAAAAACCCTCGAGAGCACTTTGCAGCGAAACATTGTTCACATAGCTCCAATCAAATTCCTCCCTCTGAACCAGGAGTATGATCTTTGAGGGATCTGCACCCATCAATTGCAAACAGCATTGCCGGCACTTGATTATCAAGCGTGCAATCAATTCAAACAGCGCTGTCGCTGTCTTATGCGGCTGATGAGGCAGGAAGACCCATTCCAAGATGTGCAGAGGATCAGTCCATTCATCATTCCATTGGCCGATGATACCTGTAGGATGTAAATCAGGAGTAGTAATGAACACAGTGACATCAATGGAAGGTTCAATGCGGTACACCTGGCGAGCCGAAACAGCTTGCTGAACCTCCTCCAGCACTTTTCGTGCCTCAGGGGTTAATTCACGAGGTGACTTTAAATCAGTGTCCCCTTTCAACAATTCAAACAAGGGAGACAGTTGTGCTGTGGTCAGACCCAAGTAAGGACGTAACCAAGTGATGACACCTACCAGCTTCTGAGCATCATTCAGTGTCTTCACCGATTGCACAAATTGCACCTCCTGGTGATGCATTGTCCGTTCCAGAAATTTGACCCCCAAATATTTCCGGGGAGGTTGTTGTTGTACCTTTTGTGGAGCCACCTGCAGTCCATGTGAATGCAGAGCATTCAACAACTGAGGCTGTATCCTCAGCAGCTCATCCTGGGTGGGCGCAGCCACCAAAATGTCGTCCATATAATGATAGACATGAGCATCAGGAAACTGCTTGCAAACTCCAGACAAGGCACGGGCTACATACCATTGGCATAACATTGGCGAATTGCGCATTCCTTGAGGCAAAAGTTTCCACTGATACTGCTGTGCGAGCTCAGCATTATTTATTGTTGGTACCATGAAGGCAAATTTTGGTCTGTCATCAGGATGCAGAGGGATTGTAAAAAAACAATCCTTCAGATCCACAACGAGGACCGGCCAGTCTGCGGGAAGCATGGTAGGCAATGGCATACCAGCCTGCAATGTTCCCATGCCTTCCATCATGGCATTGATCTTTCGGAGGTCTTGTAGCAACCTTCATTTCCCAGACTTCTTTTTGATACAAAAGACAGGAGTATTCCAGGGACTGGTAGATGGTTCCAGATGCCCCTGGTCCAACTGCTCCTGTACGAGTTGACGAAGGGCAACTAGCTTGTCATGAGGGAGGGGCCACTGGTTCTCCCAGATGGGTCTGTCCACCAGCCACCGTAAAGGAGGCGTGGGACACTGCACCCTTCATCACAGTGGCCCAAATCAAAAATCCTTTCCCAATCGCACCCCCCACACGGCCAAAACATCCCTCCCCCAGAGGTTCTGAGCAATCTCAGTAACATGAGGCCAAATTATGGCCTTCTGTCCCTCCGGGTTCGTGATGGCCATGGGATTCTGGCTCACGTAGCATTGCTTTGTTACCCCTAAGCCCACAATCGATGTCTTTGCCAGGCTCAAAGGCCACTGCGGGGGCCAAGCAGCCAGGGAGAGAATGCTCACGTCAGCCCCGGTATCTAGGAGGCTGCGAAGGTGACACTCCGACGGCGTGGCACCAACCATGGACACGGTACACAGCATCTCAGGACGGTCTTTGGTCAGGACAGCAGTCCAGCGCACCTGAGGCAGCCCAGTAGAGCCAAAGCCACCATCTCTTCGCGACCAGTCCTCGGTTCTGGAAACAGAAGACTTAAAAGGAACAAGTTGAGCAATTTGTGTGCCTTTTGGGATAGTCAGAGGAGGGGTGGGTGTAGAGACCATTGCGTGAATCTGTCCGTAAAAATCCACATCAATCAGTCCCAGGTGCACCATGATACCCTGAATTGTGGCACTGGACCTACCCATCAGGAAGGCACTCATGCCATCACCCAAGGGACCAAAGGCATCCAGGGGAACCCTGTGTATTTTGTCCGAATCAATCACGACAAACTCGGCTGTGCAGACATCAACACCTGCTGAACCGCGGGTGCTGGCTGCAATCCTGCTGAGCAGATCTCCATTGGTTGGGGCTGAGGCAGAGACATTTGTGTCAGCACGCGTCTAGCCTTCGTGCTCCGCATTGAGTTTCTCGAACTGCCCAATGAATGACCATCCACATGCACCGTTGCCTTACATGCATTCGCAGCATGATTTGGCCTTCCACATCGTGCACAATAAAACAAGACAGTCGTAGGCTTCTGTGCCTTTCCGCCCTGTTTCTCCCTGGTCCGAGCACCCCACTGCTGCTGGTGCACCCCCTGGAGAACAACCCAAGCAGGCTGCACAGCAGCAGCCACAGCCGGTTGCATGGCCGCAGGCACGACTGGCTGGACCACTGTAGTCACCGTCGGTTGGACAACCGTAGCCACAGCTGGCTGCACAGCTGTAGGCACGGCAACCATCTGTTGGCTGGAAGGGGTTACCCTTGCACAGGCCCCAGTCATCTCCGACATGGATGGTTCCCCAGGAAGCACCTCAATTATGCCCTTGCAAATAGCATTGCAGTTGCTTCGAGCAAGGAACTGAAGCGTGAGCTTCCTTGCCACAGGATCACTCACCTGCTTCTCAACCACAGCAGTCAGCCGTCCTGCAAAGCACAGGAAGGGCTCATCAACTCCCTGCACGATAGTTGCAAAGAACTGCTGTGGAGTCGCCAGCTGTAAGGTCTGAACCAGGGCTGCCATGCCTGTCTGCTGGCACTGCTCCTGGACCAAGGGATCATAACCAGCCTGCCCTTCAGCCCTGGTATAATTGCCTGTTCCCATTAGCATATCGGTATTAACCATACGCCTAGGATCACCCTGACCTAGTGTCCTATTCCGTTCCATCGCTCTGACTGCCAGCTGAGTCCATTTATACTCAAAGAAGTCATATTCAACCGGTGGAAAAAGGGTCTGAGCCAAGCTCCGAATGTCAAAGGGCGTCAAAAGACTGGCATTAAAATAACGGAGAACCTGCATCACCTCGGCTTTGCCCAAACCATATTTCCCGACTGCATCACGCAGTTCTGTCAAGGCCTGCCAAGCCAAGGGTTGATAGGTGTTATGAGTAGCACCCTGAAGGACAGGGAAGGCCTGAAGACCCTCAGATGAAGCAGCAGCACCTGCCTTATCCTGCCCTGTGGACCCCACAGGGTCAGAGGCAGGCACTCGGCTGGGGACCGGCTGAACGTCAGACATCGCAGGTCTAGCACCAGCATCAGCACCATCATTCAGTCCTTCAACCTTAGCTTTCACTTCCCCCCAGAACCGCCAACAGTCTCTCAGGCGTACGGTCACCTGACAAGGGGGGAGTGTCCAGGCTGCGGACGAAGAGCCAACGGCTCGGGGCTCCTTACTCTTGTTAAAGACCAGCCGCATTCCGGCCGTGTCCCAATTCGCACTGAACTTAGGCACCTCGGCGCCCACAGCCGCTGCAACGCTTGCAGCGGGAGGCGGGGGCGGGGCCGGACCAGCCGCTGGTGTCAGGCCCGCCGCATCATCAGCGGGGCTGGAGCCCACACTGGCCACCGGAGACCAGTCAGATGGCTCCGCGGCAGGCACATATCCCGGCGCAGCTGGAGAGCTTGGGCTGCGTTCAGGCGGAGACCGCGACTGCACCACCGCCACTGCCGGGGCCGCGCCGTCCCCCGCTAGCAGCCCATTAGAACCGGCCGTACCAGAGTCCTTCCCCGCCCCACGAACGCCGCCCGTGGCCACAGCCCTTGGGGCTGGCGCGGGAAGCGGAGTGTCTGGAACTCCCCCGATAAGGGCTCCTGCGGCGGGGCAGAAATCTGCAGGCACCACCACCCTCGAGCGGGGCAGAGCTGTCAGCCCGCCCATAGGGGCGGTGTCCACTGAGGGACTGACCGGGACCCTGCCTCCGGCAGCATCCCCGCCCCGCGCTGCCGCATCGGCAGGCGGCGCAGGGGCAGAGGCGGCCAACACAGCCGCCTCTGGGCCCAGCCCGGGCAGCAGGGCGGGAAGCGCCACTTCACCCGATTCCATCGGATACGTAACGGTCGTGCAGCAGAACGGACAATGCGATGCACAGTGACCGAATCTCAGCCAAAAGAAAGTGGAGGCCACATCCCTGGTCCGCCCCCCCCCCCCCCCCCAACAACGCCAGAAAGGCATGGAGAGGAGGTGGCCCCGCCCCGCTCTGGCTGCTCTGCAGCGCGGGAACAGACGGGACCGGCCCCGGGCTCGGTGGGGTCCCGCCCCCCCACCACCCGAGATCATCGCCGGAGCCCGAGGCGGGGGACCACCCAGCACAGGAACCAGGGAGGGAGGGGGAGAGTCCATATCACAAAGGAGCTGAAGTTCGGACTCAGACAATACCTCTGGGTCTGATATAATGACCCCGCCCCCCTCCAGCTCCCCGTCCTGCTTCGAAATGAGGCTGGTAGCCTGCAAGCTGGGGGGGCTCGGCACCCACACAGCCCTCTCAAATAACTTCCACTGCAGCAACAAACCTGCGATCTCCTCATCATATTTTATTTCAAGAGCGTCCATTAAAGGTTCCCCCAGGAGGAGCCATACCTGCCGACTGAGCACAGCATTTGGCGTGGGAAAGAACCCACGCTGTCAGCCCCACGCAAACAGACTCTGAAGCCCCTCCCAGGAAACCTCAGCATGTTTCCACTCCAAAAGGTCTTCCCAAAGTTCCAATACTAGATCCTCCTGCATTGCAGGCACAAAACAGGGAAAAGGGGAAAGGAAACCTCACCAGACCGTTCTTCCACACGCAGGGGTCACCACGTCACCGAAACACGCAAAGCAATCACACGTAGACGAGAAGTTTCGCAGGGCAGAGAGGTTCCTCCGTGCCAGCTCAAGGCTGAGTCAGGGCGGAGAGAGAGAGACCTTTTTTTTTATTTCTTTCTTTTTATACATTTGTGGGTCTGGCTAAAGATTGGCTTCTGGGGTTAAACACCCTTCAGTCTCAGTGGCTAGACCAACTGTCAGTTACAATTGTTTTCAGGTTAGAAATATGCAAACAAAGGACAGAGAATGAAAAACAAAGGATTTGTTTATGTTACATATGTGGGAAAAAGGTAGAAACTGCTCTTAATATTGTGCAGTAACTAAAAGATCTGACTCCATTTTATAAAAATTCAAAAGGCTATAAAAAACTCAGAAAAACCAGGGTAACAGATGACACTCAAAGCTACTCCTAAACAAATAAGAAGTTTATGAAACATCACAGAAGCAGAAAATATTGAGGCCACGTTTAATCCATGAGTTTCACAAGGTAAGTGCAGAGCTTTGTACAACTGACAGGCTGGAATTGGAGTAGCTTGGCTCAGCTGCCATCTAGCTCAGAAATCACTGTACATTTTTTGCAAATATCAGGAGTGACGAATTGTGAATTAGCTTCAGCAAGGCAGCTGGCAGGCTGCTAAGGCATACAATGCCTGCTGAATCTGCACTTCCTGCTGGAGACGTGCAAAGGAGAAGGCAAACTATGAAAGAGCAGAGAAACTGCTCCCAGCTCCAGTCAAAAGTACATGCAGCACAGGCACAACAAGGCCAGTCACTGATCCAGGGGCCAAACCAGAATTCCCAGCAGCAGCAGTGCTGATAGTACTCAGCCTCAGCACAGCACTTGCTGAGGAAGGATCCCAAAGCCCTTTGGGAAGACCATGAGGCTCCCCCACCTTCCCCCAGCTCCTTTCCAGACTGGGTAAGGTCACAGAGCTGAAGGGCAGCAGTTGGACCATCCCAGCCCACACCGTGACCCTGCAGGCAGCTCTCACACACAGCCCAGAGCTGGTGCTGCCCCATTTCTCACCTTGGTTTTCAGTAAATAACCAAATCTCTGTCAAAAGCAGAAGCAGACACCAAGACCGGTTCTGGCCAGCCTTACCTGAGCACTCACCTGGACAGGGCATGAGAGCAGGGCTCCATGGCTGGACACTCTCCATGCAGGCAGACATTCCCTATGTGCTGCAGGTTATAGAGCTGAAGCTGCTGTATATTCTCCAAGATCCGGGTCTGTGTGTGCCCACTCGGAGAAATAAAGGGAAGATGCTTCCTGCGTGCAGTCTGATGGGAACACTGCAGCATCAGCACTTTGAAAAAACCCCAGCTTTTACACTGCAGTCCCCTAAACCCAACCAAAACGTGCCACAGCAGGCTCCTGAAAGGCTCCACGGGGCTGGGAAAACAGCCAATGTGCAATGTACTCCTAGGAAAGCTCTCTCGCTGTGAGCAGGGCATATTCATTTCAGGTTGTCAGTAAATTTGATCCAAGTCCCCTCTAGCACGGGATTGCACTATCCTTACAGCCACAGAGTACCTTTTTTTTTTTAATCAGCTTTAAGGTTATAAGCATGAAGAAGTCCAAACTTTCACTCTGGGAAGTTAGTGTTGACTCTTAAAGGAAGAGGTTACCTTGTAAGTGAAAAGGAAGAAAACAGAAGCTTCTAGCAACAGAAGCTGCAGGGTCAGTGCAGTTCAGAGCACTTCAGGCAGTATTACCACTGCTCACCAAACACCGTCCTGTGCTTTGCAAGCCATGAGATGCCACCCCGTGGCCATCCAGATCCCCACAAATTTCCCCCAGCTAGTCCAAAGCTCTGAGCACAGTCAGGGATGTGCTGTTCGCTGGCACTGAAGCTCGCTCTATGTCCTTCATGCTCGATGTTCTTTGTTGCTAATGTAAAGCAAGGCTGAAAAAGTTCTGCTACTTCCCCAAAAACACACCCAGAGAGGCGAAGGCTGTAGGATGTGGCTGGGGCAGGTTGCTGCCTGCATTCAGCTGTACCACAACCTTTCTCCCTCAGTGTGAGCCTTCTGTTGGCAACAAGGATAACCCTGACACTGCAGGAAAACCATAGCATTCTCCACACCAAGTGTGCGCACCAGCCTGCTGCCAGGCCATGTCCTTCCTGCTGGGTGACATTCCTCCCCCTGCTCACTTATGGTGCTTTATCTACAGTCCCTTGTCCCACCAGCTTTCTCGTGCTCTCCCACAGTGCCCAGAGCTTCTGGGGCACCTTTGTCCCACTCCTACACCCTTAATTCCCTTCTCATTCCTGCTCTGCCTCCAGGAAGAATTTTGCCCACATCTAGGACACATTTGACAGAAGCTGACAATCCTGTGCGCTAACTTTTCAGCTAAAGACACGAAGCTGAGCTTCCAGCCTTGCTTTGGTTGTCCAACAAACACAACCACAGCCTTTAAGGCTGATGCAAACTCCATGTGAAGGGAGCAAGAGGGAAGCTGTGCAATCCCATACAAATTCAGCTGGCCCTCCATATCCCTCCTTGTTGCCCATCCAGCTAACCCTACCCATGCTCCTTTCATTGCTCAGCTGCTGTGTTTTAATACAGGAGGGGGAAAAAAAAGAGGAAAAAAATAAGAAGTGACCAGAAGCAAAAAGAGTCCTCAAAGGCAAATGTTTCCTATTACAGCACTAGTTCTTTCAGGGATTTTGATGTTGCTTCTCCCACACAAAACTGTTTCTTTCACAGTCTGTTCTTGCACATGAACAAGATGTTACAAGTACACTACATAGCACATCCTCAACTCTTATTCAAAGCACATTTGTCCCAACTCACTGTACCTTGTAACATTTTTCAAACCGGTACTCATACATCATAGGCACACAGGCATTTTTATTCTAGCTCTCCCTTTTCACATTTATTTTTCTTCCAAATTCTTAGAGGTTCTGGTCATAGATAGGGAAGTGTTGACATTAACTAGGGTTGAGAGAGATCTGTTAAGTTCATGGCAGTAGCTGAATTTTTCCAAAATTTTAGGGGCTTGTAGAGCTTTTTCAGAGGCTAGATCAAACATTTATATTTAGATGCTAGATTAGTTAAATTCCATTACATTCTTTATTTTAATTGGGCCCACAGTTTTTAATACGACCTGCTTCCTACTTGCCTATCACAAACCCTAACTTTTGCATACTGAGAAAATTGTTGAGCACACATCGCATTGATAAACTATTACAGTCCTCATGACAAATTTAAATTGCAAATTATTTGGGGGAAGGAAAATATATTTGTTCTAGTACAATAGGGTTTTCATAATGTGTTCTAAACTATCCAAACACAAATAATAGCTGGGAGCTTCTGCCAACTTACTCAACTTTGGTGGTAGCTAAAAAATGGTGGCAGAATGCAGGAGGTTTTGTTAGGTAATGCAGGAGGTTTTGTTAGGCAATACAGGAGTTAAGCTACTCATCTTCTGAAAAAAATAATCTCATGTCATTGTCTCCAAGATTCATTTAACTTATGTTGTCAAATAGGACTTACTTCTGCATAAACTATATCCAAACACCTTGCAGAATCAAAACACAAGGGATAATTCTTCCAGAAAACATTGCATTATCTGAAAAATAATCAAAAATACCAAACTCTGTCATATCCCAAGATGAGAGACAGGCAAGAGTCCACCAGGAATTTTACCACAGCTATTCAGTAAGATAGGCAACCTATAGTAATTGAGTACATTATAATTGTGTTTGTATAAGGTAATAACATTTTATGGCCTTCAGAAATAAGCTAAGGAAGAACAACAGTGTTAGAACTCTTGTACAGTGTAAGATGATGCTTTTTGGACAGACAGGAACTGCTTGACAGCCTGGTGTCACTAACTGGCCTGTTGAATCACAGGGACTGCTACTGCAAATTTAGGCAGACCAAGAGAGACCTGGCCTAGTTGGTTAGAGATGAACAAAACTTGTGGTCTTTCAGTAATAAATTCTTACTTTACAGTAAGAAGACTTGGGAGATGGAAGCACATTGGGTTTTGTTGCTGCTACTAAAAATATGCTCAAAAACTATTGTGTGAGAGGGATAGTGGGGACGGCGATGAGAGATCTCTGGAGTTCAGGGCAGCTCTTGAAACGTGGTTTATTGCATAGTTCATGAGTACAAGAGCTTTGCTTAAGCTGTCAGCCACAGCTAAAAGCGTGCCCTGTTGGAGTCCAGGGCATTCCTTTGGTTGCCCTGGAGTGTCAGGGACCTGGGCAGGGGGCTCTGAGACCCCAGCCCAGAGCTCAGAGAGACACTGGCTTTGATCTCAGTCCATGGGAAAAACTTCCTAAACTGAGAGAGGGTTTGCAGGCCACGGGAGTGTGAAAAATAGTAGTTTAGTTTATCATAGAGTGAAAAAACAGTAATTTTAGGTTCATAGCATTGGAGTGAATGGGGACAAAATGGAGAATCTGGGGCGTTGTCTCCTTCTTCTTCCTTCTCCTTCCCTCACTCCATTTCTGCTATGATGTTGGCACAAAGTAGTTAGTAAGGATTGGGTCAGTGTATAGATGACCTTTTTAGTAATAGTGATAGACATTGGTAAGAAATAGTAAATAACGAACACGTAGTAATTAGTATAAAAGATTAAGGACAGCCCAGCTCGAGGGGAGACGTGAGAAGTCCATGCAGCTGCAAACATCATGTTGGACTGTGAGAAATTTGTAAGATAAGAAACAATAAACAAAAAATGCAACCTTGAAAAAACTAAACCTGAAGACTCTGTCTCTTCCTTCGGCTTGGCTCGGAGCTGTGCAGGGGGGAAAAAGACCCTGAAACCACCTGAACGACGGGGAAGCCCCCCGAGCAAAGAGCCCTCAGTTCTTGTTACAATACATCTCCTTCTGTGTTGAATATTCTAGTTTACACTAACCAACCAGTACAAGACACAAATGCTACAGAATTTACATACAGCCTATAGGAATTACTACATTACCATATTGTGCTACATTCCAAACCCTAAAAGCTACTTTCTAGACTCCTTTTCCCTGCCATATTGGCAGGGCCCCTCCCCCTTGGACCTTTGGCATCCTTTTGTCTGTTAGGGGTATTGCTCAATCAACAGGGCTCTTGTCTTCAGCTAACTCAATCAGTGTCTTCCAGCTTGGCATCCTACATCTCAAAGCTTGCTCTCATTTCTATTTCACTCATAGGTTTCATGCTGTTAGGATCTTTTGCCAAGCAATCATATTTGTAAGGTTTTCCTGTTTCATCCTCTCCAACATCTCCCCCATTCTGATGAACAACTAGGATGCTAGAAATTGTCCTATTCATTATCTTTTGCACACACTGAAGTATACAGGGTATTGCTACTAAAACTACAATTACTACTACTAAAATAATCAAGCCTATTTTACAGAGTTCCTTCAGCCAAGGTGCAAAGCTCAAACCATCAAACAAATTGTCTAGCCAGGATGGGTCATTTGTTGTGATTTGGTTAGCTAGATCTCTTAAATTTTGCAACTGTTTATGAATAGAAACAGAGTGATCAGATAAGTTCATACAGCATAAACCTTCAAAATCTTCACAGCCATGTCCATGTGCTAATAAAAAATAATCGAGGGCAGCCCTGTTTTATAAAGAGGCATATCTGACCTCTTCTTCATCTGTCAGTAAATCACTGATTATGGTAGAGGTGGCGTTTACTTCTTTGCTGAGCCAACACCCTAGCTTGTTTAACTGTCCTAATGCTACTGCAGAAGTCAAATGAGGTAAAAAAATGCTTGCAGCAATCAATTTTCCAGAGTTGCAAGGGTGAAAATCACTATCACAGTTGCTTTCATAGTGGTGTCCCTGGACGGATCTTATTCTTCTGTTTTTCTTTTTGATTACCTTTTTGACACTAGGAGCAATTATTGTAAATTGTCCTAGTGCACAAGGGCCACCGTCTATTCTTGAAGGTATACCTTGCCAGGCCCTGTCTCCACAGATGAGCCAAATTCCTTTGGGAAACCGAATAGGAAGTTTGTTAAAACGATCTGCGTGGGTTTCATCATATATGAGAAGCTTAGTTTGATGATACCAGGAGGTTATATTGCTATAAATGGGGTGATATGGGGTAACATTTAAATGAGGGCCATTTTTTCCTAGGAAATGGAACAGGTAACAGGTGTCCATAGTTAACGAGCCTAGGATTTCTAACTTTTGCAGGTCGGATTGGCTAACCTTAGAATTATCAATATAAGTTTGGTGTCTCTGGCTGGGGGTTGGAAATATAGGATGGTTGCTATATGGCAAATACTTCTCAAAAGTAACATTATCAAAACCTTCTGGAAAAGGTACTCCCACTAAACAGGTTGAAAAGGGTTTATCAGGGCTAGTGTTGGATAAGCAGATGGTGTCAGAGCCTGCAGACTTGGCTAAAGCAACCCAGACATTCGTCTTTGGCTGATTTACAGGTAATGCTTCACTACTAAAACTAAAACAAAAGGGTAAAAACAACATGCACTTGTGCAAATAAAACTCCATTCTTTTTTTGAACGGTTTCCAGCAGAGCACTTTCTCCTGATGATTCTGCACAGTTCAGGTCTGGGTGCTTGCTTCTTGGCTACCACTCGCGGGGTTGCTGGCTGGCATGGAGGCGCCAGCAGGCTTTGATGCGTGGTACGGCTTCACGTTCTTTGCTGGAACCCACTTGAGTCCTACTCCTGTGGAGACACACGCAAACCCCTTTCCCCATGTTATAAGATTATATGGTCCTTCTATCTGTCCTGATTCTACATTTTTAATTAAGACTGGGGGGTGCACTTTCAGTTTTGCCCTTTTGTTGTTCAAGAAATGTCTGTAAATGGGAGGATCAGGCTCCTCTGCAGAGCTGTTCAGAAAATTATAAACATACAGGGCTTTATTCAACCTCCTTTGAGGTGTAGTTTGGGCTCCCCCCCCTTTTTGTTGATCTAAAATGCGTTCCAGAGTTTGATGTGTTCTCTCTATTATTCCTTGACTTGTGGGGGAGTAAGGGATGCCAAATGTATGTCAAACACCCCAGTCATTTAAAAATGCAGCTAGTTCTTGTGAAGCATATGAAGGACAATTATCAGTTTTAATTCCTTGGGGGATACCTAAAGAAGAAAATGCTTGTGTGAACTACAATACCAATTCTTCCCACAATTTAAACATTTACATTTAACCCAGCTAGCATGTCTGGTATTTGGGTGGATCAAACAGGGTATTTGGTATGGCACTGGTGGAAGTTGCAACTCCTCTTCCTCCTTGTATAAATCACAGGCTAAGGCGTGAATACAAGAGTTCTCTGTCTGAAACAGTCCTGATCCTCCTGTTTGGAGTGGAAGTATTCCTCCCCAAGGAGGGTATCGGAGACATCTCAAAGCTTGTCCAGGCGGTACTTGAAACCACTGATATAAGCTTGGCCTTATTTCCCAATTAGGTGTGATCCTGAGTATGTTTCTTGGACCATTTGGGTCTTCCCAGTTCATTACCACCCAGTCCCCATTTAAGAGTCAGTTTTGTATCATCCGGTTCAGATGTAATCGTCCACTCCTTAGGTTCATCCACAGGTCCTTTGATTCTGCTGGCGTGGATCCACCCTCGTTCCTTGGTCCGGATCGCAGCCTCGGTCGTCAGCAATACCTGAAAAGGACCTTCCCATTGAGGAGGTAAAGATTGTTCTTTCCAGGTTTTTTCTAGCACTCATTCCCCTTGATGAGTATTATGGATTTTAAAGCCTAAAGGTGTGGTTTGAGGGATTATTTCTTTCAACCGTAAATTTCCAAGAGTTTTTGCAATGGTGTTAACATATCTTTTAACGCTCATTTCCCCTACCTCATAGGTAGCATTTTCATGTTGGGTGGTCAAAAAAGGTAACCCAAACATCATCTCATAAGGTGACACTCCCAGGTCTGACCTGGGTTGTGTTTGGATCCTCAATAAGGCCAAAGGTAGGCATTGTTCCCATGACATTTGGGTTTCAACTATTAATTTGGTCAAAGTTCTCTTCAAAGTCTGGTTCATCCTTTCTACATGACCAGAACTCTGTGGATGCCATAGGGTGTGTAACTCCCATTTTATCCCTAAAGATTGAATTAGCTGTTGTAACACTTTTGACGTAAAATGTGTTCCTCTGTCTGAGTCTATTCTATTAACCATTCAGTATCTGGGAATAATCTGTTCTAAAAGGGTCTTACTTACCATGTTGGCTGAGGCCTTGGTAGTGGGAACTGCTTCTACCCAATGAGTTAAATGGTCTGTTATTACTAATAAATACTTCCAACTTTGTATTGAGGAAGTTCAGTAAAATCTACTTGGATACTTTGAAATGGTCGAAGAGCTAACTCACGACCTCCTAACGTTGTTTTTCTCATTACCTTTTTGTTTATCCTTTGGCAAGTTATACATTTTTCAGTTACTTGCTTTGCTACTCCAAAAATCCCAATGCATCCATAGTTCCTTAAAAAAGTGATCACACAAAGCCTGAGTACCCCAGTGGGTTTTCTGATGCATATTTTCTAATATTTTTCTAGCCAGTATTTTATTAAGTAATTGTCTTCCATCAGGAAGTTTCCATTTCCGTGATTCAGCCTGTTCTCCTCCTATCTTCTTTAATTCTTTTTTCTCTGTTTCACTAAACTTTGGGATTTCCAATTTTTCCTCATTTGGAGTTGATATTAACATAACTCAGCTCCATTTTCTGCTGCATCCTTAGCTTCCTGATCAGCTAAATTATTTCCTCTTATTTCTGGGGTCACTCCTCTTTGGTGTCCCTTAATGTGTACTATAGCTATTTCTTCAGGTAGTTTTAATGCCTCTAAAATCTCTAAAATGAGTCCTTCATGTATTAATCCTTTTCCTCTTGAGTTAAGTAGTCCTCTTTCTTCCCAAATTTTTCCAAAAGTATGTACTACTCCAAAAGCATACCTTGAATCAGTGTATATAGTTCCTTTCTTGTGTGCTAAATATTCTAGTGCCCTTTTTAGAGCATATAATTCGCGAGTTTGAGCTGACCAGTTTGAAGGTAATTTTCATTTTGCAATAGTTTGCATGTTTTTTCCATCAACTACTGCATAACCTGACATTCTTTTTCCTTGCAGACATCTGGAGGAACCATCCACGTAGATTATTTCCCCTTCTGAAAGGGCTTCTTCTTCAAGATCCCCTCGAACTTTTGTTTGGTATTGGATAATTTCTAAACAATTATGTATTAGGTTATCTGCTGGTTCTCCATATAGGAATTGAGCTGGATTTAAACTTCGGTTTACTTCTAATGTCAGATCATCACTGTCTATCAAGATGGCTTCATATTTTAACATTCTAGAGTCTGTCAACCATTTTTCAGCTTTCTGATTTAACACATTTCAAACCGCATGAGGGGTGCACACAATTAGTTTACCTCCAAAAGCAAGCTTACGACTTTCTTCTATCAGGATTGCAGTAGCGGCTATAGCTTGAATACACACTGGCCAGCCGTGGCTCACTGGGTCCAACATCTTTGATAAATAAGCTACTGGTCTCTTTACTCCTCCCCACTCCTGGACCAGAACTCCATGAGCTACCCCCTTTTCTACATTCACATACAGATGAAAGGGTTTTCCTAGTGAGGGTAAGCTTAAAGCTGGTATTGAGGCCAGTTTTAACTTCAGTTTTTCTAATTTATCATCATCTCCCTTGGTCCATTTTATATTATCTCCCTCTGTCAATTTCTCATACAAAAATTTTACTGCCTGTGTGTACCCCTCAATCCATAATCTACAATATCCCAATAATCCAAGCAATTTTCTGATTTCCCTCTTTAAAGAGGGAGGTGGAAGGGATAAAATTCCTGCAATTCTCTCTGGACTGAGCCTTCGACTACTCTTACTTATCAAGTGTCCAAGATATTTCACCTTTGGTTCTACAAATTGCACTTTCCCTTTTGATACCCTTAATCTTTTTTCTCCAAGAAAATTTACAAGTTTTATTGTATCTTCTCTAACTTCAACTTCATCTTCCCCAGATAGTAGAAGATCATCCACATATTGGATAATTTGTATTCTAGGAGGAGTGGAGAAGGCTTGCCGTATTTTTTCTAAAGGTTGCCCAAATAAGTTTGGAGACTCCGTGAACCCCTGCGGTAATTTCATCCATCTTAATTGCTGCTTTCTTCCAATTTTTGGATCCTCCCATTCAAAGGCAAAGATATCTCGGCTCTCCTTGGCCAGTGGCCAGGCCCAAAAAGCATCTTTAAGTTTCACTACACTAAACCACTGATGCTGGCGTGGAACTCTACTTAGAAGTGTATAGGGATTGGGTACCACTGGGTAACGAGACTGAGTTCTTTTGTTAACCTCCCTTAAATCGTGTACTAGTCTATAACTCCCATCAGGCTTCTTTACTGGGAGAATAAGGGTATTATGGGGAGACATGCAAGGTTCTAATGTCCCATCCTTTATTAGTCCTTCTATTACTGGCTTCAAACCTTCCCATCCTTCTAAAGATATGGGGTATTGACGTACACGTATGGGATAATCTTCTCTCTCTATTGTAACACTTATAGGGTCAATATTTAATCCTCCCCTATTTCCTTCCCCAGCCCAAACTTCCTTGTTAATTTTTTCTTCATCCTCTTGGCCTAATTTTAAAACTGTAGCTGTCATTTTCCCATCTTCTGGTATAACCCCTATTCCTAATTTCACTTGTAAGTCTCTTCCTAGTAAGTTGCTACCTGCCTTTGGGACCAATAAGACATCTCCCACCCAAATTTTAGTTTTCCCCTCAATTACTACATCTTTAATGACTGGAGCTGTAAAAGTTTCTCCTTTTGTCCCTGTTACTTTTGCAGTATCTTTACTCACACTATAACCTTTTGGTACATTTATCAGGCAGGTTCTTTCTGCCCCTGTATCTACCACAAATTCCAATTCTTCTTCTTGGGGACCGACTTTTAGAGTTACCACAGGCTCTAGATGGTATTTGTCCCCTAAAAAATAGAGCCTTTGACCTCCCTATTCCTCCTCTGTGCTCATCTCTTTGAAGATTTTCAGATCTATTACCTGCTTAGGACAATTTCTCCTATAATGTCCCTCACCCCCACAGTAAAAGCAGACATTCCTGGAACGCTGCTGAGACTTGGTTTGTATTGGGATTCTATTCTTTTCCTTTCCCCTGTCTCAATTTTATCTCTAGAAGTAGTGCCTGTATGTTTTTGATTTTTCTGGAAATTGTTTTCTCGCATGGTGACTGCCATAAGTTTTGCTTTCAGTTTAGCCTTCTCTTCATCTCTTCGGACATAAATTTTCTGAGCCTCCTTTAATAAGTCATCTAATGATTTATTATGCCAATCCTCAATTTTTTTCTAATTTTTGTTTTCTAATATCTGGCCAGGCATTTGTAACAAAGTTAATCCTTAACAAAGCTTTTCCCACATCAGTTTCAGGGTCTATTCCGGAATATTGTTTCATATTTTTCCTAAGTCTGTCCAACCATTCAGTTGGAGATTCTTCTTTTTCTTGCTGTGCCTCAAAAGCATTTTTAGCATTTTGCCCTCGGGGTGCAGCCTCTTTTATTCCCTTGATTATTAAATTATGATATTCATTCATGTGTTTCCTCCCTTCCTCATTATTTTGACCCCACTCAGGAGGCGCAGTTGGCATTTTGTCTTCTCCGGGGGGCCCTTGTGGGTTCTCTTTTTCCCAAACTTTTATTCCAGTTGCTCTGATTAATTGCCTTTCTCCCTGAGAAAATATTTTTTTCATTATAGACTGCATCTCTTCCCAAGTATAAATATTCGGACCTAAAAATTGGTCTAGCTGTTCAACTGTGCCTATGGGGTCCTCCAAAATTCCTTTGATTTCTTTTTTAAAATTTCTGACCTCAGAAGAAGTCAAAGGGGCATTTACAAACCCTGTTCCACCCCCTTCCATTGGGACTTCTCTCAGTGGGAATAGACTAATTTCTTTATCCCATTTTTGGTTTTCATCCTCCGCAGTCTTTTTCCCGTGTTTTGAGAAAGAATACAGAGAGGGCTGCCTTTTAAGTGAACTTCTAGTGATTCGATAAGGCATTTCTAGGGAGAAGTCGTTTCTCTGGGCAGTAGCTGTGGTTACCGAGGGAACGGAGCTCGGGGCTGGAAGGTGGGTGAGGGGAGGGCATAGCGCCGAGGCTTGGTCCTCCAAGGGCGGAGCGTAGGCGGGGTTTGCTGCCGGGACCGGCAGAGGAGGGGGCAGTTCTGGGGGATACCAGAGGGAAGCGTGGGCAGCCTGCACAGGGCTAATGGCGGCTCCCGGCAGAGACAAAGCAGCAGCGGCAGCAGCGCCCAGCGCAGCCGGCTCGGGCAGGGCAGCCGGGGATCGGGCAGTGGGGGAAGCGATTGGAGATAGGACGGCTGGGACCGACGGGACCCCCGGCACGGTCGGGGCGGTGGTCTTAGACCACGCGTCAGGAGGGACCCCCGGCACGGCCCCCAGGGCGGCCGCAGACCAGGCAGCCAGGGCAGACGGATTCACCAGCGGGGATGGGGATGGGATGTATGCGGGGACCGGCGCAGCTGCTGCTGGCTGCGAGCCCGCACTCGGGACGGGAACCGAGGCAGGCGGGGCTGAAGCGGGACCCGGGACAGGGGGCTCGGCCGCGGACGGTGGGCGCGCGAGCAGGAACGGAGGGGGAAAAGCCTGCAAAGGATCCCACTCTTTTTCCTTCTTTTCTTCTTGTTCCCTTCCCTTTTCTTTCCCCTTTTTCTTTTCTTGTTTCGTCTCGGGGGTTTCTGATACGTTAAAGATTTTTATTCTCCTAAAATCTCCTGTCCAACATGTGGCATATTCTGTTTCTTCAGGGTTAAATGGTTCTTTTGAATTTACAAATATATTTAAAGCCTGACAAATCCAATTCTCAAAAGAGCCGTATCTGGGCCAATAAACGTGGTCAGATTTTATTTCCTTCTCTGCCCATTCTATCATGCAAAATTCTATCATCCTTACCTTTTCCTTTTTTTTTTTTCTTTTTTTTTGTACAAGGGGTTTTATACCAGTTAGCAAACAAAAAGCCGAGAGGGCTATCTTGAGGTATTTCTGTTGGTAATTTTTTACACTCTTTTTTCTTCCTTGTATCCAACTTACTGTTTTTCTGTCCCATTTTTCAAGATTTTATCTATTCATCCCCCACCTCTGTTTTTCACTTTCTCTTACAACCTAAAGACCACTTGCTTCTATCTATGCACACACACAAAAATCCCTTCTATCCCACACAAATACAATACACCTCCCTCTAAGGAGATGTAACAGTCAACATTACATGTGCTTTCTTCCATCTACTCTTACTTCATTCCTCCTTCACTTTTACACACTCTTTCACACTCTTAGGACATGAAGCCTGTCGCCAGAGAATCGTGGCTTTGTGCGGCCCCCCTTCGCCTTGGGTTTGGTCTCTGGGTTCCAGTATAGCTGGGCCTCTGAAGAGGGCCCAGAATCTGGTCGCCTCTGGTGCTGATCCACCTATGAGGCTAATTTGCGTGTCACTTACACTTTTACTACGACCTCCCCCTCCACACGCCCGGAGGAAAAGGGCTGAATTGCAGGTCACACACACGTTTTGCCACAGCCCCCACCCGCCCGGGGAAACTGAGACAGATTTTGTGTGTGACTCTCTCTCACACAACAAAACAACAATAAGGTACCTTTTACTCTCAAAATCACCTATTACAAGTTTTAGGTGCTACTGGCCAGTCCCGGTGCTCTTGGATATCCCCTCAATCCAGCTGTGTTGTTCAACCCCAGATGCTCTTGGGCACTTTATCCCTCAATCCAGCTGTGTTGTTCAACCCCAGATGCTCTTGGGCATAACCTCAATCCAGCAGAACCCTGGGTGCTCTTGGACATCAATCCCTCAACCCAGCAGGTTTCAGTCCTGGATGATCTTGGGGCAATAACCCCTCAATCCAGCAGACTTTTTTTTTTACTTCCTAGGGGTCCCACCCCTTCTCTAAAACTCAGTTCCAGTTTCCCTGGAGGGGTTCTCTCACTCATCTTATCACTCGCTTCGTCTCTTTACTAGCCATCTTTCTCACGAAAGAACGGAAACGCAGCATAGGAGACTCCGCTCTCACTTGGCAGGTCTGGGATAACCAGCTGCCTCTCATTCACACACATTCATCCCCCCCTTAACCGCCCCTCCAAACAGTACTTACCTGTCCTTTGTCCTTGGGTCTTCGTCTTCTGTACACTTTAGTCTTAGGGGCTAACTACTGCGGTTTTAGGGAATCTTTTCCCTTTTCTTTGTTTTATTGCCTCCTTTTGTCCATTGATCGTAACCTGCATCTGCCGGTCACAGCAGGGGAACACAGAGTGAAGCTGCCAAACTGGGCAGGGCGTGCCGTCCTCACCCTAATTCCCCTAAGGCACCAGCAGTGAGGTGTTATAACCATCCTCTGCTACCATAATTGTGATAAACGCCAATCACTTGTTTTAAATTTTTTAAAGTTTAATAGTAAATAAGATGGTTATAAAGATAGAATTAGCGTCAAAAATTGAACAATTTTAGAGATAGGACAATACGAGACAATAAAAACAAAGTTACAGATGTCTGGGTGCCTTCCCGAGCCACAAGCTCTAGAGAAGGACCCTGGTTAACAAAGGATTATCTCTTAAAAGCAATAGCCTGTTGAATATTCATACATTTCATACATGATGTATAAATTCCATTCAAACAAAGAATCGCCTCTGGTTAGTATCTTTTTTCTTTTTTTTTCTTTTTTAATCTCTGTGGCATCCTCAAGGCTGAGAGAGATAGGAGGAGTTGGTCTCTTCTGATAAGGAGGTAGTAAATTCTTTTTTTCTCTGAAAGATTTACGTTTTCCTGTGGTTAGTACATAAAAACTACATTTTAACTACAAAACTACATTTACTATACTATCAAACTATTAATACAACACCACCAATCAACACAACACAACACATATAGTAAATATCTTGCATAGAGCCATATAATATGCACTTTTCACAAGGTCCATGCTATGAGATATTTTAGCTCTTGTTTTGGTAAGTTACTTCGGCTGGATTTTAGTAAAGGCTTGAGTCGCTTATAGAGATCTCTCTCCGGGGCAGAGTAACTGTGCCCCATGATTAGATCGGTTCATTGCTCACCTCTGTGACGCTGAGGCAAGTTTGTCCTTCAGAGCTCCGGTGTAGGCGCTGGCCAGGCACCTCGGTCCGTGCTCAGGACAACGCAGCTGGGTCCCTCCTTAGAACGGCACTTTGTTCTCAGGACGCTGCGATTTGATCTCTTCCCAGAGCTCTGGTGCAGACACTGCCTAGCAACGCTCATCCGTGCTCAGCCACGCCGCCAGGTCCTCCTAGGTTTTCGGTTAGGCGCTGCTTAGAAATGCTTCCCGATGCTGGAAGGCTGCAGCGGAACAAACTTTAAAGGGCTTAGGTGCGAGTGCCACTCAGGAACGCTCGCCTTTGCTCGACCACGCTGCAGGGTCCTCCAAGAGCTCAGGATAGGTGCTGCTTAGCAATGCTTCTGTACGCTGGGGGGCTGCAGTGGAACAACTTTAAAGAGCCATGGTTTTGTGCTGCCAGCAACGCTTGCCCATGCTCACCCACACAGTAGGGTCCTCGTAGAGCTGAGGCGCTGCTCAGCAACTCCCCCTCGTGCTCGAGGGCTACCGCAGAAAAACCTTTAAAGAGCTCTGGCTTTGTGCTGCTAGCAACGCTCTCCGTGCTCAAGACATCTTTTAGGCATCTAAAACTGGCCGTTTTAGTTACCGTCCACGGAGAAGTCTCCCACAGGTGGAAAAGCTGAGTCAGCGTACCCCACGTTGGGCACCAATTATGAGATCGTGGGGACAGCGATGAGAGATCTCTGGAGTCCAGGGCAGCTCTTAAAACATGTGGTTTATTGCATAGTTCATGAGTACAAGAGCTTTGCTTAAGCTGCCAGCCACAGCTAAAAGCGTGCCCGAACAAAGAACCCTCAGTTCTTGTTACAATACATCTCCTTCTGTGTTGAATATTCTAGTTTACACTAACCAACCAGTACAAGACACAAATGCTACAGAATTTACATATAGCCTATAGGAACTACTACATTACCATATTGCGCTACATTCCAAACCCTAAAAGCTACTTTCTAGACTCCTTTTCCCTGCCATATTGGCAGGGCCCCTCCCCCTTGGACCCTTGGCATCCTTTTGTCTGTTAGGGGTATTGCTCAATCAACAGGGCTCTTGTCTTCAGCTAACTCAATCAGTGTCTTCTGGCTTGGCATCCTACATCTCAAAGCTTGCTCTCATTTCTATTTCACTCATAGGTTTCATGCTGTTGGGATGTTTTGCCAAGCAATCATATTTGTAAGGTTTTCCTGTTTCATCCTCTCCAACACTATTGCCTGTATTTAGAGAAAGAGCCTGGTATCAAACCAGCCAAATTGGTTCACTAAAAATAGGCATTTCTTTGTTCTGTCTTTTCAGGGCTCATTTCTTTTAAATCCCCACAATCTTTTGTGATCATCCAAGCTAACATGCATTCTTTGTTAATAGCAAGAACCCACCTCCTCCCCATCTCCAAACTTTATAATGCAAGAACAACAAACCAAACTGTTCCAGGTTTAAAAAGAAAATGCTGGCCCTGGCACGCTAATCAGAGGCAAGACTTAAACCAAATGGCTTTAAGATCTAAGAGCAAGTAATAAAAAACAGCTTGAAAGCAAAAAGGGTTTGGATTGAAACAAGAGACTTCTGCCAAGTGCCCACTCCACTCTAAAGGGATAAAGGGATAGCTTTGAGGTGCAGGGACACTTTACAGTGGCTTCTGTGCCTTTGCATTTATAGGAACAGCAGCCCTGTCCCTGCAGCAGGAGGCAAACCCTGGCTTTCACCCTTAAACCAGCTCTGCAGCATAATTACTCCCTCAGAAAACAGACTTGCCCTAAAAATGATCTACTTCTGATTATAGCCTGATGACAAAGGTCCTTGTTGGGACCTTTGGGAATTAGATAACCAGCCCTTAAGGAAAACCAAACACCAAATCCCTGCCCTCTCCAAAACCAGTTGGAACTGAGGCAATGCTACTCCAATTCTGATGGGCAAGCACAGCTCCCTCTTTTTGGAGTGGATTAAGCAAAATAGTCCTAGACTTGCCCAAAAGGAGCCTTTTCCTCTAAGTCTGAACAGGGCAGACCCCTGTGAAACATCTCAGTTGTCTGAAAAATGCATTTTTCCTTTGAAAATTAGCTGGGTAAGATTAACTCAAGGCTAAAACTCTTAATTTATAGTTAGAGGAACAAGTCACTACTTCCTTCTCACTGGGTCTTCTGGTACCTCCAGTGACCCATCTTACACTGAATTTGCTAAGGATTATTTAACAAGCCTCAAGAGAGACTTCTCAGTGATAGGCAAAGTTCCTTTCCATCTACTATGGACAGCTGCCATTCATGTAATAGCCTTGGAATACAAGGGGCAGTTTGTATAGCTCCAAAAATATTCCTTGGCCTTTACTCCAAAAAAGCAAATGCAACAGGCCTATGACTTAATGAAATTCTTGAACTCATGTTAATGCAAAGCTTTTTTATTATGAAGTTACCAGGAACATTATATGCTGATGAAATTCTTTCCAGGAAAAACAAGTTCTCGCCTTTGTTGTCACACATTGTATTAGCAGGGTCCACAGATAAGAATGTGAATATTTGCAAAAAATAATTTTCCTGGGCCAGTCTATTGTGTTTGTGCACCAGAACCTCACTTCCAAATCTGCCTGAACCTACTCAAGTTCACCTCTGCAAACAGCTCCCAATGTGGACCTGCCTGGAGAAACATGCCAAGCTACAGCCTTGCATTTAAAATGTTTTTAGCATTTTAAGGTGTTAAAATGAATGCTCTATTTTTATCATGACATACAAAATATTTTTTTTAAAAATCCCGCTTTAGTCTTTTTATGCAGTATAGAGTTCCTCAAACCTTTCAAGAATGAGTTTTCCAATAAAGTCTGCAGGATTCAGATTTCATTCTCACCCACTGACAGTTTAATTACTTTCATTGTAGGAGAAAGTATTTAATCACATACAGTCAGAAAAACAGCCCCTTAAATACAGGCTTTTGGGCCCACGATCCCCCAATTTGAAATTCAGTGAAGGAGAATGAAACATGCACACTGTGATCCATTTCCTGATGCAGAACACCTGATATTATCAAAACAGAGTTCCACAGCTGACACACATTTTTCTAAACCATTGGTAAAATCCTCCCAGCATTTTAAGCCCATGAAATGAGGATTCAGTGTGCTCTGGTTATGATCTAAAGGCAGTGCTGGTCAATGAGCTGAACAAAGACCATTGCTGTAATGCTGTGCTAATTAACATATTAAAAATAGTCCATCTAAAATGCTGCTTGAATTACACAGGTATTTTAACTTAGTTCTCAACTGTTACAACATTAAAGGTAACACATCACTGTGATTCTCAGCAACAGATATGCACTAATGATCTCATAAAAAGGAAGTGAGGGAAAGACAGGAATTCTCACTCATCATGGCAATTCAGCAGAAATAAGTCTGGTGAAGTCATAAAAAAAAACAGTTGTTAAATGTCAATAGTTATACATTAAAACTGACTACAAGCACCACCTGGCCTCTGGCCTTCTTTCCCAACTGGTATCTAATTCCCTCAGACAAGGCAGGTAACAAATCCAGAAATGCAACTTTTAGTTTTAGTCAGAGTATGCTACAGTATCAATGAACCACCTAAATCAGTGGCAACTCAAATGCAGTTATAGCAGTGTCCTTTCACGCCTGGCAGGCGTGCAGGCTAGCTCAGTTCTGCACTGCCACTACGAGGATTGGTCGGGGTTACAGGCAGGGCGAGTAACCTCCTCCCGGTGGGTTCTTGGTTCCCCACACCAGCGAGTGGACCTGATGGAGTTGCGACTGCAGCGACGGAAAAAGAGTCGTCTCTTTAGGCAGGGTAGAAGGTAGTTTATTAAGGGGAGTCCAGCAAGGAGCTCCACCTCAGACCACTGGTGCCCAAAGAGAGCAGAGATCAAAGCTTGACATCTACTTATAAAAGGGGGAGGGCTGACAATGGGTCAGCCAACCAGGGAACATGGGGGTGGTAACAGGGGTGTCAACTTCTGAACCATTAACAAATCACAAGAGGGGAGGAGGGGATTCCCCAGGCACCAGCCTATCACTCGACACCTCTCCTGGATCTTTCCAGAATCCAGGGAAGGGTCTCGAAGTGACAGACAGGGCAACCACGAGGAGAGGGGGGGAAGCTGACAGGGACAGGTGCAGGGAAGGAATGATTGACATAAAATGTCTGCTTAAATAACTAACTCATGAGGGGGAAAACTATTACAGAACACAGGGGGGTACAGTGGACTAAACCATTACAAAAATAACTTAAAAATCTTACAAAAATAACTTAATAACACCACTCTCACACCACTACACGCAGTTAAGTGCAAGTATCAATAATCAGCATATCAGAAAACTTTGTTTCAAAATGAACAAGTTGTGTTAGGAGTGTGAAAGAGAACCTGGGCTTACTTTGGGCCTATTACACAGTGACATCCATTCGTTCTGAAACAACAGACACGGCAAGTGCGTGCATTACGTATATATTTTATAAAAGAGCAATGTCTTTTACAAGACCTTCCAAGTGAGGAATAGCCAGAACACTACAAAAGACTGCTGTAACAAGAGTGACTATTTGTGCGCTCGCTTTATGCAGCTTACATTCGAATGTTTACAGAGGCCAGCACTCAGGTAGGACTCTCCACTAACAAACAAATCTGGAATACATCAATTGTACAGGTAAATCAGCAGAAATTAAGCAATAGCTATGCTCTTCTCAGGTTTAAGAAAGCATGCAATAGGTTCCCCCTCCTGCCACCCCCCATAAAGATTTTCAAACCACGGTACCAGTAAAAGCATGGTAGAAGGGATCTGGGGCACAGGTAACGGGGTTGGATATTATCACAGACTGTTTATCAATATTTTGCAATTGGAAAAGCAGCCTTCTTTAAGCACCAAGAAGGCAGAGAAGATACAAGCATGAATAAAAAATATAATTGACTTAAGACATCAAAAATTCAAGAAATAGCATTGTGCATATACAAACAAAATTAACATTCAATACTGTAGAGCTCATTTAAAAATGGCATCAATGGACAGTATTTTACAATATGCACATTTATTTGAAGTGGGGAACTAATGCTCCACAGGTGGAAATGATCATACAAATATTAGTGCCACTGTTGGCCCATTCTGGTACTCCTTACAATTTAATGGAAACACTTTTAAAAATAATCTGGTATGTACATGTCTTCTGGATACCCAATGGCTTCTTCAGAACAGAAAAAACTATGGTTCTCCCCCTCCCCTTTTAACCAGACAGTATTGCCAGAGATTGTGCTCACATCTAAAGCACATAATCTTACTTTAAATTCAGTGCTATTTTCTTTCTGAAAGATCACAAGTACTCTTAGGTAACAAAAGCATTTATGTTACAAACATTCAAAAATGGAAGCTTATGATTCTGCTAGACAATGTTTCATATTAAATACAAACCAGCCAGCAATTACTGAACATAAAAAACTTATTCAATCATAAAAAAATACTATAATTCATCACCACAGCCTTTTTACAGTTATAAATAATAAATAGCATAACACAGTAGATTACAAACAGATTTATTTTGCCCCGTTATAGTCTTTAAAAAGTAAAATATCTGTTCCTACCTCAGACTGACCAAGGTACTGTATCAAGACTATTCAGAGCTCAAAGAGAACTCCTTCACCAAGCAATTTGCAGAGCTCATATCCAATCCAAAGCTTTTCCTTAGAAATAGAACATTTTCTGAGCTGCTTGCTCTGCTCATGACCAACAAAGGGACAAATTGCCCCAGCACCTCCACACCTTGGAAAGGAACACTGAAGGAAGCAGCACCACCAACAGACCTGGGTAAGCACTCTATAAACAAGCTGTACACAAGACTTTCCCCACCCACCCCTCTGGTTTACATTCCATCATTTTGTAACAATGTCCCCTAAGGCACAAAAATACTTATGACCTCAATGCCACAGGAGACATCGATGGTGCCATACATGGTTTTCCTACACAGTAGTTTAATTAACTTAGTTATCTGCACTGTGTGTCTTTGATCGAGGTGTGGATTAATTTTTCCTGGCCAAATCTTGCTGAATAATGACCTTATTTCATACAATCTGTAGGACAAATGTTCTGGGAAGAGAACTATGCAGCTAATTTAATCATGTTTGTAGAGTATTATTATTTCTTCACTGATGGCAAAAGTGACAGTCATTAGTTATTTTGCTGTGGGGTTTTTAGTTTAATGTAATAGAGTGAGATTTCCACACCCAATGTGGTCTTCTGTAAATGAATTAATAAAAATGACTAGCAGCACTACGAAAATAAAATAATTTTCTTCCTTCCATAAAGGAATTTGAGGCTAATGACTGAAAAAAAAAAAACAAGAATAATTTTACTCAATAGTAGAAGTGCCAGAGAATAAATTAGTATATTAGTATTTTCAAATCCTTCCAAACCAGGTTATTTCCCTAGACATCGTGACCATGATAATGATAGAAGTACATTCCCAAAAACTGCAACACTAATAGGTAGATACCTATTCCTGGAATCAAAAAGTATATGCAAGTTCCCGAAAGCAAAAGTTAGTATAATATCAGCAGACATCTTGTTTAAAAAATAAATTTACAAAAACAGATATTAATATGGTCTACAATGTCCATTAAATGGATAAATTAAAAAAAAAAAAAATCACTGGAAAGTAGCTAAGGATTAGAGTAATAACAATTTCTCCTTTTAATAAGCCTCATATGAATGGTTCAAGGATCAGAGTTCATTTCTCTGTATGAGTGTACAGGAAGGGGACAGCACAGCCAGACACTGACTCAGGACTTGATAAAGTCACTTGGGTGAGAAATCATCCATCAGAATGAACGAGGAGCAGGAGTTGGAGCAAGTCACTGGAGACTCTGTGGTAATGCTGCCTTTAGTCAGGGAATCAGAGGAAGAGCCAACACTGCTGCTACTCCCATCAAGAATATCCGAAGATAGGCTGGGGAAAGGGAAAAAGGTCCTTTAGTGCAGGGGCATGAGGCTCTGAACAAAGCTGATGTGCTTCCCCCTTGGACAGGACTTGTAGGAGACCTATACTACCACTCAGTCTTTACTGCAAGACTGGCAGCCCTGAAAACTCCTTGTTTTCTGTAGCATGTTAGAGATATTCATGCTCCTCATGGGAATGAGGAGCAGAATTATTGGGGTTTTTTTTAACATGCAGGATAAATTATGAAGCTGAATTTAATCAGATGTGGAAAGGCGGTGACAACAAATAAATATAAAACCTTAAAAGTTTATAGTAAAGGAAAAATAATAAATTAATCAGCAATGCAGCAAAGATGTCATTAATTAGATGGTATGCTCTAACACGGCACTACTCAAAGCAAGATCAAGACCTATTTTTCCTCACAGAATTCCTGTGTTTGGATTTTGAAGTCTAGATACAAGATCCCAGAGGGCACATAAATTGATGCTTTTGCAATTTAGGGGGAAGCAACATGGAAAAAACCATCTAGGCAGTTTCAAGTCTGTAGGTAAACTGAAATTACAGTAATAACAGCTGATATTTTTGAATACTTAGTATCTGACTCAAAACAAAAAAAACAACAAAAAAAAACCCTTGGTATTTTATGATTGTAATAAAGATAACTAAAAATCATGATCTTAGGGACAAGAACAATTAAGTACTCACACACATTTTCTAAGTATTTAGCAAAGTGCCACAGACACTGTATGATGACTGTCTACAACATATTGTAATGATGAAGCAAAGTAACTTTGCTTATGAATCAGCAGGGATTTTGTAACAATTATATTCAGTGTAAAAGCTTTGATACACAAAATCTAGGCTAGAGTCTGTTCAGGAAGAATGGATCAAAGGAGAAGGGCCATTGTTGTCACAGGACACTACCACAGGTTAGCTCCCATTAATACACATCTGCAAGATACACACAAAGTATTTGTTTCCTGGAAAAAAAAAAAAAAATAGAAAGATTGTGATAAATGCACATTCCCTGTTTTGGCATTTCAGGGCACACAAAATATTTTACCATGAGCTGAGATCTGTCAGATGTGTAACATCTGGAGAAAGCATGTTGGTTGTTCCTTGGAAAAGTCTCTTTGGCTGACTTTCAGTTTCCATTTCACCTAAGGAAAAGTGTAAATAATCAAACTCACTTGTGTCTCTGGAATATCCATTTAATATTTGTCTGCTGTAAAAGAGAGGTTTGACCTACAACACTCCAAGGTTGCATTTGTAACACAAGTTCTCTAATTCAGCCAACCAAGCACCTGGCTAAGACATTAATTTGGTGATAGCTGTTGTTAGACTATCCAGTCCATCCTTAGCTAAAACTTCAGCAGTATCTGAGGGGCTACAATGATCTCGAAGACATAAAACTTGCTACTTGTTCTGCAATCAGACAAAATAATCTAAAGCAAGTTAATTACCACAACTTAGTTTTAAGTAAACAGCTGAGATGAGGTAACTGAAATAAGTCAAAATATGAAGTTTAAGATTGTGACTATGAAAATAAGAATGACAGCAGGGTTCAGTTTCACCCTCCCCTGTACAACAAATTCTGATGCATGGGTATACTTTTACAGGGAAGCTGAATGGAATAAATCTGTCATGTGGAAGCATTTCCACTTACTCATCGTGGAGAAGACTGTCTGTACCTGTAACCATCTACAGACATTAAGAGATTAAATATGATGGGGAGAATTCATGTAATCTGTTTAGTATAAGCTGCTGTGAGAATGAGCTGGCTCACTAATAGCTGCTCTACAACACACATTTGAAAATATAATGAATTTGAAAATTTAAAAAAAAAAAAAACCTTGCACCTACAGTATATTTTTTTTTTTTTTTTGGGAAAAAAAAAAAAAAAAAAAAAAAGCATGAAATGGCAATAATTTTTCTCACTTTTACCTACACTTTGCAGTAGTTGCAGAGTCAGTTTGAAAACCTGACAGAGGTTAAGCATTATAGCAAACCAGTCTATACATTCTGCAACAGAATCACACTGCTACATGTTATAGAAGACTGGTAACTTCCAAAATTTTCATTTCCTTCAGCACACAGGGATACATTCCTGTCTTAAGGCAAGGAATAATTGCTTCTAGCAAGCAGAATAGGCAAAAAAAACATTTATAAAATACTTGGTCTTGCAGAAAAATGAACAAAACACCAACTTAGGTAACACTTTTGTCCCTTAAATTTCACAGAGACAAATCTGCACTGCTACAACACATTGCAGAGTCCACCGATATTAATTCCTTATGGCAGCAAAAAGTTCTTCAGTTCATGGCTTTCCTTCTCGTACTATAAATCTACTGCTACAATTCAGAAAAAACAAGACCACATATTTGGGAAAAGAAAGTAAGTTCATTTAAATGTAAGAAAAGGAAAACTTGTATGTCCACTTTGTAAAAGATGCTCCATGGGAGCACATGGACTTGGTGAGGAAAGGCCTGTCTCTCTACCTGCACTGCTTTTACAATTTGTGTAAAGTGTAGGTGTGGATATTTATTCCTTATTGATCATTTAGCTTAATAAACTTTTGTTCAATTTTAGTGCCTCTAAAATTCACAGAAAATAAAAGCCAAGATAGAACTGACATCTATGAGAAAACTTGTCTCTCTCCTGTCAAATCAATATCAGTTAGACAATATTCTTTATCTGACAGGACAAGCAGTACCAAAAAAAAAGCCAAACAAACAGTAACTTTTCTCAAAGCCTAAATGTAAGTCTTGTACAATAAAACAACATTTTTGGTGCAGTTAAGAATGCCTAAGTTAAAAAAAAAAAAAGAAATGCAGAAAGGATAAGCACAGCTAAAGGCATACTTTAAGAATATCTCATTCTTAGAGTTCTACTACGGAGATTTGTTTGGGGATGTTACTTGAAAATCTCTAACATGCAACAGTTACAGGAAAGAATGTATTTTCCCCCCTTCAGGAGGAAAGGGCACTGATCTATTCCATTTCTCTAAACACTCACCTTCTGAACTTTCAGAGTGAAAACATTCAGTACTAAGTTTAGAAGATACTGCATGATAAGTAACATTCCTAAGATGATCTGAAGGGTGTGCACTGTTCAGTGGTACTTGTAGGAATGTTATGAACATTCGTAAGCTCTGACATTTAATTTGATGTATAATAAAGTTTGCCTCTGTCAAGCAGTAGCTGTTTGTTAAGTTTTTTATTCCTGTGTTTTAGACTAGCTACTTTACATTGTATTTTTGAATTATGCCTGGCAAATTCCAGTTTACTATGGATACAAGTACATTATATTTACAGAATAAAAAAGTGTATCCAGCTAGAAAACTACATCCATATTAAAACATCTGGTAAGGTAAATACATACCTTTTCTTTTAATGGGGCCAAGAACACTGGGCCTGATACAGTTGATTGGACTTTGACTCCTCCTGCTGAAGAGAGAATACTGAGAGTCTGGCCTGTAAAGGTTCCAATTTGCATCAAATCAACACAACCACAGCATATGATGCATTCTTCAAAACTATTCCTGCACAACTGGAATTCTTGTGGAATCTAAATACATAGATAACAAATACAGACTGCGTAGTAGAGCAGATTATCTGCCACATGAAGTTGTAGTAGATTTTCTAAGGTTTTCTCCTTCCCTTAGTGAATCACATCCTCATTTCAATCCTTTTCTAAATTTTGTAGCGTATTTATATAGAAGTAATCTGCTGACAAAATTAATTTGAAATACCTGAGAACTTCCCCTCAAGTTACCAAGTCTAAAGTTGACGCATGCTCTATAAGAGCACACACACATAGAACTGCCATTGGTAAAGGTTGAACTTTCAGAGCATTTTTATGTGGCAATGCTTCAGCAGTTGTAAAACCGAAGTCTTTTAATGCCTTAACATCATCTTTAATTAATCTTTGGCTTAAATTCCAATGTTAGCACAACAGACAATCCTTACTTGCAGAATCGCCTTGTTGGACTGGGAATAGGGCTTGGAGGTAATCCATTACTGCTCACAAACATTTGCAATGATGGTGAAAAACATTGCTGCAAGAAGGTTAAATGAAGATAGTTCAAAATTTCCTTTAAAATACTCAGATGTTACACTCTACCCCCCCAAAACAAACAACCCTTCTTCTATTCCCTTTTTATTCTTAAAGAAAAACTAGCAACAGATTACGTAGATTACCAAATATAATCTTACAAGTATTAGATTTTAATTTACAAAAACATACTGGCCCATGCAATTCTGCTCAGATTAAGCTAAAATTGAAACCCACAAGAGAAGTAAAATTGAAATAGACGCTGTTCTCTAAATAAGAGAATTGTTTCTGTTCTTTGTTACATTTAGAAACAGCAGTACAGTACTCAGGACTTACTTCAATCAAGGGGCTTGTTAAACAAGTTGAGTTTACTCAAAATACCTCTGACCTGAAAACTGACAATATTCCAGAGTAAAACAGGATATTTAGCTCTGTGCTTCTGCAATTAGTTTGATCTTAGCCCATGAATGCTTCTAGCTAAACACAAAAATCTTTCTGTCAAGTTATCTGCTAGTGCTTTAGTCAGAATTCCAAAAGTACAGGACCAGCTGCCAGCATCAATGTTTTCCCAGGAACACATTTATCCAGCACTCATACATGGCTGTTACATGCACCAGTCTGGTAGGAGCACACAGATTGCTCCTTTTTTGTACAAAAGCAGACACACAAGAGGGTACAAACAAGGTCAAGCAGCCCATCTTCAAATCCAGGTGCCAGTTTCTCTGTGCTACATTTCAGTTTTCCAATCCTCACTGGAAAAGTAGTTTATCTAACATCCACCTCTTTCTCTGGCATCTTCCACCAGTTTTCAGTATGAGTTCAAAACACCCAAGTCCTCCTTCAGAGTACATTTGTGCCCTCCTTTCCATAACTGATGGACACATTTTCATCTCTCACCACACAGATTTGCAGTCCAATTTTGGTGCTTCTTCCCCAGAATCCCCCCACTTCTGCACCTGGAGATCTTATCCATGACTATTTTCATGACCTCTTCCAGCTTCCCTAGAACCAGATCCCCAACCCACCTGAACACTGCACAAACAGCAGTAACTGAAAACATCCTTAAACTCTGCAGGCTCCCAGATGGCAACCATTTGATTCTAAGAAACCAACAAAATATAGATTTGGCTTTTTTGGTGCTTGTTTGGTTGTGTTGTTCAGGGTTTTTTTAAACTATGGAACAATTTGTGAAGTTACACATCTTGACAGTTCAGCTTGGTCTAGAATTCTGAATCATTGTCTCAGCTTGGTATTTCACTTATCCTACCTTTCCTATTCCTCTTGTAGGTGAAGGTGCAGGTGAAACTGGAATGAAGTCTATTCTCTTTGGGGAAAAAGATTTCTCAGACTTGTCCAAGTCATTGTCGCTCTGTGAATACAAGGTTTCAGACTTAACACTAGCAAGGACATTACCTTTAAATCCAAGGCACAACCTTCTAATGGAAAGTCACTGGGTCAAATGCACCAAGTAGCTAAAGCAGATGAGCTTAAATTCTTCTTAAATTATTTTCACAGCTAATTCTTCTCTTTCCCTTGAATTTGTCATTTCAGTGTAAAAGTAGAATTAAATAGGAAACATCTATAAAAAGATTACCAGGCTCAAGCTTTCCTCCCATGACTGGCTTATCTGCATTGCTGTCTGCACTTCCCTAGAACACAAAAAAACCCATCAGTAGCTACAAGGAGAATAACTGGCTATTTTATCACCTTCTTTCAGTAACAATCACCTTTCATGTGCTGCTTCTCTGTTCATTAAATCCACTCCTTCCTCCTGCAAGAGATAAATGTCATAAGTTTTTCTACATTTGATTCATCACAGGTACTTCAAATAATACCCGTGATTCCATTATTTGCCATCAGGATTGAAACATGAACAGCAGAACCACTACAGAAAGACAGGACAGCCACCAGTCCAGCTCACTGCTTCCCTTAAATACTTCTAAAATGCAAGAGAGCTTAAACACAACAAGTCTTGCAAGGCCACTTCCCTGTTGAAATTAAGAAATATTCTGTTTTCTTTAGTAATTGAAATATTCAATAGGAAAGAAACCCCCACTGTGCAAGTACTTCTATATCATATAGTAATTTTCATTCTGTTACTGAATACACAGATAAAAACTCCACTTACCCTTCTGATCTGATGAAGTCGGCTGCTAGGAATACGAATAGGAGATGATGACAAGAACTGGAAAAAGTGACAGCCACAATGATTAAACTACACATAACTGCTTGCATACACACTATTTACCATCAGCTACATTCTTAGGGAGTTCAAAATGAGCTGCACAACTACATGTGGATGACTCAAACAGTGTTGCAAAAAAGCAAACACTGACTTTCAAGAGAAAAAGACTTGTTTTACCTCTCACAAATTCCTTGTTTCGCTCAGCAAGTGGCATGGACCTGACTTGCAGGCAGATACTGCTCAGCATCTCAAGTACACAAATAGCTACAGATGCCACTTAGACAAGGGAGATACTACAAATGAAACTGTGATTGTTTACAGTCCCCCACTGCCCAGGATATGACAAACTCCTGTAGGGCACCTTACTCAACCAGCTGGCTATTGTAAAGGAGAAATCACAGTGCCTCAACTCAGTCTTGATCAACACTCCTTAAATCTTAACTTCTGCAATTTTTCAATTGTGTACAATTTTATGCATCTAATTTCTCTGGAACTCTAACATCACATATAAATGGGCCAACAGCTCCCACTCAGGATGGCCATGTGTCCAATGTCACACCTACTGATGAGCTCCAAAATTCTGGATTCTTAAGAAATCTCACAACAGAAGACTTGGAATTAAAAATCCGTCACCTTTCCTGAACAGAAGACACAGAAGAAGCTTATGTCAGAACTTTAATGCTTTGAGAACAGCAATATTTAATCTTTACTACCCTCAGACAAGACAGAAAAATTTCAGTGGAAGGAGCACATAAATCCCTCACCTGACAAGGAGAGAGTAGAAAAAAAGAAATGCAACATCATTGAAGTTAAACAACTGCAGTAGTGTACATTACCAGACTTATAACAGAGAGCAACAAATAAATTCCTCTTCTTTCAGTGATTTTCTGAGGTCTACTGTTCTGCCTTTGTGATAAGAAAGCACTATATCAAAGAGGTCAACAAAGAACCGTGACTCCCTCATCCATTTTCACAACAAAGTAAAACACCCTTTCAAGACTTAAAAGATTCTGACAGAATCTTACTCTTCTAACAGTCAGGCTTAAGTTAACTTTAAAACTGGACTTAATATGGGGCGTCACATACAACATCAACTACTCTTTTCTTGGGGACACACAGTCAACACACCAGTATTATTTCATTATAGGTTGCAGTTAGAGGTGAAAAAATGCTTATTCTGCAGCTTGGAAGATTGCTAGGATACTTAGTGCAAATACAAATCAAATTTAACTTAATTTCTCAACTCCAATTATTCCTTGTTGTGTGTAAACATGACATGCTTAAGATTCCTCACCATTCCATGACGGCTCATAACTGTTGTGCTGTTCCTGCGAGTCCGCAACACGTAAGGCTGAAACACCTGGGAGTTGTCACTGCAGGGGGGGAGAAAACAAAGTTGTATGAACAGCTTTTTTGGGTGCGCTTTACTTAAAGCTCCACAGTGCTGTGACACGCGCTGCAGCCTCCAGAGCGATGAAAACATTTTATTTGAACAGAAGCACTGCTGTCTCTGGGAGCACGGCAAGCACCTTCCGTGAGCCGAGGGGGTACAAGGGGGCACTGGCGGCCCCAGCCCCGCGAGGCAAGGGACACGATCCACAGGGTGCTGAGGGAGCGCCGAGCCTGGCCGAGGCCCGCGGCGAGGCCGGCGGGCAGCGGCGATTCCGGGGCTCGATGAGCCGAGCCCCCCAAGCCCCTCACCTGAGGCCGTGGATGAGCGGGGCGCTGTTCGACCGCCTCAGGCCACTGCCGTCGCCTGGGGCCGCGGCGCTCCCCGGCGGCAGCTCCAGGTCCAGCTCCATCTTCTCCTGAGCCATCGCAGCGGCGGCGGCTCCGGCTCCTCCCGCCCCGCCGCGGCGCCCATTCACTGCCAGGGACCGCCGCGGCTCCTCG
>JANEHK010000076.1:499679-532641 GCA_025960845.1 Tachycineta bicolor | reverse complement strand
AAAAAAAAAAAAAAAAAAAAAAAAAGGAAAAGGTAAAAATAATACAATTTTGCATGATAGAATGGGCAGAGAAGGAAATAAGATCTGACCACGTTTATTGGCCCAGATACGGCTCTTTTGAAAATTGGATTTGTCAGGCTTTAAATATATTTTGTAAATTCAAAAGAACCTTTAATCCTGAAGAAAGAGAATATGCCACATGTTGGACAAGAGATTTTAGGAGAATAAAAATCTTTAACGTATCAGAAACACCCGAGACGAAACAAGAAAAGAAAAAGGGGAAAGAAAAGGGAAGGGAACAAGAACAAAATAAGGAAAAAGAGTGGGATCTTTTGCAGGCTTTGCCCCCTCCGTTCCCGCTCGCGCCGTTCGCGGCCGAGGCCCCTGTCCCGGGTCCCGCTTCAGCCCTGCCCGCCCCAGTGTGGGCTGGCAGCCCCCGGCAGCCCCGCCTGCCCCGGTTCCCGTCCTGAGAGCGGGCTCGCAGCCAGCAGCAGCTGTGCCGGCCCCTGCATACAGCCCATCCCCAGCCCCGCCGGTGAATTCCTCTGCCCCGGCCGCCTGGTCTGCGGCCGCCCTGGGGGCCGTGCTGGGGGTCCCTCCTGACGAGTGGTCTAAGGCCGCAGCCCCGACCGTGCCGGGGGTCCCGTCGGTCCCAGCCGTCCTATCTCCAATCGCTTTCCCCAAGGCCCGATCCCCGGCTGCTCTGCCCGAGCCGGCTGCGCTGGCCGCTGCTGATGCTTCTTTGTCTCTGCCGGCAGTCTCTGGCTCGGACGCCATCAGCCCCGTGCGGGCTGCCCACGCTCCCCTCTGCTATCCCCGGAACTGCCCCCTCCGCTGCCGGTCCCGGCAGCAAAACCCCGCCTACGCTCCGCCCTTAGAGGACCGAGCCGCGGCGCATTGCCCTCCTCTCACCCCCCGTTCCTGCCCCGAGCTCCGTTCTCTCGGTAACCACAGCGACTGCTCAGAGGAACGACTTATCTCTAGAAATGCCTTACAGAATCACTAGAAGTTCACTTAAAAATATACAAGCACTACTTCTAGAGATAAAATTAATAGAGACAGGGGAAAGAAAAAAATAGAATCCCAATACAAAGCAGATCTCAGCAGCATTCCAGGAATGTCTGCTTTTACTGTGGGGGTGAGGGACATTATAAGAAAAATTGTCCTAAGCAAGTAATAGATTTGAAAATGAAGTTAGAGAAGCTACAATAAATTTTTTTCAATTTTCTTAAAGAAAAAAGATTAAAGGTATCAAAAGAGGAACTGAAATCTGTAAAACCAGAAGTAAAATATCTTAAACACTTAATAAGTAAGAGTAGTCGAAGGCTCAGTCCAGAGAGAATTG
This sequence comes from Tachycineta bicolor, assembly GCA_025960845.1. Taxonomy (NCBI): domain Eukaryota; kingdom Metazoa; phylum Chordata; class Aves; order Passeriformes; family Hirundinidae; genus Tachycineta; species Tachycineta bicolor. The sequence goes on along the minus strand of JANEHK010000076.1, from coordinate 531,296 downwards.
CAGGAATTTTATCCCTTCCACCTCCCTCTTCAAAGAGGGAAATCAGAAAACTACTCGGATTATTGGAATATTGTAAATTATGGATTGAGGGGTACACACAAGCAGTAAAATTTTTGTATGAGAAATTGACAGAAAGAAATAATATAAAATGGACAAAAGAAAATGATAATAAATTAGAAAAATTAAAGTTAAAACAGGCCTCAATACCAGCTTTAAGCTTACCCTCACTAGGAAAACCCTTTCATCTGTATGTGAATGTAGAAAAGGGGGTAGCTCATGGAGTTCTGGTCCAGGAGTGGGGAGGAGTAAAGAGACCAGTAGCTTATTTATCAAAGATGTTGGACCCAGTGAGCCACGGCTGGCCAGTGTGTATTCAAGCTATAGCCGCTACTGCAATCCTGGTAGAAGAAAGTCGTAAACTTACTTTTAGAGGTAAACTAATTTTGTGCACACCTCATGCGGTTTGAAATGTGCTAAATCAGAAAGCTGAGAAATGGTTAACAGACTCTAGAATGTTAAAATATGAAGCAATCTTGATAGATAGTGATGATCTGACATTAGAGGTAAACAGGAGTTTAAATCCAGCTCAATTCCTATATGGAGAACCAGCAGATAACCTAATACATAACTGTTTAGAAATTATCCAATACCAAACAAAAGTTCGGGGGCATCTTGAAGAACAAGCCCTTTCAGAAGGGGAAATAATCTACGTGGATGGTTCCTCCAGATGTCTGCAAGGAAAAAGAATGTCAGGGTATGCAGTAGTTGATGGAAAAAACATGCAAACTATTGAAAAACGAAAATTACCTTCAAACTGGTCAGCTCAAACTCGTGAATTATATGCTCTAAAAAGGGCACTAGAATATTTAGCACACAAGAAAGGAACTATATACACTGATTCAAGGTATGCTTTTGGAGTAGTACATACTTTTGGAAAAATTTGGGAAGAAAGAGGACTACTTAACTCAAGAGGAAAAGGATTAATACATGAAGGACTCATTTTAGAGATTTTAGAGGCATTAAAACTACCTGAAGAAATAGCTATAGTACACATTAAGGGACACCAAAGAGGAGTGACCCCAGAAATAAGAGGAAATAATTTAGCTGATCAGGAAGCTAAGGATGCAGCAGAAAATGGACCTGAAAGAGTCATGTTAATATTAACTTCAAATGAGGAAAAATTGGAAATCCCAAAGTTTAGTGAAGCAGAAAAAAAAGAATTAAAGAAGATAGGAGGAGAACAGTCTGAATCAGGGAAATGGAAACTTCCTGATGGAAGACAATTACTTAATAAAATACTGGCTATAAAAATATTAGAAGATATGCATCAGAAAACCCACTGGGGTACTCAGGCCTTATGTGATCGTTTTTTAAGAAACTATGGATGCATTGGGATTTTTGGAGTAGCAAAGCAAGTAACTGAAAAATGTATAACTTGCCAAAGGATAAACAAAAAGGTAATGAGAAAAACATTAGGAGGTCGTGAGTTAGCTCTTCGACCATTCCAAAGTATTCAAGTAGATTTTACTGAACTTCCTCAAGTACAGAGATGGAAGTATTTATTAGTAATAACAGACCATTTAACCCATTGGGCAGTTCCCACTACCAAGGCCTCAGTCAACATAGTAAGTAAGACCCTTTTAGAACAGATTATTCCCAGATATGGAATGGTTAACAGAATAGACTCAGACAGAGAAACGCATTTTACGTCAAAAGTGTTACAACAGCTAATTCAATCTTTAGGGATAAAATGGGAGCTGCAATACCCCATGGCATCCACAGAGTTCTGGTCGTGTAGAAAGGATGAACCAAACTTTAAAGTGAACTTTGACCAAATTAATAGTTAAAACCCAAATGTCATGGGAACAATGCCTACCTTTGGCCTTATTGAGGATCCGAACACAACCCAGGTCAGACCTGGGAGTGTCACCATATGAAATGATGTTTGGGTTACCCTTTTTAACCACTCAACATAAAAATGCTACCTATGAGGTAGGGGAAATAAGCGTTAAAAGATATGTTAACACCATTGCAAAAACTCTTGAAAACTTACGAATGAAAGGAATAATCCCTCAAACCACACCTTTAGACTTTAAAATCCATAATGTTCATCCAGGGGAAAGGGTGCTAGTAACAACCTGGAAAGAACAATCTTTAACTCCTCAATGGGAAGGTCCTTTTCAGGTATTGCTGACGACTGAGGCTGCGATCCGGACCAAGGAACGAGGGTGGATCCACGCCAGCAGAATCAAAGGACCTGTGGAAGAACGTAAGGAGTGGACGATTGCATCTGAACCGGGTGATACAAAACTAACTCTTAAACGGGGACTGGGTGGTAATGAACTGGGAAGACCCAAATGATCCAAGAAACATACCCAGGATCACACCTAATTGGGAAATAAGGTCAAGTTTATATCTGTGGTTTCAAGTACTGCCTGGACAAGCATTGAGACTCCTCAGATACCCTCCCTGGGGAGGAATACTTCCACTCCAAACAGGAGGATCAGGACTGTTTCGGACAGAGAACTCTTGTATTCATGCCTTAGCCTGTGATTTATACAAGGAGGTAGAGGAATTGCAACTTCCACCTGTGCCAGACCAAATACCCTGTTTGATCCACCCAAATACCAGACATGCTAGCTGGGTTAAATGTAAATGTTTAAATTGTGGAAAGAATTGGTATTGTAGTTCACACAAGCGACGCTCTCGTTGCAGGAAGTGTCAAGGGCCAAATCGATCTCCTATCCTAGTAGAATTAAAGAAACTGAAATAATAACTTTGTGTTGTGGATGGGAATTATTAGTGCCTGTTGAATGGGAAATACCGGAAGAACAGTGGGAAACGACAGTTAAGGTGTGTCAAAAACGATTTGTCTGGAAATTAGCTAAGAGGAAGTGACAAGGAAATAGAGGGCAAGACCAGATTGGCCTCTGTATTCCCCACCAAGAAGATCAAATACACCTGCTGTGGGTTGCAACCCCATAGGCATGGGAGGTGGGAGTATAAGCCATACTAGACCTCTGTTACTCCTTTTTCTGTCACTCAGTTTTTGTCTTCTCCCTTTTGGGATATCGACAAGGCCATGTTACAGATGTTACCAAAAGCTGTACATGGAAAGACACCGAGGTTCTTTTTTCATCTCTCACACTCATGTCAACAGTCACTGTTATAACCCATCCAAATTAGGCAATTGCATACATAAAAGGAAGAAGTACTGGATTGCAGAGAACTTAGGAACAAGTAGTAGCAGGATGGGAAGTCAGTGCCCAAAAGAGGAGAGATGGATTTGTTTTACCTACATTACTGGAAAAGAAACACTAGATCTAGTAAAAGAGCAGTTGATAAACAAAAAGGCTAAGTAAGTACAACCCCCTAAGCCTGTGCCAATTTCGATCAACGATTTGTATACCAAACTTGAAAAGCAATTAGAAAAAGAAATAGATATTTCAAGGATGGGTAAAAATCAGTTCGTAGAATTAGGGGAAAGAATAAGTAAGGAACTTAACATAACCAGTTGTTGGGTCTGTGGAGGGGCTTTGATGTCAGAAGAATGGCCATGGAAAGGCAGCAGCTTAGGCCCAGTTGAACTCCTAAAATGGAACCAAGCAAGTACAAGTGGAGAAAACAGACCAGAAGGGTGGATTTTAAGCTCAACAGTGATAGGGGAAGAATGTCTCTGGCGCACTGGGAAAAACTTCTTTTATGAAGTAGGAAAAACACCCTGTAAAAGATATAAGGTTAGTAATGGAACTTCTGTAGGTGGGTCCCAGAATTACCAACCATGTATTGGACCCGAGAAAAAGCAAAACAGGTGAATTGTAAGTATGATAACAAAACAAAACTTTTTCAATGTAATGATACAAGTAAAAATCCTTACTATGGCATCCCGGAAATTTCCAAATTTTGGGAAAATATAGAACAACAAAAATTCAACTATTGGAAAGCTCCAGACGGCTTATTTTGGATATGTGGGAAAAGGGCATACACAAAACTCCCCTCCCGGTGAAAAGGGAGCTGCACTCTAGGAATTATACAGCCAGGATTTTTTCTTTTCCCAGGACCTGATGGGGATCAATTAGGGATACCAGTTTATGAGGATCTAAAGAGAAACAAAAGAGAATTGATTGGAGGATTCCAAAAATGGGGAGATGAGGAATGGCCCCCTGAATACATACTGGAAACATATGGGCCAGCCACCTGGGCTCAAGATGGGAGTTGGGGCTATCGAACCCCAATTTATATGCTAAATTGTATTATAAGACTTCAAGCCGCTGTAGAGAAAATAACAAACAAAACTGGTCAGGCAATGGAATTAATATCGAGGCAACAAACCCAAACAAGAGCAGCCGTGTATCAGAATAGGTTGGCTTTAGACTATCTATTAGCTGAAGAAGGGGGTGTTTGTGGAAAGTTCAATACATCAGATTGTTGTTTAAAAATAGATGACAATGGAGATGCCGTCCTGGACATAGTCAATGATATCAGAAAAATCGCCCACGTACCAGTTCAAAGGTGGGAATCAATGCTAAATACTAGTTGGTGGGATAATGTGCTGGGAGTAGAATGGTGGAAAAAATTAGGCTTCTTCCTTTTATGCGCTACAGCTGGTCTAATATTTCTTCCTTGTCTGATTCCCTGTTTCATTCGGCTCATCACCAGTGTAGTACAAAGCATGCAATTAGTGAACATGGACCAGAGGTTGCCTACAACAACAACACCACAAAAGATTATGGTATTAAAGAAACAAAATAATATAGAAGACCCCTTCAAAGAAGCGAGATTGATTTGTGAAAAAAATGAGCAAATAATGAAGGCTAGAAAACAATAAATATTGCTCGAGCCAAATTAATTATAAAAAGAAAGAGGGAGGATTGTAAAAAATGCATATTATATGGCTCTACGCAAGATATTTACTATATGTATTATGTTGTATTAATTGTTAATGTTGTATTAATAGTTTGATAGTATAGTAAACATAGTTTTGTAGTTAAAATGTAGTTTTTATATACCAACCACAGGAAAACATAAATCTTTCAGGGAAAAAGAATTTACTACTTCCTTATCAGAAGAGACCAACTTCTGCCTCTCATTCCGCCTAATGGACGCCATAGAGATTAAAAGAAGAAAAGTAATACTAACCAGAGACAATTCTTTGTTTGAATGGAATGTATGCATTATGTATAAAATGTATGAATATTCAACAGGCTATTGCTTTTAAGAGATAATCCTTTGTTAACAGGGGTCCTTCTCCGAAGCTTTTTGCTCGGGGAGGCACCCAGACGTCTGAAACTTTGTTTTTATTGTCTCGTATTGTCCTACCTCTAAAATTGTTCAATTTTTACTCTAATTCTATTTTTATAACCATCTTATTTACTATTAAACTTTTAAAATTTTAAAACAAGTGATTGGCATTTATCACATCTTGTATTACTGCAGAGGAGAAATACCTTTCACAGTCCTGTGCCCCTTACACTATGGCCTATCACAGCCGGTAATGACACCCTTCTGTGAGGTGATACAGAATTGCCATCTCCTGCAAAGACTGAGAACATAAATATCTAAATCATTTTGCTTAATTTCTAATATTTATGACCAGTCTGATTCACCGGAAAATTAGGATCTGCAGCTGCGAACGGAATATACTGTAAATCACTACTGCCGCCATTCTCTAAAAGCAATACGACACAACACTTTTACGAAACCTGCACCATTCTCCTTGTCTGGTGCTTCAGCACAAGCATTTCACAGCTTGGAATAGTTTCCATACCTTCATTTTCCATGGCTAGAATTGCCTAAAAGGCAATTCAACTGAAAGTTCCTAGCAAAACTTCTAACTCTGAACAGAAATCTCACAAATATCCTGGTTTTCTTAATACAAAAGCCACCTGCAGGATCTGACTACAGCACTAAACTATGTGGTAAAGGATGGATATTCATAGACTGATAGAATGAGATACGTGAGTACAGTGATACAGAGGGATGGTGGGCATGAAGCGGGTGATGAAGTAGGGTTACGACAAGGGGCCGGGGGGCTCCGGCTAGCTATGTTCCACGGCCACGCTTGTCAGGAGTGCCATCCTCAGACTGCAAGCAGTCCAAGTAATGGTAGAGAGCAGAATTGCTTTCTGCTCTCCTGGTCCTGGATATCCCTGGGGTCTAGGTTCAAAGCAACAGTCAGAGAAGGCTCTCTCAGAGATCTTTATTTCTCCAGAGGTGGTACGAGAGAGAGAGAGAGAGAGAAGACAACAGGGTCCCATGCCAGACCTTTAAACTGGGGGGCAGAAGGGTGGGGCAGGTAGGTGATTGGCCCCAGATTAACACAGGGGAGGGTCAGGAGAGGTGGACAAGGGGACAGGGGAGGAGATACCTTTGGACAGTACCTGATTTATCGGGGGGGGAGCAGGGATGAACCATTGGGATAAACAACTCCAAAACAGCTTAACAAAACCCACCATCACAGTGGGGGGTATTTAATAGAGTCAGGGAATTTCATCCTGTGGGTGAAATAAACTCAGCCACAGTGACAAAATGCCATCAGCCTTAGATAAATTAGTAAGCATGGAGCCCATGAAAAAATATTTTAGCTCTCCATAATCTACCCTCTTTCTCTGGTTATTTCTGTTCCTAAAGACTGCCTAAAACTCACACTATAAACAGATGAAGAGATGGAGCACTTCTCTTTTAAGGAAAGGCTGAGACAATTGGGATTGTTCAACCTGGAGAAGCTTCGGGGTGACCTAATTGTAGCCTTCTGGTACATGAAGGAAATTTACAAGAAAGATGGAGAGAGATTACTTATAAGGGTGTTGCTGCGTATTATTTGGTTTCATATTGTATTTCATTTGTATATTGGGTTTTGTAATGGTTTCTTCTGTAACCCCCTGTTCCCCTGGAAAATGTAACATCCCAAAGTTTGTCCCTGCCCCTTTTCCCTGCCCATTCTCCCACATTGTCCCCTTCCTGGAATGTAATCCAACCCTATTCCACTCCTACCTTATCCCTGATTAGGTAGTGGCTTGTCCCTACCTTTAGCCCCTTCCCTAGATATAAGCCAGAGCAACATGTGGGATAAGTCTCTTGGCTTGGGGACTGGGAAGGGGCTCCTGACCCAGGCTGGGGCAGGAACACAGAAGAAAGACTGAATTTCCCCCCGGATCAAGTGCAGACCTTCCTTTGCCATTGACAAGGATTTGCTCTCTCTAAAGAAAAAGGTTCACAGCCACTCCTGGGTTTTTGGGACCCTGAGGAAAAATCCTCCCAACTGTGGTTTGTCTCGCAAGCTAGCTAGAGCAAAAACGGAGCCAGGGCTCCGAGAGAGAGAGACAAGCCACAAGTGATGCCCAAGCGTGGTGCTCGAAGCCACTGGTGTGACTCCCAGGAGAAGGCTCAAGGAACCAGTGTGTAGCACGTGGCAGAGGAACTTCACGCAGGCACGTGAGACCAAAAACGTGACCCATCCACACAGAGACAGACCCGTCAGGCTTGGCGTTTGCTGTGGAGCCCCCGAAACACTGGATTCCACAGAGAGAGGCTGTAGTTTTCCTTTGGATTTAAAAAACCCATCGGACTGCTGAGAAGTCTCCCCGAACAGCAAGCTGCTCCCAGAAGAAAGCAACTACATGTGTGGCCAGCTGACCCTGGGAACTGAAACTGGAAGCTCTTTTTGCACCAAAGGGTCAGTTTCAGGCAGAGGGAGTGACTGGGAAAATTTTTTGTCACTATACTGGAGTTTGGTAAGTATTCCCACTCAGGAATCTTAGGAAAAAAAAATCTTTCAGAGGCTTAAAACCTCAGGGAAAGGTTTCCCCTTTGGGGGAAGGTTCTCACCTTCAGGACAAACCTTCAGGGTTGCTTTTAAAAGCAAATTGGTTTACGCTGTGCAGCTCCTGTGGGGGAGAGGTTTGTCTTCCTGGGTTTTTTGGTTTTTTTTCTCTCCAGTGGGGTTTTCCTGTTTGTTTGTTTTGGGTTTTTTTCCCTGTTTCCCAGTCGCAGACAAGGGGGACACAGAATCTTAATATCTGAGCCAAAAAATGGGTGCTAGGCTTTCTGTGTCCCAGAAAAAGGTCTTTTACCAAGTTTTAGGTGCCTTGGATGATGGGGTGACCCATTGTTCAAAGAAACAGTTGAAAAATTTTATTCGCTGGTTGTTTATTCAGTTTCCCCACGTGTCCTTAGAACAAATAAGCAGCCCGCAATTTTGGGAGGCTGTTGCAAATAAATTGGCTGAATCAGGCTCCCCTAAGGATAAAGAAACTGCAAATTTTGCTCTCTGGAGTTTGCAAATTTGGCTTGCATTGCAAAAGCAAAATGAAGAAACAGCCAGTTCCTAGTGAATTTTCCCCAGTTTCCTCAGTTTCTCCCTCTCCCAACCCCAAAATCCCTTCCCCAAGCTCAAGTACTCTGAAGAAAGTAGCCCACGAGACAGTGCAGGGAAGCTGCAGTTCCCCTGGCTTTCCTCGAATCCCTGATTCCCCCTGCTTGAGTAATCCTGGCCAGATTGCTTGAGAAACCCCTAAACCTACCCCAAACCTCCTTTCTTCCCCAGTTTGTAAATCCCGTGTTTGGTTTGCCTTTGCAGACAGTTTGGGTGCCCAAAATCCCCATTTTCGTGATCCCCAAGTTAGTTTCGGTTTTGTGGGGGGTCCACAAGATGGCTGGGACCATGCGGCATTTTTCCCCTTTGTTCCCCAAAATGGTAAAGGCCATGTGGCATCAAGCCATGCGGCATCAAGCCATGGGGAGCCTCTTTCTTTGCCTCTCCCTCCTTCTTCCCACAATCCTTTTTGTAACCTGAGCAACCCCTTCCTCTTCCCAGACCCCTCCTTCCCTTCAGCGCCTCCCCCGGCACCACCCTCTCCTCCAACTCCACCCCCTACCCTCAAACCTCTGCCCTCCAACTCCGCCCCTTGTGAGTCAAGCCTCCAGCCCCTCCCTGCTTCTGGTTCCCACGGTTTCCCCGCCCACAAGTCCCAGTTCCCGTGCTCCACGGGGAGGGGGGTGGAGGGAGCTGGGAACCCAGAAGCAGGAACCCATCCCAGCTTTTCTCCTACCCCAGTCACATATCAATGGTCAAAAAGGGGGGGTGTTGTCCATGGTGATTGGGACCCCTTCCCCCAACAAGCAATTTGCGATTTATGCAAAGCTCATAACGAATTTGGACGCAAAAGTGAATACTTTCGCAACCTTTTAAAAGCAGATTTAGCAGGGAATATTATAGTCCCGTTCAACCTATGACAACTTTTTTTGTGTCTCATATCATCCACAGAATTTAGACTCTGGGAAGCAGCATGGAAAAAGTTGTTAAGAGATTTACTTCCCAAGCTGTGGCAAAATCCTGAAATGGCTGTTAATAATAACAACTTGCCAATTTGATCAGAACATCTATGTGGTGATGGTGAATGGGTCTCAGCCCTCAAGCAGGCTAAGGAAATTCCTTTAGCTGTTTTGGAATGCATTAAAGATGATGCTTCCAAAGCATTCTTTTCAATCCAGCCTGATGGCCCTTTCCAACCATACAGTAAAATAAAGCAGCTTCCATCAGAATCTTTCATAAAATTTGTGGAGTGACTAACCAGAACTATCGAGTTACAGGTTAAGAAAGAAGGAGCCCAAGAACAGGTCCTGGAGGAAATGGCTTTAGCCAATGCAAACAAACAGTGCAAGGCAGCCATCCTCAGCTTCCCCATGGAAGCAGCTCCAACCTTAGATGACATGCTCCAGGTGTGTGCCAGGAAGGTTCCCTTCATGACAGCTCACCTAAGCCACAGTTCCAGAGATGCATTCAAGCCACCGCAAAGAGCCGCTGCTTCAGACACTGTGCCTCCTGTGCCATGACCACCGCCCAAGAGAACGTGTCTCCTGTGCGATCAGGCTGGACATTGGGCATCTCAATGCCCTTTAAAGAGACAATTTCTGGACTTCCGGGACAATGGGGGCAGGGGGGTCTTGAGTACCCAAAGGGAATTTTTCAAAACACTAAAAGATGAGCACCGGCTTGCCCAGCGTGCCGACATAAATGGGGCAAGTCCTAGGAGGGGGGAGAAAAAACTGGAAAATGCAAATGCTAATCTAACTAATCCTGCTTTAACCAGTTCTGCTTTTCAGCAGAAGTCACCAGATGTGACCCTTTCAGATCATGATGTGAGCAGACCCAAACTAACCACAGAATGTCTCCAAAAGCCTTTTAGGTTGCAGCTGACAGAGTCCTTGCACCTAAGTGACACAGACTGGCATTTAGGTTCATTGGATCTGCAGGGGCCAGGCTCTTGGCAACACGTTGGCAGTAAGTATGTCATCCTTGGGGACACCAAGTACACACCGAGAGAGATCGAGATCCTTCTGGGTCTCGTCTCATCAAACCCTAAACAACTAGTTCTTTGGCTGCACTGTGTCCGTCCACCCTTGTTTCTGCCTAAGGGGCAGATAATAGCTCAGGCAATTCTAGCACCTGACCCGTTCCCTGAGAAAGACATCACAAAGAACAAACACCCTGAGGTTTGTCCCACACAGGCTATTGGGAGGGCAAACTCATAATATGGTGTGAGGTCCGTCACGGTGGGATAGTCATAAACAGCAAGGGGGTTTTGGACACAGGTGTAATTGTAACAATCATACCAGAAAGGATGTGGCCCTCACATTGGGAACTGCAAAACATAGCAGGGCACATGCAAGGTGTAGGGGGGATGAAATTGGCAAAACAGTCAAAGAGTGTTGTGCAAACTAAGGGGCCAAACGAACAATTGGCTACACTGCGTCTGTTTTGGATTGTTTGGAGCCCTTGTGGGGGAGAGACCTGATGGCCCAGTGGGGGGTCATGATTGGCATCCCAGATGCCCCCCCGGTTTTTTCAGGCTGTAGCCAGTGAAGAGCACCCTACCCAGAAACTCAATTGGAAAACTGATTCACCAGTCTGGGTAGAGCAGTGGCCGCTCAGTAAAGAAAAATTGAAGGCTCTTCAGGAGCTAGTGGATGAACAGCTAGCTAAAGGCCACACTGTGGAAACCACGTCTCCGTGGAATTCCCCAGTCTTTGTTATAAAAAAGGCAAACAAAGGCAAGTGGTGGCTCCTCCACAATCTCCGTCAAATTAATAATGTCATTGAGGACATGGGTTCTCTCCAGCCAGGGATGCCATCCCCAGCAATGCTCCTCCAAAATTGGAATTTGGCAATTATTGATATCAAAGATTGTTTCTTCCAGATTCCTCTGCACCCTGACGATGCCCCATGTTTCGCCTTCTCAGTCCCCACCGTCAACTGAGAAGCCCCGAGGAAATGATACCAGTGGAAATACCTTCCCCAGTGTCCTGGTTTGGAGACAAATTTGGGGGAAACCCCTATATAGGATCTCTCTGGGAAGCAAACCCAAGTGGCCTTTTCCTTTAACCAGTCTGAAAAAAAACTTTTTTGGAGAAAAGTGGAAAAAACTATTTTACTAAACAAATAAAGTGCATACAAGGATAAAGAATGAATAATATGAAACAATAAAACTTCTCGTTCTGGAGTGAGATGGCAAATTGAGAAAGTCCTTGTTGTGGGTGTAGCTCGGCTCTCTCTCTGTCTCTCATCAGTCCTAGTCCCTCCGGCGCTGCTGGAAAATGCTGAGGTCCAGGCCCCAGTGGGCCGCAGGTGCAGCCCTCAGTGCTCCCCTGGGTTTTCAGTCTAGAGCAGGTTAAAACAGTTCCAAGAAAAAGGGAAAAAACCAGTCCAGGGAACTTCTTTGCCCTAGCTAGCTGAAACTAAATGAAAACAAAAATAATCTCTGTCCTGCAGTCTCTCCAAGCCTCCGCCGAACACCCTGTCCGCAGAAGAATGTGGAGGAGTCAGGCAGTTTTCTCAAAACAAACTCTGCGCTTCTCTTTGCTCTTAGAACCAGTCTTAAAGGCACAGGACTCAATATACAGCATAAACAGAACAGACGACTGGGGATACAAGCATTATAAAGTTACCCTAGGACATTCCACCCCTTATCCCCGTATTGTCAATTTACTAAAACTAATATATCCTCTAGCTCTACACACACATACATCTATATAAAAAACAATATGCAATATACAGCTACATACAGTGGCAGTACTATTCAGCACACAACGATAATTACACACGGTTTTCACCCAACAATCAGATCTCCCTGGGGTACACATCGTGTGGTTCCATCTTTCTGCATTACCCAACATGTGCAGCCTGGTCCCTGAGCAAAGACAATCCCACGGATGGGTTTGTTTGTTCTTGAAGCAGAATTGATCCAAACTGTTCCCCCTAACAAACTTCTTACATATACTACTGGGACTTTCTATCTACTATATGTAGGGGCTCAGATTGGGCAGGGCCTGCTCGGTTGGTGGAATTTCGGGTGTTAACTAACTAGGTGGCCTTTGCTAGATGCTGCTCTCAGTTTTTGAATGATCCCTCACCTACTGCTTTCAGGGTGGTTTTTAGCAGTCTATTGTATTTTTCTACCTTCTCTGAAGCTGGTGCATGATAGGGGATATGGTACACCTACTCAATGCCATGTTCCCTAGCCCAGTTGTTGATGAGGCTGTTCTTGAAATGAGTTCCATTGTCTGACTCAATTCTCTCAGGGGTACTATGCTTCTAAAGAACTTGCTTTTTAAGGCCTAGAATGGTGTTCCGGGCAGTAGCGTGAGGCACAGGGTAGGTCTCCAGCCATCCCGTGGTGGCTTCCACCATGGTCAGCACATAGCGCTTGCCTTGGCGGGTTTGGGGAAGGGTGATGTAGTCAATCTGCCAGGCTTCCCCATACTTATACTTGGACCATCGCTCGCCATACCATAGGGGCTTCACCCGCTTGGCCTGCTTGATCACAGTCATGGATAACTTGAGAAATACTGTCCATGGTTAGATCCACCTCTTGGTCTCGTGCTCACTTATAGGTGGCATCTCTGCCCTGGTGGCCTGAGGCATCATGGGCCCATCGAGCTAGGAACAACTCTCCCTTGTGTTGCCAATCTAAGTCTATCTTTGACACCTCTATCTTTGCAGCTTGATCTACCTGCTCGTTGTTTCAGTGTTCTTCATTAGCTCGACTCTTGGGGACATGGGCATCTACATGACAGACTTTCACAGGTAGCTTCTCTACCTGAGTGGCAATGTCTTTCCACTCATCAACAGCCTAGATTGGTTTTCCTCTATGCTGCTAATTGGCTTTTTTTTCACTTCTCTAGCTATCCCCACAGAGCATTGGCTACCATCCACGAATCAGTGTAGAGGTAGAGCTTTGGCCACTTCTCTCTTTCAGCAATGTCCAGGGCTAGTTGAACAGCTTTGAGTTCAGCAAGCTGGCTTGACCCACCTTCTCTTTTAGTGGATTGTGCAACCTGTCGTGTGGGGCTCTCTACGGCTGCTTTCTACTTTCGTTTCATCCAAACGATGCGGCAGGAACTGTCAGTGAAAAGAGTATAGCATGTTTCTTCTGCTGGCAGTTGGTTGTATGGTGGAGCTTCTTTAGCACGTGTCACTTGTTCCTGCTCTTCTTTATTTATGAGACTAAAGTTTTTATCTTCTGGCCAGTTTGTAATTATTTCTAGAATCCCAGGGCGATTTGGGTTTCCAATGCGGGTGCGCTGAGTGATGAGGGCAATCCATTTGCTCCATGTGGCGTTGGTGGCATGGTGGGTAGAGGGAACTTCTGCTTTGAACATCCATCCCAGCACTGGTAGTCAAGGTGCTAGCAGGAGTTGTGTTTCAGTGCTTACTACTTCTGAGGCGGCTTGAACTTTCATAGGCGGCCAAGATTTCCTGCTCTGTTGGAGTGTAGTTGGCTTCAGATCTTCTGTAGCTTCGGCTCTAGAATCCTAGTGGCCGGCCCCGAGTCTCCCCAGGCACCTTCTGCCAAAGGCTCCAGGACAGGCCATTGTTCCCGGCTGCTGAGTAGAGCACGTTCTTCACATCTGGTCCTGTCCTGACTGGGCCAAGGGCTACCGCATGAGCGATCTCCTGCTTGATCTGGGCAAAGGCTTGTTGCTGTTTAGGGCCCCAGTGGAAATTGTTCTTCTTGCGGGTAACCAGGTAGAGAGGGCTCACAATCTGGCTGTACTCAGGAATGTGCATCTTCCAGAAACTTATGGCGCCTAGGAAAGCTTGTGTTTCCTTTTTGTTGGTTGGTGGACACATTGCTGTGATCTTGTTGATGACTTCAGTGGGAATCTGACGCTTTCTATCATGCTACTTTATTTTTAGAAACTGGATCTCTCGAGCAGGTCTCTTAACTTTGCTCTTCTTGATAGCAAAGCCAGCCTTCAGGAGAATCTGGATGATCTTTTCTCTTTTCTCAAACACTTTCATTGCTGTGTTTCTTTACACAATGATGTCATCAATGTACTGTAGATGTTCTGGAGCCTCACCCTTTTCCAGTGCAGCCTGGATCAGTCCTTGGCAGATGGTGGGACTGTGTTTCTACTCCTGGGGCAGTCGGTTCCAGGTGTACTGCACACCCCTCCAGGTGAAAGCAAACTGAGGCTTGCATTCTGCAGCCAGAGGAATGGAGAAAAATGCGTTAGTAATGTCAATGGTGGTGTACTATTTTGCTGCCTTGGACTCCAGCTCGTACTGGAGTTCTAGCGTGTCTGGCACAGCAGCACTCAATGGTGGAGTCACTTCGTTCAAGGCATGGTAGTCCACAGTCAATCTCTATCCTCTATCAGACTTGTGCACAGGCCAGATGGGGCTGTTGAAGGGTGAGTGGGTTTTGCTGACCACCCCTTGGGTCTCTAGCTCATGGATCATCTTGTGGATGGGGATCACAGCGTCTCGAGTTGTTCTGTACTGTTGGCGATGCATTGTTGAAGTGGCAACTGGCACTTGTTGCTCTTCCACTTTTAGAAGACTTACAGCAGATGGGTTTTCTGATAGTCTAGGCAAGGTATTTAAATGCTTAACATCCCCTGTCTCTACAGCTGCAATCCCAAATGCTCACTTAAATCCTTTTGGGTCTTTGAAATACCTATTTCAGAGGAAGTCTATGCCTAAAATGCATGGAGCCTCTGGGCCAGTCACAATAGGGTGTCTCTTCTGTGGTGGTGTGCATTCATTTTATTTATTGTAATTTATATTGAGTTTTCTGTAATGGTTTGGTCCTTGTACCCCCTGTTTTTAGTATTGGTTGTAACCTGTCTGCATGGAGTTAGAGAAAGTCCGTTATATGTCAGTCATCTCTTCCCCCTTTTATACCTAATTGTCAATCTCCTCTCTCTCCCCTTGGGCGCCCTGTCTGTCACCCCAGGACCCTTCCCTGGATTCTAGAAAGCTCCAGGGAGGGGGTCGAGTGATAGGCTGGGGCCCTGGCAATCCCCTCTCTTCATTTTTTGGTTGGCCCCCAGTTATTAGGTTTACACCCCCAGTTATACCCCTCATTATTGTAATTGGCTGACCAGTTGTCGCCACCCCGGTCCCCTCCCCTGTTTTTGAGCTCGTGCACACCTGCTCCCGGGGCTCTTCTGGGCAGGGGGTCAGAGAGTGCCGAGCTCCGTGCTCCCTCTCCCTGCAATAAACATCGTAATACCCTGCCTAGAGGAGTCGCCCTTTCTTTGGCCGCCGCGGTTGCGTTCTCCATTGATCCGCTCGTCGCTGGCATGGGGGAATTAAGAACCCACAGGGAGGGGGTGGCTCGCCCGACGTGCTGCCCCGACCCATCCACGTTGCTGCAGTGCATAAACTGAGCTGGCCTGTGGCCGCGCTGGCAAGCGCAAGGACGGACACTGCATCACTCTTCCACTCATTTCCAGTCAGGCTCACATCAGCTTCCACCAAAGTAAAATCTTGTGAACTCCCTGTCGCCCTAGAAATGGAAACAGATTCTTCCCCCACATGTCTTGATGGGAGTAATGTGCACTGTGCACCAGTGTCAACTAAGGCCTCATATTTTTGTGGTTCTGATGTGCCAGGCCAACGAATCTACACAGTCTAAAAAACACGGTTTTCCTTAGCTTCTACCTGGCTAGAGGCAGGGCCCCTCTGAGCCTGATTATCTTTATTTCTCTGGGTAACTGGAGCTGCTTCTTTCTTGCTAGAACTTCTTCTCACAGTCTTGCCATCTAACAATTCATGCAGCCGTTGTGTCATAGCATTAGTAGATTCTCTATCTCATCTTTTCATGTTTTCTCTACATTCACGCAGGAGGACCCACAGCTTAGCCTGTGGAATGCTTTTTCCCTTTTTATCTAGGGAACGTTTGCATGTGGTGCTAGAGCTCTTAGCTTGTACTTCAGAGATCTGGAGAATGTTCTCCTTGAGTTCTTTGAGATTCTCCTCCATCTTGTCTGTTAATCTCCGCACCTGTGTTTCTAAAGCTGCGATTCTTGCATGTGTTGGACCATGCACGGCATCTGCATATGTTCGGAGCTTCTTCACCATATCAAGCACAGTCTCCTCTGTCTCATCCCGCTTCATTATTGCTAAAGCAGAGGAGTATTCTTGTGGCCTAAGTCGTACAAGTTTTCGCCACATTACAGGTGTACATGGTACTAAGTCAGGGTTCCTAGTGTTTAGGTCATCTGAGAAGACAATCTTCGCCACTGCCATTTCTCTCAAGCGCTGAATCCCTTGTTCAATGGTTTTCTACTGGGTTTGCTGCATATAGAGATCGTCAGCACACAGATATCTTTGTGCCACGCTTCCCAGGACCCGTTCCCAGAGACTGCAAGAACTAGCCTCTCTCATCATCACTTGTTCAATAGCTGGATCATGTGATAGAGATCCAAGATGTCTCACTTCAGTGCGATCTAGTATTGTAGCTTCGCCTGCAGCATCCCAAAGACGGACTGACCAACTCATTATAGATTCATCAGGTCGTCGAGTATAATCCTTTCTTAGGCCACGAAGGTCCTTCAGGGAAAAGGACTCAATAGTATCTCCGGATCTTGTAGCAGTTGGTCGGGCTCCTGATCTTGTAGCAGTTGGGTGGGCTCTTGATGTTGTAGCAGTTGGTTGGGCTTCTGATCGTGTGCTAGTTGGTTGGACTCCCGATCTTGTACCAGTTGGTTGGGCTTCTGATTTTGTATCAGTTGGTTGGGCTTCTGACTGTGTATCATCAGTTGCTTCAGCTTCTGATTGTGTGTCAGTTGGTTTGACTCCTGACTGGGTGTCAGGAGGCATTGAGGATCCTTCACTTGAATCATCGTCTACTGGTCGATCGGTTTTGTCCGTGTGCTTCTTTCCTTTCTTTATTGCAGCAACTGTTGGTGTCTTAGCCTCACTGTCTGGTTTAGCTGCATCCTGAATAGCTGTGGGGTTGGCTGCAGCCTGAGTGACTGATTTATCTCCCTGCTCCCTTGCGTCTATCTGCTGCCTTACAGTGTTTAGCCGTGTGTGACTCATTCTAGAAAAGCTATAAGCCATATAGAGGAAAGTCACCAGGTGAAATACCAGGGAGGTGGGGTCTTTAATGTTTAGGAGACCCTGAACATTCTCTAAAAGTGATGTAACTGACTCAAAAGAGAAGAAGGAAAGGAGAGGTTGAAGAGCCTCATCCCCTACTCCTCCTCTAACAAACTGGGTGCAATTATTGATAAATCCCCAAAACATGCTGCTGGAACTAGGACGCATGGTAGGACGAAAAAACCATAAACTGAACCTACCCAGAACAAACTCCAGTATCTTTATAAGTTTCTTGTAAACCATAATCACCGAACCCAGTAAAATAACTATTCTAATTTGTGCATCCTTAGTGTAAAAGCTGTGTTAGGGACAATATTGGAGCTATTTCTGGGTAGGAAAATAAACTTAGGGACCAGAAAGGTATTAAGACCTCAAAAAAGCCTAGGGAACAGAAATGCAGAAAAGACTCCATTCTAAGAGACGTTAGGACTTCAAGAAGCAACATGGCCACTGTCTGTTTAATCCCTACCCAAAGGACAACAAAAAATGCAGTTAATAATAATCAATACAAGTTTTTTCCACTCTCTCGTGCCCGGAAGTGGGCGCCAATTAAGGGTATGTCCTGGTTTGGAGACAAATTTGGGGGAAACCCCTATATAGGATATCTCTGGGAAGCAAACCCAAGTGGCCTTTTCCTTTAACCAGTCTGAAAAAAAGCCTTTTAGAAAAAAGTGGAAAAAACTATTTTACTAAACAAATAAAGTGCATACAAGTATAAAGAATGAATAATATGAAACAATAAAACTTCTCGTTCTGGAGTGAGATGGCAAATTGAGAAAGTCCTTGCCGTGGGTGGAGCTCGGCTCTCTCTCAGTCTCTCATCAGTCCCAGTCCCTCCGGCGCTGCTGGAAAATGCCGAGGCCCAGGCCCCAGTGGGCCGCAGGTGCAGCCCCCAGTGCTCCCCGGGGTTTTCAGTCCAGAGCAGGTTTAAACAGTTCCAAGAAAAGGAAAGGAAAAAAAAAACCAGTCCAGGGAACTTCTCTGCCCTAGCTAGCTGAAACTAACTAAAAGCAAAAATAATCTCTGTCCTGCAGTCTCTCCAAGCCTCCGCCGAACACCGTCCGCAGAAGAATGTGGAGGAGTCAGGCAGTTTTCTCAAAACAAACTCTGTGCTTCTCTTTGCTCTTAGAACCAGTCTTAAAGGCACAGGACTCAATATACAGCACAAACAGAACAGACAATTGGGGATACAAGCATCATAAAGTTACCCTAGGACACCCAGGGAGCAAGGAACTTGCTACTCATTTGTCAGTGGTATCTCTCTTCCCTGCTGTCCCCAGTGCGCGCAGCTGCGGGAGAAGCCATCATCCTGCACTACATGGATGATGTGCTTGTGTGTGCCCCCAATGATGACTTACTGTCCCACGTGCTTGACCTGACAATAGATTCTTTGGTTGCTGCAGGGTTTGAGCTTCAGGAGGAAAAGATTCAAAGGATGCCACCTTGGATGTACCTGTGTCTAGAGATTGGTAAGCGGATCATTGTGCAGCAAAAAATTGGTTGTCAAAAATAACATCAGGACCTTAGCAGATGTCCAGCAGTTGTGTGGGTCCTTAAATTGGGTAAGACCTTGGCTAGGTCTGACCACTGAAGACCTAGACCCCCTCTTTAATCTTTTAAAAGGGGGAGAGGAGCTAAGTTCTCCAAGGACCCTTACCCAAGAGGCACGAGCAGCCCTAGAAAAGGTACAGGACTGTATGGCCACCAGACAGGCCAACAGGTGCAAATCAGACTTGTCATTTAAATTCATCATTTTAGGCAAATTGCCACACCTCCACAGAATGATTTTTCAGTGGGAAAAAGTGGAAAAATCAAAAAAGGACAATGACTGTAAGGATTCCCTCTTAATCATAGAGTGGGTTTTCCTCAGTCACCACCAGTCCAAAAGAATGACCAGGCCACAGGAACTGGTAGCAGAATTGATCCGGAAAGCCAGGACCCAGATCAGGGAGTTGGCAGGATGTGATTTTGAGTGCATTCACATCCCAATTGATGTAAACTCAGGCCAAATCACAAACCAGTGTTGGAGCACCTGCTTCATGAAAATGAAGATTTGCAGTTTGCTCTGGATAGTTACACAGGTCAAATTTCAATTCATCGGCTTGCCCACAAATTATTCAGAGAACAAATTCAGTTCAAATTGTCATTAAAAAGTGTTCGGAGCAGGAGGCCCTTAAAGGCTCTGTTTTTATAGATGCGTCCAGAGCATCCCACAAGTCAGTAATAACTTGAAAAGATCCTCAAACTCAGCAGTGGGAGAAAGATATTGTTGAGGTGGAAGGATCACCTCAGGTAGCTGAGTTGGCTGTAGTTGTTAGAGCTTTTGAAAAGTTTCCTGAACCATTCAACTTGGTCACAGATTCGGCCTATGTAGCAGGTGTAGTATCCAGAGCTGAGCAGGCTGTACTGAGTGAGGTCTCCAACACTGCACTTTTCAACTTGCTCTCAAAACTAGTAATTCTGGTCTCCCACCGAGAGCAACAATTTTATGTGATGCACATCAGATCACACACCGATTTACCAGGATTCATAGCCAAGGGCAACAGAAGGGCCCTCGAAGCTCTTGCTGCGCCTGTGGAAATGGCCCCACTCCCAGACATCTTTGAACAAGCAAAGTTCAGCCACTAGCTTTTTCACCAGAATGCACCAGGCCTAGTCCGCCAGTTCCACCTAACTCGGGAACAGGCTCGGGCAATTGTGGCAATGTGTCCCTCGTGCCAGCAACACGCACTCCCAGCCCTGAGCGCAGGAGCGAACCCCAGGGGATTGAACAGCTGTGAGGTATGGCAGACAGACATGACACACATCATGTCCTTTGGTAGGCAAAGGTATGTCCATGTATCTGTAGACACCTTTTCTGGAGCTGTTTATGCCTCTGCCCACACAGGGGAGAAGTCTAGTGATGCCATGAAACAGCTAATACAGGCTTTCTCCTTCCTGGCCATCCCCAAATCAATAACAACTGATAACAGACCCACGTACACATCCAAGGAGTTCAGAAGCTTCCTGCAGCAATGGGGAGTAGAGCACAAAACCAAGGTCCCCTACTCCCCGATGTAGAAGGATTTTTGGAGATAGACACAGAGAGGCCTTACAGTGATGGGAAAGTTCTGTTATTTTAGCACTGTCAAGGACGAATAGTCTGGGAACGAGCCGTTGGCCCCCCAACAAAGTTGTAAACAGGTAACTGCAAAGGAATGCTTATGCAGATAACATTAGCCAATAGTATAGCCACTTGGGGCTTGTGGACACCAGGAAGTATCCAATAGCAAGTAGTAAAATGCTGTGTGAACAGCTTATGCACAAGAATGATATATGTATAAAAGAACCCTGTGTACCCTCAATAAATGAGCATTCACCATTACTTCTGTGAAGAGCGTGATTGACTCTGGCTGCTCCCCGCAACATTCACCTTTACCCCGACAGGTCAGGCCATCATGGAAAGGACCCACCAAAATCTCAAAAGGGTCCTCAACCAACAACATCAGTCTCTAAAAATAGAAACACCCCAAATCCAGTTATCCAAAGCCTTGTTCACTCTGAATTTTTTAAATTGCACATATGAAAATCTTAACCCACTGATTGTGTGTCATTTCAGAGAGAGCTGCCAACTGCAGCTGAAAGCAAAGCCTCTGGTAATGGTAAAGGATCCAGCAACCAGGGAAACAGAGGGTCCTCATGATCTGGTCACCTGGGGTCGTGGGTATGCCTGTGTGTCCACTCCTCAGGTCTCAAGTGGGTGCCAGCCAAGTGGGTGAAACCTTTCATCCCTAAAAGTGCAAAGTCACCTGCAGAAGCCCCACAAGTGGCCAGCGCTGCCTGGAGAAGGAGAAAGTGCCTAACCCTCTCCTGCTGGAGTCCAGGGCATTCCTTTGGCTGCCCTGGAAGGTCAGAGACCTGGACAGGGGGGTCTGGGACCCTGGCACAGAGCCCAGAGGGACATTGGCTTTGATCTCAGTCCATGGGAAAGGCTTCCTGCACTACGGGAAGGATTGCAGGCCACAAAAGTGTGAAAGACAGTAGTTTAGCTTATCACAGGGTGGAAAAACAGTGGATTTGGGTTTTTAGCATTGAAGTGAATGGGGGCAAGATAGAGGATTTGGGGCGTTGTCTCCTGCTTCTTCTTTCTTCTTCCCTCACTCCATTTTCAGCAGTGACGGTGGCACAAAGTAGTTTAAGGAGATTGGGTCAAAGTAGAGATGACCTGTTTAGTATAAGTAATAGGTATTGGCAAGTAATGATAAATAAAGAATACGTAGCAATTAGTATAAAAGATAACGACTGCCCTGTTCGGGAGGAGTCGGAGTCGAGGAGTCACCAGATGCCCGAGCAGCTGCACAGACCTTTGTTGGGCACTGAGAAAATTGCAAGATAAGAAATAATAAACAAAGCATGCAACCTTGAAAAATCAGGACCTGAAGACTCCGTCTCTTTCTTGCGTTTGACTCAGAGCTTTGCAGAGGGCAAAAGACTCTAAAACCACCTGAATCTCAGGGAAAAAACCCGACACTCTCCTTCTAATTACCCTTTTTCCCTTAACAGTGTTTTTCTGAACAATTTGCTTGCATTGGATGTCATTCTTTTATTTTTCAGCTTTAAAGGTACTCAAGATCCGAACTCTGAGTATCTCCCACAGATTGAGCCTTCGTCCTCCATAGCTTGATAAGAAAGGGGGAGATGTTGCTGTGTATTATTTGGTTTCATACTGTATTTCATTTGTATATTGGGCTTTGTAATGGTTTCTTCTGTACCCCCCTGTTCCCCTGGAAAATGTAACATCCCAAAGTTTGTCCCTGCCCCTTTTCCCTGCCCATTCTCCCACATTGTCCCCTTCCTGGAATGTAATCCAACCCTATTCCACTCCTACCTTATCCCTGATTAGGTAGTGGCTTGTCCCTACCTTTAGCCCCTTCCCTGGATATAAGCCAGAGCAACATGTGGGATAAGTCTCTTGGCTTGGGGACTGGGAAGGGGCTCCTGACCCAGGCTGGGGCAGGAACACAGAAGAAAGACTGAATTTCCCCCCGGATCAAGTGCAGACCTTCCTTTGCCATCGACAAGGATTTGCTCTCTCTAAAGAAAAAGGTTCACAGCCACTCCTGGGTTTTTGGGACCCTAAGGAAAAATCCTCCCAACTGTGGTTTGTCTCTCGAGCTAGTCAGAGCAGAAATGGAGCCGGGGCTCCGATAGAGAGAGACAAGCCACATTAGGGCCTGGATTGAAAGGTGTCGGGCGATTGAAGAGATGGGGTCCTCATGGTTTGCATCACGAAGCCAATTTTATTGAACACACTGCTGGTTTATATATCTTTAAAGCATAACAATCATATCTGTTTCTTAGTAACATTGCTTAACTATGGGCTAGTACAGACTTGTACAAGCCTGTGCTGTCTTGCATACATACATACACCCTAATCTTTTCCTTCTTCAGGGTCTTGCCTTGACTTGCCAGGGCTTGTAGCCCTCTAGCACATCTACTTCTGTAATGAGTTCAGCAGCACATTGAGTCCTGCTTCTAAGCTGTATTCCCACATTTCCCCCTTCTCTTTTCACCATTAAGATCTTTTTTGTGGACTTATCGATCAGTCTCTAAACACATTACAAAACACATGGCAAACAAGTCATCATAAGCAGCAATATGGCTAAAACATAAATTCTTGTTTTAACTAAATGCTTAACTAGTAAGTCCTTATCTCCTAAGTATTTGTTTCATCTAATCACTATAATTTAGAGTCTAATTTGGTAGCATTCTCTCGAAGGGCCTATATGCTAGTATGAATAGATTGAAAGTGGTCAGATAGGTTCATGTAACACAAGCCTTTCAAGTCTTTACAGCTATGTCTTGGCAGTCCTGGTTCATTCTTGTCTTGGTCATGAGGGCTGATTGACAATTAGGTAATTTTTCTTTTTTCTGGGCCTCATGGTCTTGGAGGCGATTGATGTTTGTCTAAACAAGCAGGTAACTACTTTGGACCTGTTGGTGATAAAACATGCATACTTTCTCTCTAGGTTAATAAATTAGCTAGGCCTTATCATTATACCCTCAATTAAAGATCTTTACATAAAAAAAAAAAAAATAAAATTGCCTCTGCACGTGTAAATCTTTAAAGCAGTATCGCTGTGCTAGGGATCAAATTTGATTTGATTTGCTTTCAAAATTTTTGGTGTAAATATTAATGTAAATGTTCTTAAAGAGCTATACTCACTCTTTTGTTTTTTAATAATATGTTTGTCTTTTGTTATGAACATGAAGGCAACATAAAAAGCAAAACAATATGTGACAAAACAAACTTACACTAAGCAAAAATAAACTAAATAATATATGCAATTAGTAGTATATGAAAAATAAAATGGTGATTTAAAACAATGCATTATGAATTCCTTAAGTACTATACCATTACCAAGAGTCTACAATAGCTAGTAAGCTTCATTTTAGAGTGAGGGCTTGGAGAACCATTCCTGGGTAGAGGTTTCCAAGTTTACTTCAAAAGGAGGTTTAGCCATTATGGGTCCAAATTTGGCAAGTCAAAATGACCTGAGTACAGTTTTGGTGCAAAAGACACTTGGCATACTTCTCAATCAGCTAAGGCTAGGACTTGGCCATGGCCCAGGCCTTAACTGGAAGAGTTTCCCTAATATATTCTAAAAGCCTTTTAGTAATAGTAGTTCAGAAAGTTTCTTAAAATAATACGTCTTGTAAATAGCTATACAACAGTATGTGAAGGTTTGTAAGGCAGTCAGCTTTGTAATTTATCTTTAGCTAAGTAGTAATAAAGCAAAAAAGGGCATTAAACAGCTGACAACTAATAACAATTATAATATGGAATTGTTACTTATTCTTCAGTGCTACCTATGAAAAATAAAACAGTAAAAAATATTCTTATGTCTATACTAAAATAGTTGTATCTCATAATTTAAATAAGCAAACTTTAACAAAAATCATTTAAGCTTTATGTCATCCATTTGTATAGCAAAAAATTATCTTATAATTTAAACAAATATATTTCAAGAAAACTTAAAATCAACTTTACTAAAACTTAACTTCAATAAAACATAACAGAAAATACACTTAAAAAAACTTAAAGTTAACATTATTAAGACTAAACAAAAATCGATTTTAACAAAAATTAATTTATTTAAGCTCTATCGTTACAAAAAAGTTACTAAAAATTTGTCATACAACAGTTAAACATCAAGATAAAAAACATACAGGTAAACAATTGTACCAAAATAGTAGCAACATAAATTTATCAGAGGGATTAAACTGCTACATGTTTTTTTTTTTTTTAATTATCTATACAATAAATTTGATTTGGCCTAATAAAAGTAATGGGGAATAAATATTGAAGGCTAAAACAATGAAAATTTTAGTTATATAATAGTGCCATAAGTTTTACACAAGTAACTTGGTTAGGTTAGTGGGTTTGTGTCCTAGGGTAACTTTATGATGCTTGTATCCCCAATCGTCTGTTCTGTTTCTGCTGTATATTGAGTCCTGTGCCTTTAAGACTGGTTCTAAGCGCAAGGAGAAGCGCAGAGTTTGTTTTGAGAAAACTGGCTGATTCCTCCACATTCTTCTGCAGACGGTGTTCGGCGGAGGCTTGGAGACACTGCAGGACAGAGATCTTTTTGCTTTTAGTTAGTTTCAGCTAGCTAGGGCAGAGAAGTTCCCTGGACTGGTTTTTTTTTTTTTCCTTTCCTTTTTCTTGGAACTGTTTAAACCTGCTCTGGACTGAAAACCCAGGGGAGCACTGGGGGCTGCACCTGCGGCCCACCGGGGCCTGGACCTCGGCATTTTTCCAGCAGCGCCGGAGGGACTGGGACTGAGGACAGACTGAGAGAGCCAAGCTACACCCATGGCAAGGACTTTCTCAATTTGCCATCTCACTTCAGAAGGAGAGGTTTTATTGTTTCATATTATTCATTTCTTTATACTTGTATGCACTTCATTTGTTTAGTAAAATAGTTTTTTCCACTTTTCTCCACAAAGGTTTTTTTTTTTTTCCGGACTGGTTGGAGGGAGGGGCCACTTGGGTTTGCTTCCCAGAGGGATCCTATATTTGGGTTTTCCCCAAATTTGTCTCCAAACCAGGACAGTTTGTAAAACTGACGCTTGCATATAAACAGTTACAAAGTTGGGGGTTTAAATTATTCTAAAAAATAAGCTATTATTTATTGTATTTGTGTTCCATCAATATGCTTAAACTGTTTTAATATTGTCAAATTTTAATTTAAATGTGGCAAGTAAAATAATTATACTTAAATCACTAAATAGCTATACCAAAAAATTCACAATAAAATTACCTTGTTAAAACTATGGAGTAAAAATCAAACAACTGGTAAAGCTGACAGTGGAGTTTCATGTACTTATTATAGCTAAGTCTCAAATAACTACTACAAATAAGGTTCAAAGTTTGTCTTGAATTTAAGCAAAAAAAAGTTAAATTTATGATTTAGCCAATTACTCCCAGTGAATCATGCAGTCTTGCTATGTTACCAATATGTAGGAAAACACCACATCCACACAAACACCTTTGAATTTTTCTAGTGACAATCTTGATAAAAATCATAAATCACAGGTTAAATTTTAAGAGTTTCAGTCAGTACGTACGTAGTGTCAGTTGGTATTTTGATGTGCTATAGCCAGGTGGAGGGGCCGCTCCCCCTGCAGCAGCAGCAGTGACAGCCACGGCTCCTGACAGGCATCATGGCAGGGGGTAAAGATATGGTTCTTTTTCTGGGTCAGCAGCTCCAGGGTCAAAGGGGTACTCTCCATCACTGTCGCTGTTGCTTGGGCAGTAGCCAGCAGCGAATGCCCCTATGGATCGTGAGGAGCCCCTCTCCCTCTCACTTGCAAGAGGGAGGGCCGTGGGCTGCTTAGAGAGGGAATGCAGTCTTTCCAGATTGTAAAGAACTTTGAGGCTCTGCCACAAAAGGAAAGGAAGGAAGCATCCCCTTTATCTTTGGCATGGGAGTTTTCTTGGGTTTTCAGGACCTCAAAAATTACTCACCAGGAGGGGAGCATTTCTGCAACTGTTTTGTTCCCCTCTGTTGCACAATCCCACAGTTTTACTCCCACCTTGTCCCACAAATCTGTCTTAAAGATTGTGGACTCGGTAACTCCCAGTAGCTTAACTGTTGTCCATCTCAATAGAGCTTTCAAGTCATGTGAAGGCAAGGATTTGCCATGCTGTTGTAACAGCTTGGTCATAAGTTCAAAAAGGTCTCTTTCCTGAGCAGATATCCCCTGCCCCATCGTCCCCTGCAGCTCACCTCCTTTCCAGAGGGATTTAGTCCTCGCTGGCCAGCTTCATCCTTCCTTTCAGGGGCACTTAGTCCTGCAGGGCTCACTGACAGCCACTCAGATAGGCAGACATCACTATCCTCACATGGGGCACCAATTGTTGGGCGATTGAAGAGACAGGGTCCCTGTGATAAACGCCAATCACTTGTTTTAAAATTTTAAAAAGTTTAATAGTAAATAAGATGGTTATAAAAATAGAATTAGAGTAAAAATTGAACAATTTTAGAGGTAGGACAATACGAGACAATAAAAACAAAGTTTCAGACGTCTGGGTGCCTCCCTGAGCAAAATACTTCGGAGAAGGACCCCCGTTAACAAAGGATTATCTCTTAAAAGCAATAGCCTATTGAATATTCATACATTTCATGCATAATGCATACATTCCATTCAAACAAAGAATTGTTTCTGGTTAGTATCACTTTTCTTCTTTTAATCTCTATGGCGTCCATTAGGCGGAATGAGGGGCAGAATAAGTTGATCTCTTCTGATAAGGAAGTTGTAAATTCTTTTTCCCTGAAAGATTTACGTTTTCCTGTGGTTGGTATATAAAAACTACATTTTAACTACAAAACTACATTTACCATACTATCAAACAACATTAACAATTAATACAACATAATACATATAGTAAATATCTTGCGTAGAGCCATATAATATGCATTTTTCACAGTCCCCATGGTTTGCATCATGTAGCCAATTTTATTGAACACACTGCTGGTTTGTATACCTTTAAAGCATAACAATCATATCTGTTTCTTAGTAACATTGCTTAACTATGGGCTACTACGGACTTGTACAGGCCTGTGCTGTCTTGCATACATACATACACCCTAATCTTTTCCTTCTTCAGGGTCTTGCCTTGACTTGCCAGGGCTTGTAGCCCTCTAGCACATCTACTTCTGTAATGAGTTCAGCAGCACATTGAGTCCTGCTTCTAAGCTGTATTCCTACAGACAGGACAAGGGAGAATGGCTTCAAATCAAAAGCAAGTGGGTTTAGATTGGATATTAGGAGGAAATTCTCCCCTGTGAGGGTGGTGAGGCCCTGGCACAGGGTGCCCAGAGAAGCTGTGGCTACCCCACCCCTGGAAGTGTCCTAGGCCAGGTTGGACAGGGCTTGGAGCAACCTGGGATAGTAGATGTCCCTGCCCATGGCAGGGGGATGGATCAAAATGGTTTTTAAGGTCCCTTCCAATCCAAACCATTCCATGGTTAATGCCCTGTTAAGGCAAACCAGATTCCCCACTTCTTCTCAAGAGTTAGAAGACTTAGCACTGTCCACCAGCCAGTGTGGCACTGACCTTCCAACCTGTTTCACCACAACCTCTTCTGGATATAAGCTAGGGCCACATGTAGCTATTAAAGAATTTTGAAAACGTTTGGTTTTATTCTTTATTCCTGGAGCTGTCTGGGCCTGCACAGAACCATCCACTATATTTCTGCAAGCGACAACATCTCGGTATGAACTCTGGCGGTATTTTCGCTATTTAGCGATTAGCACTGTGTCCCTTGGCGAGAGAGCTCTGGAGAACGAACACACTCCGGACACCTCAAACCTGCCAGAGCTGTGCCCGAGCGGCCGCAGCCGGAGCGCTGCGCCTGCGCCCTGCTGCCGGACCCGCCTGCGCTGGGGCCGGGAGGGGAGAGCGGCCCGGGGCCCGCGGGGGCTGCGGGGATCAGCGGGAACAGCGGGCACAGCGAGCACCGACCGCCCTCGGAGCCCCAGGATGCGGCTTCGCTGATGCGGCAGCCCCCCCGCCCGCGGGCTCGGCAGGGCCGGGGCAGCTGCGGCCTGAGGCCGCGGATGGGCGGAGCGGGAGGAGCCGGAGCCGCCGCGATGGCTCAGGAGAAGATGGAGCTGGACCTGGAGCTGCCGCCGAGGAGCGCCACGGCCCCGGGCAACGCCAGTGGCCTGAGGCGGTCGAACAGCGCCCCGCTCATCCACGGACTCAGGTGAGGGACCCGGGGGGCTCCCGGCCCGGGCCCGGCCGTGCGGGGGCTCCGGGGATGCTTCGCGGCGCCGCGGGGAAAAGTGGGTTCCTGAGCGCTGTCCCGGGCTGGGAGGGATTTAGGGAACATATCAACGTGTGGAGGGGTGCGAGGAAGCCCGGGAAGACGGGCTTTGGTTTTACTGAAACGCTTTGTTTTCACCAAGGTCTGCTGTGTTTCAGGGAAACACTGTCCGCAACGTCAAAGTTGTGGCTATTCTTATACGTCGAATAACAATCGCGATGATTTCTGTAATGGATCAAGTCTGAACAAAATAAATCACTGCTATGTGTATGATTACAACAGTAAATGCTTTTGGAACAATCAGGCAAATTCGGTCAGGAGGGTAGTTTCACAAGACCTTGACATAAGTTTTACATTTAGTGTAAAACAGTGTGTCAGGTGGCCAGGAATTTTCCTGGGTACTAATTTTTGTAGTATGCATTACTGGGAGAAATACAATGTGTTGTGTAGACAGTTGTGCTTGGATGTTGCCACCAGCCTGTGGTAGGTCTGTTTGCAGGAGGGTTGGGTGTTTGCCAGGTCTGACTCTCTACAGCTGACAGGACAGAAAGTGGCAGTGGCAGGCAAGGGGCAGGTGAAAGCTTTCAGACAGGTGGGGTTTCTTGTACAGTTTTATTTGGGTAAGTTTATGTCTTGGTTTGAAAGACGGGTATCTGCTAAGGAGGGGCGGGGCCTCTCTAGGAATGGGGAATTCCAATCCCCTCCCTCCAAGTTATTATAATTTAGAAAATTAAAGGGGCTTTTCAGGCAGAGGTATGGGGAAAGGAATAACAGTTCTTTACTAGTAAGTATAACAAGGCAAACAAACAGCAACAACTACAGCATTGATAATAAACAGAACCAGGAACCTGGAGGGGATTTGTTTCACAAAGCCTGGGGCAGTCTGATCTCTTGGGACTCTGAGAGCACCAAGCTGGAACGGCGGAAAGTCCCGGGCTGGTGGCTGGGACGGCAGGATGTCCCCGGCAGGCAGGGGGGATGTCCCTGGAGGCAGGGGGGTGCAGGGCTACAGTGTAGCAAAAAGAGCAGTGCTGAAGAAGCCACGACGGCCGGACAGGGCTGGCCCAGCTCTAGCAGGGCAGGCAAAGGAGCTCAGAATTCCTGGGCACACGAGCAGATGATGGTAGATTTTCCCAGGACCAGATTTTCTGTTGACAGTGGACTTCTCCCACAGCAAGCAGCAGCCCAACTGTCCTCTCCGATGCCCAGAGCAAGAGCCCCCAGCTCCCCCAGCCCTGTCCTTTTTCTGCCCCAAAACTTTGTGATCTTCCCCCTCCTGACTTTCAGCCACCTCCTTTGTGTTGGTCAAGCACTATCTAAGCGCCAGTACTTAGTCTCTTAGCAACTTATGGGGAAAAATCCTATAAGAAAAAAAAAGGAACAAACCTAACCCCCAACAGTTTATAACCCAAAGGGCTGTTTCTTGTCTCCTCTTGGCTGTTGAGAAGTTGGGAGATTCCCCATCTGCTACATGGTGTGGCTTCCATCCAACTGTAAGGTGGTCCATGTGCTACTGTTAGTGGTGTGTCTGCATTTTGGGAGAGCATATTGACAATAAGTTTCATAAACTGTAGTATATTACGTGATAAGTAGTTCCTGGTGGATTGATTTTTTTCCCTTTTTCTGTAAGGAACTGGAGATCAAGTGATGAACAAAACTCTCATACCTCTTTTACCAAAATTGTTAGCAGTGTCTGACAGTTCAGATGAAATACTACTTCTTGCCTATTCCATCGTGATTTAATGTTAAGTGAATGTAATTTTGATTCTTTTACATAATCACAATGAAACAACTCCCATTTAATATTTTGATGCAGTATGGAGGAGTTGGGCATGGCAGCTCTCCTCTGGGAGGTTTCTGAGCAAGTTGTCTTAGTTTGAAAAAAGACAGGTGTTTGCTATGGAGAGGCAGGCCTCTCTAGGAAATGAGGAATTCAAATCCTTCCCTCCGTATTATTATAATTTGGAAGATTAAAAAGAAAACTTTTTGGTCAGAGCTATGGGGAAGGAATAACAGTCCTTTACTAGTAAATATAACAGGACAAACAAACTACAGCACTTATAAAAACAGTAAAAAAAAAAACCCAGAACTAAGAACCCCGAGAGCAAACGCTGGAAGCTCCGGCGCTGATAGCTGGAAGCTGGAAGCGATGGTCTGTCCTCGGGCAAGCAGGGCGGTGTCCTGGCAGGCAAGGTGGGCAGCGCTGGAGAAAGCCGCAGCGGCTGGTCTCGGGCTGACCTAGAATCCAGCAGGGCAACGAAGAAACTCCGAATTCCTGGGCGCTCCAAAAAATGATAGAAATCCCAGGACCAGGCTCCTCCGCTAGCTGTGGACTTCAGGCAGCTCCCCGTCGTGCGGCCGTGCTCTCCGGGAGAACCGAACGCACTGAAAGTCCTTCCCCCCCCCTCCCCCTAGGAGCCTCCCCTCTCTCCCAAAACTCAGCGATCAACCTCCTTTGTCCCCTTAAGCACCCTTAACTATCAGTACTTAAAAGTAACTCATGGGGGGGGGGGGAAAAATTCTAAAACTTAACCCTCAACACAAGTAAACTAATTGTGTAACTGAGATAAGATGTTTTCATAATGTCAGCCTTTTGTAAATTGTAAGACCCTCGACTCTTAAAAAAAAACCCAAACAAATTATTTAGTTCAGGGTTTGGGCAGATAGAAGGATGAGCCTGAGCTCTTTCCTTGACACTGTGCATACACTATGAGTTAGGTGTTCATACAAATAAAACTGAAATGCCATTGAACTAATCTGAGGTGGCCGCAGTGGTTTGCCTGTTAGTTTGTAATTTTCCACCAGAATACTGTTTTTGCAAGATCACAGCTCTTGGCAAGAAA
Organism: Tachycineta bicolor; assembly: GCA_025960845.1. NCBI lineage: Eukaryota > Metazoa > Chordata > Aves > Passeriformes > Hirundinidae > Tachycineta > Tachycineta bicolor. The sequence goes on along the minus strand of JANEHK010000076.1, from coordinate 499,746 downwards.
CTTCAGTTTTTCCCAGAATGGCTTTGTTGGATAAACTGAAACAAAAGCTCTTGCACAGCTTGCTTTT
>JANEHK010000076.1:480873-499579 GCA_025960845.1 Tachycineta bicolor | reverse complement strand
CTGAAACAAAAGCTCTTGCACAGCTTGCTTTTTCTCCTCTGCCTCCTGTTTTGACTTCTTCATTTTTTAGGAAGGGCCTTGGAAAATGAGTTGCTGTAGATCCAGAGAACAGTTATAAGTGGAATGTTTCAGGTCACAAAAGTTACCTTTCACAGAACTTTTAACTCTTTTTTTTTTTTTTTTTTTTATGACAAAAAAAAAAAAAAAAAAAAAAATTAATGGGAACTGTAGTTTTCTGTGAAAAGTCTGAGATCTGACCAGTTCTGGTGTTTTTGCAAGGGAGATTAAAGATAGGATTATTTGTAGGTCTTTTTTCTCTCCCCCTTTGCTAGTTAACATTGAGTATTGGACTCAGGCTATGGTAATGTGGGACAGGATTGTTCCAACCTGTTTTCTTGACTCAGACCCTGGATTTCAGGATATGCTGTTTGTCTTGTGTTTGCATGCCAACCAGTACACTTACACTGAAAAGAATTGTGGCTGTTGGCCTCAGCCAAAACTCATCTCTAAACATCATGTCATGGATCCCTTCAATTTCTCCTCTTCCACCTCTGTCAAATGGCAGCTGTTTGATCTCTCCTGGGCATGAGCTGAGTGAAACTTCTTGGAAAATTGTAAATGTCTGGTCCTATGTACTTGACATTTTGGAGGAGAATCTATGCATTTTTCTTGGCAGAAAGTACAGTGCTGCCAGTTGCTGTTGGCTTTTATTTCACAGTATAAGCTTTATTTGTTTTTTATTTACAGCTACATAAAAGCTGTCTAAAACTTATGTGTCTAACTGGTGTGTTTTAAACTAGAGGATTCTGACAATGGTGTGTAATGAAAGTGCAGTAGGATTATCAGTACTTACAGCAAGGTAGTGCTGCTGGTCAGGTTAGTTTTCAAGAAATTGTATTTCTGGGGGGCTTTATTCATCCCAGGTTAGCAGCAGAAACAAAAAGATATAATGTGAATTTTTGTAATTTGAATCTAATTACATTCTTACATTTGGATTTGTTCACCTGTGCAGTTCCTCTCTGATTTTTGAGCATGAGGATTATAGGGTTGTGGCTCAACATTTTTTTTCTAGTGACCATAAAATTTAGTTTATTTCTGCAGTCACATTCATTAAGTGCTGATCATTGGCTGTTGAAACACTGGTGATGACCAGTAAAACTTGCTTTAGGAATCAGTAGAACTAAAATTGCCTTGAGAAAGAAGTTAATTTTGTGTCAAATAAATAATCTTATACCATTTCAATGGATACGCTGCTGTGGGGCCTTAAAAACTGGCTTTACTGTAAGTTTAATTTAACATTTCCTGGAAAAGTGTTCAGAAGATGTTAGATGTCTGTAGTGATAAGATTTATCAAGATGCTGTATTTTTAAATTCTGTTTTATCTGTGGGATCAAAGCTGGTTTCAGTTACTGCTTACAAGCCATTAATACATTTTTTCTGTTGAGTGACATTTGAAGTAATATACAAGCAGCAGCCATTCCAAACATAATAAATCCCCACAGTCTAAAAAATTCTTCAATTATTCTGAAGACACAAAATGATTAATTGAAATAGCTGGGAATTGGAGGATGAACGAGTTGATTTGCACTCTCTGCCAACAAGCTAAAAGAGTTCTTACCTACCTGTCTCTGGAGTGCTTTGTCTCAACAGGAGAGCTGTCACAGCATTTGAAACTCAGCTAGTATGAAGAGGTGCTTTTTGCTAGGAAGGAAATGGCTTTTGCGTTTGACTAGTGTTTCTTTTTGCAGCGATAACTCCCAGGTGTTCCAGGCCAGCGTCCTGCGCACCCGCAGGAACAGCACCACAGTCGTGAATTGGCAAAGCCTGGTAAGAAAACTCCTACACCAACCCCAACAGGTGCCAAGCAGAAGTGTGCAAACAGGAATAAACAAAATTTGATTACAGTCTGTGAAACGAATACCACATTGCTTTTAGAAACAAGGCTCTAGACCATGACATTAATATGCTGTAGCTATAATGAAATGTTACTTATAGATCATTTGGCTTGGAGAATGCTTGTATTTCATTGTAATCATAACTTTGCTTGTAAAATAGATGTTCCAAGATGGAGTAGGAAAGGTAACTTGCTAAGAAAACTAATTATATAACTGTACTGTTAACAGTAATGAGTCTTAAATGATTTCTGATGCTTAAGAAAAAAAGTGCAGACAAATACTTCAGCAAAGGTTGCATCTGTAACAGAACCAGAATAGTTATATACAAGAAAGATTGGTGGAAAAGCCTTTCTCCTGCTGGGATGAAAAAAAAACTGAAAGAAAGTGTTATGGTCAAGATTTCTTAAGTCTCTTTCTTCATATTTTTAGGGTGGCAGCTTAGTGTAAATCTTTGTGCTTGTGGTCAGGCAAGAGGAGAAAAAAACAAAGGTGAAAGCTCAGTTTATTGCATTTACTCCTGAATATCCTCAGTTGTTGGGCTAAAAAGATGCTAATTCAGGGTGCCTTGCCCAGAACTTGCTGGGAAGCAGGAGCTAATTCACTGATGGGCTGCTCTTCTGCCTGCTCCTCATAAATGTTGCAGTTTCCTGGACTTAACCAGTGTTTCCATCTTCATGGGATGATGTTCCTAACCCTTCCCCTCACACTAGTGTCATTAAAATGTCCTTCTTCTTCACTCTCAGCTGACCAGTTGCTGACAAAACACATGAAATTTTACTTAGGCTAAAAATCAAGTTCCCCACTGACTGCTAGATCAGTGCCTTGTCTGCTTTGAAATGCTCCTTTGAGTTATGATCTGGGTTATGGTTCTGTTGAATACAGCAGGGAGGATGGAATCGGAAAGGAGCTTAGAGATTTTCATCCTTCTGTGGTCTTAAACCAGGATCATCCACAGATAAATGATTTTGTGATAGAATTAAACTTTCAGCATCAAGGACCCTAAGCAACCTTTCCTGGTATTCTTCCTATAGCAAGGAAGTACATTTAGCTTTATGATGTTAGAGATATTCTAAGGAGCTAGATCACATCTGTTGGGGGCTCCTTTGCAGGAGTTTAAATTCCCCGGCATTCAGGTGGTTTTAGTCCTGGCCCTCTGTAAAGCTCTGTGCCAAACGCAGGAAAAGACGGAGTCTTTAAGGTTACATACTTAGTTTATTAGTTCTTATCTTACAATTTTCTCAGTGTCTTGCAAGATGTTTGCCGCGGCTCGGATATCTGGTGACTCCTCCCGTCCCAGGGTTGTCCTTATCTTTTATACTAATTGCTACGTATTCTCTATTTACTATTTCTTACCAATGTCTATCACTATTACTAAAAAGGTCATCTTTACTCTGACCCAATCCTCACTAACTACTTTGTGCCAACGTCACTGCAGAAATGGAGTGAGGGAAGGAGAAGGAAGAAGACAACGCCCCAAATTCTCCATCTTGTCCCCATTCACTTCAATGCTAGAAACCCAAATATACTGTTTTTTCCACCCTGTGATATACTAAACTACAATCTTTCACACTCTTGTGGCCTGCAATGCTTCCTGCAGTGCAAGAAGCCTCTCCCATGGACTGAAATCAAAGCCAGTGTCTCTCTGAGCTCTGGGCTGGGGTCCCAGACCCCCCTGCCCAGGTCTCTGACCCTCTAGGGCAACCAAAGGAATGCCCTGGACTCCAACACACATCTACTTTTGTAAATTAAATTTTACATAAGAAAGTGATGAAGTGTATTTCAAAACCCACTTCTTTGTATTTAAGAAAACTAATCCAAGTTTTACTGCAGTGTAAACTATAAGAGGGTTAAAAGATTCAGTACCCAACTGAAACTTCTTTATTACAAGTATTACAAGTACAGCTTAAATTTTATGTTTTGTTAAACTTTGTGGAAAAAAAGTTGATTAGTGTTTGTCTAATCTGTGTGGTGTTCGCTGTCAGGAATAACAGGAGTTGCTAAAATCTCTGGTAACTGAAGGTCATACACCATCAACTCCATCTTCAGTGCTGTCCCAGTTGCTCAGCTGAACTCCACAATTTATTTTTGGAGTAGCTTCTCTAAGTCTCAGACTTTGTCTGGTTTATAATGATCACTGCAAGGGCAGTGGTGCCATTTGGGATGGGGCTTGATCTGCAGTTTTCTGACACTACATGTAATTGCCAAGGAAGGTTTAACCAGGTTCAGTATCTGCAGTTTTTTTTTCTTCCAGGAGATACAAGTGAGTAAATATTTTGGTGTTTTTTTGCTTTGTTTTGCATGGCTGGGGTTTTTGTTTTTGTAATGGTTTTAATTTAATAAAACTGGGCAGAAACACTAATTAATGTAGTGGTTTTATATTCACTAAATTTTGGTTGCTAAATTTAGTGCAGTGATTTTAGTGTTTATTCTCTTCTTGTGGGAGAAAGATTAGGAGAAAAGTAAAGCAGGCTTAAACTTAAAAATAAACAAATAGTTTTATTAACACACGCTAAAAGAACGGAAAAGCAAAAATAGTTGGGAAAAGAAAACCAAAACTAAAACAGAATGAAACTTCAAAAACACTCTTCTCTCCCCCTACACTGTTCACTTTCTTACAAAACAACATAGAAAGACACAACTTGTGATTTTCGTTCAGTTTTACCATTTAAATATAATCTTTCATTACTTTGGGAGAAGAGTCTCTCTAGAGTCTCATGGAGACACTCACCACAAGACAAAATAGTCTAGTGGCTCCCAATGTCACAAATCTGAAACCGCCCAGTTTTTGCAGATTGTGCTGTTTTATCCATTAGCAGCCTTTCCCTTAGCTACTTATGTGCCTCTCAGTGTATCTGGGGTATCGTTTAAGAATGCTTCCTCTAGTCTAAAATCATCTTTGTCTCAAAGGCTAAGACCTCCTTTTAACCCAGGAGCAAGGGCTTTAAAGTTCTCAATTAAATCTCAATCACATCAGTCCCCAATTTTGATTAGAATTAGCATTCCTGCAACAACATTAAGATGCTACAAAGAATAGTTCATTTCTCCATAGTTTACTCCAGTGAAGCCTGGTTAAAAATGTCTACTTCTTCAATCCCATTCTAATAATATTATTAGTTCTTTTACTCTTAATCCACTGACTTCATGTTGTGAAAAGTGCATATTATATGGCTCTATGCAAGATATTTACTATATGTATTATGTTGTATTGATTGTTAATGTTGTATTAATAGTTTGATAGTATGGTAAATGTAGTTTTGTAGTTAAAATGTAGTTTTTATGTACCAACCACAGGAAAACATAAATCTTTCAGAGAAAAAAAGAATTTACTACTTCCTTATCAGAAGAGACCAACTTCTCCTGCCTTGCTCAGCCCTAGAGACACCATAGAGATTAAAGGAAAAAAGTGACACTAACCAGAGACAATTCTTTGTTTGAATGGAATTTCTGCATCATGTATGAAATGTATGAATATTCAACAGGCTATTGCTTTTAAGAGATAATCCTTTGTTAACAGGGGTCCTTCTCTGGAGCTTTTTTTGCTCGGGGAGGCACCCAGACGTCTGTAACTTTGTTTTTTATTGTCTCGTATTGTCCTAAGCCTAATTGTTCAATTTTTTACTCTAATTCTATTTTTATAACCATCTTATTTACTATTAAACTTTCAAAATTTTAAAAACAAGTGATTGGCGTTTTTCACAATGTGGTGTCTTTTCTACATACCCTCTGTCTCTTTCTTCTCTCTCTCAGGGAAAGGTTATGCTTTAGAAGCTTCATGTTGCCAGGAAAGGGTTAAATCAGCCCAGGCCTGCAGTAGCCATGTGATCTCTTGCCCCAGGCTGCCATGCTGTAGAGACACAAAGCCTGCTGATGGGGGAGGCTGGTGGATGCTTTCCTTTCCATCCCTCTGTCTCATTCAGGGTGGCTCAGCTCAGAGTTGTTACAAAGCTGCAGGCTTTCTTTCTCTGCTGCCAGCCGTTCTTGAGCCGGGCCATGGCTTGGCCCCCTTTGCCGTGGCTCTGAGCATGTGGCCAGCACGGCCGAGCTGCAGCCACCCCTCTCTCCTGCCAGCAGCCTGGAGAAAGGGGGCTCAGCTGGCCCAGGCCACTCTCCATGCAGGCAGCGGCTCCTGGAGTCCTGGCTGGGCCCGGCCTGGCCGCTCAGAGGGCAGCGGGACCTGAGCTGGGCCCCCCTACTGCCCATGATGTTACCTCATGGCTATCCTAGACAGAAGAGGCTGACCTGCCGGGAATGAGGGTTTTATATTGGTACTTCCCAAAGTCGCATTCGACATTCTCAGTGGCTAAAACAGATGCTAATATCTCAACTAGCATTCTGATAGGTCCCTGCCTGTTCCTCCCCCCCCTAAAGCAACTCCAAGGTCCTGGCAGGGAAAAACACATTTTCTCCCCAACTAAAAACTAAACTGTGCTAACTCATGACAGTTTTGTTGCTTAAGCAGAGCAGTTGAGTTGCTGGTTAGATGTTTAGATGCTATTTCAGCAGAAGGTGATGTTAAATTTTTTCTAATTTTTTTTTTTAATAAGCCAGGTAGTTTCCCTGCTGAGTTCAGTATGGCCGCACAAGTGGCTGTGCTGACAGGAGGCAGAGGGCACTGCAGGAAAGGGCAGAGGCACTGGGTCAATCCCTGCTTACCAGGGCAGTGGCTCCTGCCAGCCTGGTACTGCTGAAACTTTACCTGCACTGGAACACAGTATCTGACCCACTGGAGTAGGGGGTGTGAAAAATGCCAATCACTTGTTTTTAAAATTTTAAAAGTTTAATAGTAAATAAAATGGTTATAAAAATAGAATTAGAGTAATAAAAAATTGAACAATTAGGGTTAGGACAATACGAGACAATAAAAACAAAGTAACAGACATCTGGGTGCCTCCCGAGCAAAAAAAAGCTCTAAAGAAGGACCCCTGTTAACAAAGGATTATCTCTTAAAAGCAATAGCCTGTTGAATATTCATACATTTCATACATGATGCATAAATGCCATTCAAACAAAGAATTGTCTCTGGTTAGTGTTAGTGTTACTATTTTCCTTTAATCTCTGTGGTGTCTTTTGGTCTGAGCAAGGCAGGAGAAGTTGGTCTCTTCTGATAAGGAAGTAATAAATTCTTTTTCTCTGAAAGATTTACGTTTTCCTGTGGTTGGTACATAAAAACTACATTTTAACTACAAAACTACATTTACCATACTATCAAAATATTAATACAACATTACTAATAAGTACAACATAATACATAGAGTAAATATCTTGCGTAGAGCCATATAATGTGCACTTTTCACAATCCTCCCTCTTTCTTTTTATAATTAATTTGGCTCGAGCAATATTCATTGTTTTCTAGCCTTCGTTATTTGCTCATTTTTTTCACAAATCAATCTCGCTTCTTTGAAGGGGTCTTCTATATAATTTTGTTTCTTTAACACCATAATCCTTTGTGGTGTTGTTGTTGTAGGCAACTTCTGGTCAATGTTCACTAATTGCATGCCTTGGACCACACTGATGATGAGCCAAATGAAACAGAGGATCAAACAAGGAAGAAATATTAGACCAGCTGTAGCGCATAAAAGGAAGAAGCCTAACTTTTTCTACTGTTCTATTCCTAACACATTTTCCCATCAGCTAGTATTTAGCATTGATTCCCACTTTTGAACTGGTACATGGGCGATTTTTCTGATATCATTGACTATGTCCAGGACGGCATCTCCATTGTCATCTATTTTTAAACAACAATCTGATGTATTGAACTTTCCACAAACACCCCCTTCTTCAGCTAATAGATAGTCTAAAGTCAACCTATTCTGATACACAGCCGCTCTTGTTTGGGTTTGTTGCCTTGATATTAATTCCATTGCCTGACCAGTTTTGTTTGTTATTTTCTCTATAGCGGCTTGAAGTCTTATAATATGATTTAGCATATAAATTGGGGGTCGATATCCCCAACTCCCATCTTGTGCCCAGGTGGCTGGCCCATATGTTTCTAGTATGTATTCAGGGGGCCATTCCTCATCTCCCCATTTTTGGAATCCTCCAATCAAATCTCTTTTGTTTCTCTTTAGGTCTTCATAAACTGGTATCCCTAATTGATCCCCATCAGGTCCTGGGAAAAGAAAAAATCCTGGTTGTATAATTCCCAGAGTACAGCTCCCTTTCCACTGAGAGAGGAGTTTTGGGTATGCTCTTTTTCCACATATCCAAAATAAGCCATCTGGAGCTTTCCAATAGTCAAATTTTTGTTGATCTATATTCTCCCAAAATCTGGAAATTTCTGGGATGGTGTCTTGGTTTGAAAAGACAGGTGTCTGCTAAGGAGAGACAGGCCTCTCTAGGAAATGAGGAATTCAAATCCGTCCCTCCGTGTTATTATAATTTGGAAGATTAAAAAAAAAAAAAAAAAAACAAAAACTTTCCAGTCAGAGCTATGGGGAACAGGAATAACAGTCCTTTACTAGTAAATATAACAGGACAGACAAAAAAACCAACAGCAATTATAATAATAGTAAAAACAAAACCAAGAACCCCGAGGGCAAACGGTGGAAACTCCGGCGCTGATGGCTGGAAGCCGGGCGCGGTGGACTGTCCTCAGCAGGCAGGGGGGTATCCTGGCAGGCAAGGTGGGCAGTGCCGGAGAAGCCGCAGCGGCTGGACCCGGGCTGACCCAAAATCCAGCAGGACAGCGAAGAAACTCCGAATTCCTGGGCACTCCAACAGATGGTAGAATTCCCAGGACCAGACTCCTCCGTTAACCATGGACTCCAGGCAGCCAGCAGTCGCCCGATCCGTGCTCGCCGGAAGACTGAGAGCAGTGAGTCCACACCTCAGCTCTCCGGGAGCTTTCTCCCTCCCCCAAAACTAAATGATCAGCTTCTTTTGTCCAGGTTAAGCACTCTGTAACTATCGATATTTAGTCTCCTAGCAACTTGGGGGGGGGAATTCTACAGGAAACTTAAACCTCAACAGATGGCATAGTAAGGATTTTGCCTGCATCATTACATTGAAAAAGTTTGATTTTATCATACAATTCACTTTTTTTTTACTTTTTCTTGGGTCCAATTCATGGTTGGTAATTCTGGGACCCACCATACAGAAGTTCCATTACTAACCTTATATCTTTGACAGGGTGTTTTTCCTACTTCATGAAGGAACCTTTTCCAAGTGCGCCAGAGACATTCTTCCCCTGTCACTGTTGAGCTTAAAATCCACCCTTCTGGTCTGTTTTCCCCACCTGTACTTGTTTGGTTCCATTTTAGAAGCTCAATTGGGCCTAAGTTGCTGCCTTTCCATGGCCATTCTTCTGACAACAAAGCTCCTCCACAGACCCAACAATTAGTTATGTTAAGTTCCTTACTTATTCCTTCCCCCAAATCTACAAACTGATTTTTACCTATCCTTGAGATATCTATTTGTTTTTCTAATTGCTGTTCAAGTTTGGTATACAAATCGTCAATTGAGATTGGCACAGGTTTAGGTGGTTGTACTGACAGCCTTTTTGTTTATCAACTGCTCTTTTACTAAATCCAGTGCTTTGTGCCCAATAATGTAGGTAAAACAAATCCATCTCTCCTCTTTTGGGCACTGACTTCCCATCCTGCTACCACTTGTTCCTAAGTTCTCTGCAATCCAGTACTTTTTCCCTTTATGTATGCAATTGCCTAATTTGGATGGGTTATAACAGTGGCTGTTGACATGAGTGTGAGAAATGAAAAAAGAACCTTGGTGTCTTTCCATGTACAGCTTTTGGTAACATCTGTAACATGGCCTTGTCGATATCCCAAAAGGGAGAAGACAAAAACTGAGTGACAGAAAAAGGAGTAACAGAGGTCTAGTATGGCTTATACTCCCACCTCCCATGCCTATGGGGTTGCAACCCACAGCAGGTGTATTTGATCTTCTTGGTGGGGAATACAGAGGCCAATCTGGTCTTGCCCTCTATTTCCTTGTCACTTCCTCTTAGCTAATTTCCAGACAAATCGTTTCTGACACTCCTTAACTGTTGTTTCCACTGTTCTTCAGGTATCTCTCATTCAACAGGCACTAATAATTCCCATCCACAAAACAAAGTTATTATTTCAGTTTCTTCAAGTTCTACCTAGATAGGAGATCGATTTGGCCCTTGACACTTCCTTCAACGAGAGCGTCGCTTGTGTGAACTTCAATACCAATTCTTCCCACAATCTAAACATTTACATTTAACCCAGCTAGCATGTCTGGTATTTGAGTGGATCAAACAGGGTATTTGGTCTGGCACTGATGGAAGTTACAACTCCTCTTCCTCTTTGCATAAATCACAGGCTAAGGCGTGAATACAAGAGTTCTCTGTCCGAAACAGTCCTGATCCTCCTGTTTGGAGTGGAAGTATTCCTCCTCAAGGAGGGTATCTGAGGTATCTCAAAGCTTGTCCAGGCAGTACTTGAAACCACAGATATAAGCTTGGCCTTATCTCCCAGTTAGGTGTGATCCTGTGTACGTTTCTTGGATCATTTGGGTCTTCCCAGTTCATTACCACCCAGTCCCCATTTAAGAGTCTGTTTTGAATCACCCGGTTCAGATGCAATCGTCCACTCCTTAGGTTCATCCACGGGTCCTTTGATTTTGCTGGCGTGGATCCACCCTCGTTCCTTGGTCCTGATCACAGCCTCGGTCGTCAGCAATACCTGAAAAGGAATTTCCCATTGAGGAGTTAAAGATTGTTCTTTCCAGGTTGTTACTAGCACCCTTTCCCCTGGATGAACATTATGGATTTTAAAGTCTAAAGGTGTGGTTTGAGGGATTATTCCTTTAAACCTTAAGTTTCCAAGAGTTTTCGCAATGGTGTTAACGTATCCTTTAACACTCATTTCCCCAACCTCATAGGTAGCATTTTCATGTTGGGTGGTCAAAAAAGGTAACCCAAACATCATCTCATAAGGTGACACTCCCAGGTCTGACCTGGGTTGTATTTGGATCCTCAATAAGGCCAAAGGTAGGCATTGTTCCCATGACATTTGGGTTTCAACTATTAATTTGGTCAAAGTTCTCTTCAAAGTCTGGTTCATCCTTTCTACATGACCAGAACTCTGTGGATGCCATGGGGTATGCAGCTCCCATTTTATCCCTAAAGATTGAATTAGCTGTTGTAACACTTTTGACGTAAAATGCGTTCCTCTGTCTGAGTCTATTCTATTAACCATTCCGTATCTGGGAATAATCTGTTCTAAAATGGATTTACTTACCATGTTGGCTGAGGCCTTGGTAGTGGGAACTGCTTCCACCTAATGAGTTAGATGGTTTGTCATTACTAATAAATACTTGCATCTTTTTACTTGAGGAAGTTCAGTAAAATCTACTTGGATACTTTGAAATGGTTGAAGAGCTAACTCATGACCTCCTAATGTTGTTTTTCTCATTACCTTTTTGTTTATCCTTTGGCAAGTTATACATTTTTCAGTTACTTGCGTTGCTACTCCAAAAATCCCAATGCACCCATAGTTCCCTAAAAAATGATCACACAAAGCCTGAGTACCCCAGTGGATTTTCTGATGCATGTCTTCTAATATTTTTTTAGTAAGTATTTTATTAAGTAATTGTCTTCCATCACGAAGTTTCCATTTCCCTGATTCAGCCTGTTCTCCTCCTATCTTCTTTAATTCTTTTTTTTCTGCTTCACTAAACTTTGGGATTTCCAATTTTTCCTCATTTGGAGCTAATATTAACATAACTCTTTCAGCTCCATTTTCTGCTGCATCCTTAGCTTCCTGATCGGCTAAATTATTTCCCCTTATTTCTCGGGTCACTCCTTTTTGGTGTCCCTTAATGTGTACTATAGCTATTTCTTCAGGTAGTTTTAATGCCTCTAAAATCTCTAAAATGAGCCCCTCATGTACTAATCTTTTTCTCTTGAATTAAGTAATCCTCTTTCTTCCCAAATTTTTCCAAAGGTATGTACTACTCTAAAAGCATACCTCGAATCAGTGTATATAGTTCCTTTCTTGTGTGCTAAATATTCCAGTGCCTTTTTTAAAGCATATAATTCACAAGTTTGAGCTGACCAGTTTGAATGTAATTTTCCTTTTTCAATAGTTTGCATGTTTTTTCCATCAACTACTGCATACCCTGACATTCTTTTTCCTTGTAGACATCTAGAGGAACCATCCACATAGATTATTTCCCCTTCTGAAAGGGCTTGTTCTTCAAGATCGCCTCGAACTTTTGTTTGGTATTGGATAATTTCAATTATGTATTAGGTTATCTGCTGGTTCTCCATATAGGAATTGAGCTGGATTTAAACTTCGGTTTACTTCTAAAGTCAGATCATCACTGTCTATCAAGATTGCTTCATATTTTAACATTCTAGAGTCTGTCAACTATTTTTCAGCTTTCTGATTTAACACATTTCAAACCGCATGAGGGGTGCACACAATTAGTTTACCTCCAAAAGCAAGCTTACGACTTTCTTCTATCAGGATTGCAGTAGCGGCTATAGCTTGAATACACACTGGCCAGCCGTGGCTCACTGGGTCCAACATCTTTGATAAATAAGCTACTGGTCTCTTTACTCCTCTCCACTCCTGGACCAGAACTCCATGAGCTACCCCCTTTTCTACATTCACATACAGATGAAAGGGTTTTTCTAGTGAGGGTAAGCTTAAAGCTGGTATTGAGGCCAGTTTTAACTTCAATTTTTCTAATTTATGGTCCATTTTATATTATCTCCCTCTGTCAATTTCTCATACAAAAATTTTACTGCCTGTGTGTACCCCTCAATCCATAATCTACAATATCCCAACAATCAGAGTAGTTTTCTGATTTCCCTCTTTAAAGAGGGAGGTGGAAGGGATAAAATTCCTGCAATTCTCTCTGGACTGAGCCTCCGATTTCCGTTACTTATCAAGTGTCCAAGATATTTTACCTTTGGTTCTACGAATTGCAGTTTCCCTTTTGATACCCTTAATCCTTTTTCCCCAAGAAAATTCAAAAGTTTTATCGTAGTTTCTCTAACTTTGAGACATGACTTTAAAGAGTTAAGATTTTAGCCAAGGGTTAGAAGCAATTTATATTGATCAAGATGTAAGTTAGATTAGTAAATGGTAGGTTAATGATTATTAGATGCCCAAGCTAGAGCTAACTGTTCTATTATGAGCTTGTTTATAGAAAAAGTGAAGTAAGTGAACCGTCATAAGAACAGATTGAAACCAGTAAGAACAATGGCCAGCACCTGGACTTGGTATCAATCAATCACGAAGCAGGGGACCTTGGACAGTGCCAGAGGGTCACAGAGACCTGATGAAGACTCTCCTGACTTCATCCTTTGAGACCACTGACCCAATTCGAGACCACCGATCCAATTCAAGAGAAGAACTGCGCACGCGTGAAGGACTGATAGCCTCATTTTAATACAGAGCAGGGATGGGAGGTGCTGGGGTTATGCATATGTATTGTATGAAAGATCTTGGAAAATAAATAGAGAGCAAAGAGCCTTGTTCGGGGCGGCCACGCCTTTCGGAGATGACTCCCGTGCTGCCCGCCGGTGAATAAACATACCACTTTCTAACTTTAACTAGTTAGAGGGTCTTTGTCCGTGACTATATCAGTTTTTTTAATGACTCAGTTTGGCAAGCCAGCCAGGAGAAGGTTCTGCTCGGCTGTGAGACCAGCTCGGGTGGAGGACCCCCTCAGGGCGCCCCCGGGATATTCCTGGAAGAGTGGGCTCCGCTGCCCGACCTGTTCATCCAGCAGCAGACAAGAACTCCTGACTACTAAAACTCCAGACAAAAAGGTATGTTTATACTTGAAAAATAGGTACCTTTTTGGTATAGGTGGTTGGTAAGACACTGAGAGACGTCTCGTGCACAACGCATGCCTTGGTTGCTCTGCAGAGCCTGGTTTGGTTTGGTTTGGTTTGGCTTGGTTTTGTTTGGTAACCCGTGTCCCGTGGTGGGGAGCGGCAACCGGTTTTTGTTGTGCCTTGATAATCTGTGTCCCGTGGTGGGGGCAACAGCGGCAATAGGATAACCGGTTTTGTTGTCAGTTTTTGGTTTAAAGGTACCTTGGTCATCCATAATTCAAGCGGCTAGCCTGAGTTTTAAGATGCAAAGGGTCCCGTTGTGGGTCGCAGAAAATCCTGATTGCGGCTCCGTGCGCACCGGGTGTGTGTGTGTGTGTGTGTGTGTGTGTGTGTGTAGTGTGCACAGATTTGTGTTTTGTGGGTTTGTGTGTCTAGGCTGTGGAAGAATTATTGGTGCACTGTGTATGTTGTGTTTTGTAAGTTCGTGTTGTAAGTGATTTGACCTGTAAGGCGTACGCATGGTCAGGAAAGGCTGTTGGTAAGTCGTGGGAGACGTCCCACGCACAACTTGTGCCTCTGTAATGTGCTTGCAAGCTTGATTGGTATCTGGTCAGTTGTACTTGGTTGCCAGCAGAGAAAGCTGTTAAGCTGTTGTACCAGGCTGTGGAGGGCTCGGATTGTTGTTGCTGGCAGGAGGGGATTTTGCCATTTGCTGTGCCATAGAGGGCTCAGTTTGCTAGAATCCGGGACTAGCAATTGTAAGGGCAAATCCTGATTTGTGGTTGTCACACTGTGTGAATGTGTCCTGACTGTGAGAAAGATTGTGAGAGAGTTTGTTGAGACGTGCTACCAGCACGACGCGATTGAGGAGTTTGGACCCACGGTTCCGTTTTCGAGCGACTGAAACAGCCGGGGAAAAACAAAGCGAGTGAGGTGTATGAAAACCCTTAAAACCCTCTCCCTGCTGTGACTGTGGTGTGTGTGTTTTGGTTACCGGGAGGGTGTTCACTGTAACTGTATTTTTGAGGCAACATCCATCTTGTGTTAAAAGTTTTAAGTGCAGCATATGCTGAGTGAAAGAGTTGATTAGCCTCTGAGAGCTGAGGCGTGAATGCTTTTGAAGTAGATTGAGGGCAGACAAAGAACAGAACCAGTTTGCCACAAAGTAATAGAAACCCTTGACAAGAGCTTAGTTGTGATTTTAGGTATGGAAACTGTGTTTGTAGATTGTTGAAATTAAAAAAAAAGGGTAACTTCGGTCTGAGAACTCGATCTGGTCAGATGAATAAAAGGAATTCCTTTACCTAAGTGGTTTAGGCTTGACTCATAGGAGTTTGTGAATTCAGCAAACTAGTGAACAGACAGAGAAAATAAGAGAATGTATCTAGAAGGTTTGTATCAGATGTCTGTTGGGAGACTAGTGGCTCTGGAGTAGGAGCAATGGGCTGTGGAGAATTTAGAAAGTCAAAAAGAAGTGAATGGAATAGCTTGTATTTTTGGGAATTTTCCTGCAGCTTTTGGTGCATCTAGAAGTTGTCACTGTGCCTGGGTGCTTTTGCAGTGTAAAATTTGTGCAGGATGTTACTATTGTTCTTCTGCTAACCGGTACAGAGAATGTGCCCAGTGTAAACAACAGCTCCTTGATTAAGCTGATTTAGAGCAACAATTTCTGTTTCAACTCCAGCTCCACCTTTATTTCTATTTCAACTCTGTCTCTAGCTCTAAGCACAGCTGAATCAACTCTGATTTCTATTTCAAGTTCAGCTTCATTTTCTATTTTATCCCCTACTCCGTCTACTCCACTTACTCCTAAATCTCTCCCACTGCCCAGCAGTGACAGTGAGGAAGAGGAGCCCTTTCCAAAGGTTCCTACAGCATAACTGACTCAGAAACAAACCAAAGAAGAGGACATCACAACGGGAAGGCAGTGTTTGCTGATGTTAAGAAAAACTGAGATGGACCGGAGGATCTTACCCTAGGAGACCCTCTAGTTATAATGAAACTAGGGAACAGAGAAAAATAAATGAAGTTTTTGATAAACACAGGGGCAACATATTCAGCATTAAATAAAGCTATAATACCAATAACAGAAGATTATGTTATGGTAAAAGGGGTCACTGGCCAATCTGAAAAATCCTATTTTTGTAGTCCACTGAAATATAAACTTGGGAAACAATTGGGAATTCACAGGTTTTTATATATGCCCAAGGCTCCATCAGCACTTTTAGGCAGGGATCTATTGGAACCATTAGAAGTTAAAAAAAAATTAAAAATTGAGAGATTACTTTGGAGGTTGAGGATCAACAATATGTGGAATTGTTAAGTTTGATGTAGATAACTAATGAGGCTAAAGTTAAAAGTGAAGGTGAGATTTACAGGAAAATAATAGATCAGGTATTTTCTGGGGTCTGAGCTTCTAACATACCAGGAGAGCAAAGAATGCACCCCCAGTGCAAGATAAGTTTAAAAAAAAAAAAAAAAGGAAAACAACTAGTTAGAGTTAAGCAATACCCTCTGAAGAAAAGTTAAGGGATTAGCCTAGTGATTGAATTTTTTTTCTCTTAAAAAACCTGATGGATCATAGCTGTTTATAGGATAACTGAGGATTTATACCCAGTGGTTCCCAACACTTACACTTTGTTAACTTGAAGGTACCTGAACTAACATGGTTTATTGTTTTAGATTTAAAGGATGCTTTCTTTTGCCTTCCTCTCCATGAAGCCAGACAGAAAATTTTTGCATTTGAATAAAAAAAAATCAGCTCACATGGACAGTGCTTCTGCAGGAGTTCAAAAAAATTGCCCGCCTTGTTTGGAGAACAACTAGCAAAAGATCTGGAATCCTGGGAAGCTCCATCAGGAAGACAACTGTTACAGTATGTGGATGACCTCCTGGTAGCCATCAAAACTCAAGAGGCATGTCTGGAGTGGATGGTAAGCCTCCTAAACTTTTTGGGCCTACAGGGGTATCGCATATCCCAGAAGAAAGCCCAGATGGTGAAGTAAATAGTTATTTACTTGGGCTACGAAGTTAGTACTGGACCAAGAACCTTAGGACAGGATCACAAGGAAGCAATATGCCAGACCCCAAAACTCCAGACAGTAAAAGAACTGAGAACTTTTCTAGGCATGACAGGGTGGTGCAGACTGTGGATTTCTAACTATGGGTTGTTTGTTAAACCTCTGTGTGCCTTGATCATGGAAGGGAGCAGGGATCTCCAAAAGAAGCAACACGAGCCTTCGACCAGCTAAAGAAGGCCCCCATGTCAGCTCTAGCCCTGGGACTTCCAAACGTGAGTAAACCACTCTTTTTGTTTTCACTTGAGAAGCAGGAAATCGCCTTGGGAATACCAGCACAAAACCTGGGCCTGTGTCGCAGGGCAGTCGCCCAAGCAGCTGCATGCAGCAGCTAAGGGATGGCCAGGGTGCCTCAGAGCCATTGCAGCAGTGGCAGCGAACATCCAAGAGGCATGGAAGTTCACCCTAGGCCAGAAGATGACCATGCTAGTATCCCACACAGTGTCTGCAGTCCTAAAAGTGAAAGGGGGACATTAGCTCTCCCCACAGAGACTCCTGAAGTACCAAGCCATAATGGTAGAATGAGATGTTGAGATTGTGGTAACTAACATTGTGAATCCAGCTTCCTTCCTCAGCATGAGTATGGGAGAACCAGTGATCCATGAGTGCCTGGAGGCCATCGAAGCCACCTACTCCAGTTGCCTGGATCTGAAGGATACCCTGCTTGAGAATACTGAGACCTGGTCCACCGATGGAAGCAGCTGTGTCATCAGTGGAAGAAGGCATGCTGGGTATGTGGTTACCACAAGATGAGAGGTAATAGAATCTGGACTATTACCAACCAACACCTCAGCACAGAAAGCTGAAATAACTACCTTAACTCAGGCTTTAGAGCTGGCAACAGGAAAGAAAGTTAATATCTACACAGACTTAAGGTATGCATTTCGGTAGTTCATACACTTGGAGCCGTCTGGAAAGAAAGAGGACTGTTGAATTGACAAGAAAAAAAAAAGGTATTAAACATGCACAAGCGATAATAAAACTTGGAGGCAGTCCAGCTACCTGAAAAGGCAGCCATCACGCATATCAAGGCACACCAAAAAGTGAGCTCTGAATTGGATGAAGAAAACAAGCTGGCGGGCAGAAAGGCAAAAGAAGCAGCTAAAGGTGAGATAGGCAGTCTTAATTCCAGATGGGCAAATTTCCATTGAAGGTAAGCCAAAGCACAGTAAAAAGGACAAGAGGGGTGGGCTATTACAGATAAAAGGAAAGGAAGACTTATGTTCCCCCTCTTACATGCTATAGTCATTAGTGAAAGAGGAACATGAAAAAAACACATTGGGGAATAAATTAATTATTTGAAAGATAGAATCATAGCTAGAAATTTATAAAATATAGTAATTTAGGTGACTTGCCAATGTAGCCTTTGCCTCCAAACTAATCCCAAAAAATATTTTTAAACCAGATCTTGGGCAAATTGGGAAAAAAAATGTACCTGGGTAGCAATAGCAAATTGATTTTTCAGAACTACCCAGGAAAGGAGGGCATGGATACCTATTGGGATTAACAGATACCTTTTCAGGGTGGCCAGAAGCTTTCCCTACCACAACTACCAAAGTGCAAGAGGTAACCAAAGCAGTGTTACAAGAAATAACACCATGCTTTGGAGTCCCAGCCACAATGTTTTTAGATAGGAGGCCATATTTTATTTCAAAATTGTGTAGCAAATTAAGCAGTAAATTATAAAACTGGGGCTCAAATCAGAAGAACTAGATGGACCAGTACATGATGTACAGCCTGGGGACTATGTATACATTAAGTCTTTTGCAGAAAAAACTTTGGAACCACGGTGAGAGAGACCATTCCAAGTGCTCCTCATCATCTTTAATACAATCAAGGTCAAGGAACAAAGCACCTGGATCCATCACTCACAAGTGAAGAAAGCTCCTGAGAAACTCTGGAAAGTTATATTGGGTGACAATGAATTAAAATTAAAACTTTCTTAGGAAAATTAATGACAA
>JANEHK010000076.1:443372-478167 GCA_025960845.1 Tachycineta bicolor | reverse complement strand
AGGATTTGAATTCCTCATTTCCTAGAGAGGCCTGCCTCTCCTTAGCAGATACCTGTCTTTTTTTTTTTTTTTCTCAAACCAAGACACCAGGGAAGGGTCTCGAAGTGACAGACAGGACAACCAAGAGGAGAGGGGGGGGATTGACAGGGACAGGTGCAGGGGAGGAATGATTGGCATATAACGTTTGGTTATATAACTAACTCATAAGGGGGAAAACTATTACAGAACACAGGGGGGTACAGTGGACTGAACCATTACAAAAATAACTTATAAATCTTACAAAAATAACTTAATAACTTAACAAAACAGCTCTTGCACCACTACACTTCCCCAGCCCAAACTTCCTTGTTAATTTTTTCTTCATCCTCTTGGCCTAATTTTAAAACTTTAGCTGTCATTTTCCTATCTTCTGGTATAACCCCTATTCCTAATTTCACTTGTAAGTCTCTCCCCAGTAAGTTGCTACCTGCCCTTGGGACCAATAAGACATGCTTCATCCAAATTTTAGTTTCCCCCTCAATTACTACATCTTTAATGACTGGAGCTGTAAAAGTTTCTCCTTTTGCCCCTGTTACTTTTGCAGTATCTTTACTCACACTATAACCTTTTGGCATATTTAGCAGGCAGGTTCTTTCTGCCCCTGTATCTACCACAAATTCTAATTCTTCTTCTTGGGGACCCACTTTTAGAGTTATCACAGGCTCTAGATGGTATTTGTCCCCTAAAAAATAGAGCCTTTGACCTCCCTATTCCTCCTCCGTGCTCATCTCTTTGAAGATTTTCAGATCTATTACCTGCTTAGGACAATTTCTCCTATAATGTCCCTCACCCCCACAGTAAAAGTAGACATTCCTGGAATGCTGCTGAGACTTGGTTTGTATTGGGATTCTACTCTTTTCCTTTCCCCTGTCTCTACTAATTTTATCTCTAGAAGTAGTGCTTGTATGTTTTTGATTTTTCTGGAAATTGTTTTCTCGCGTGGTGAGTGCCATAAGTTTTGCTTTCCGTTTAGCTTTCTCTTCATCTCTTCAGACATAAACTTTCTGAGCCTCCTTTAATGTCATCTAATGATTTATTATGCCAATCCTCAATTTTTTTAATTTTTGTTTTCTAATATCTGGCCAGGCATTAGTAACAAAGTTAATCCCTAACAAAGCTTTTCCCACATCAGTTTCAGGGTCTGTTCCGGAATATTGTTTCATATTTTTCCTAAGTCTGTCTAACCATTCAGTTGGAGATGCTTCTTTTTCTTGCTGTGCCTCAAAAGCTTTTTTAGCGTTTTGCCCTCAGGGTGCTACCTCTTTATTCCCTTGATTATTAATTTACGATATTCATTCATGTGTTTCCTCCCCTACTCATTATTTTGACCCCACTCAGGAGGCGTAGTTGGCATTTTGTCTTCTCCGGGGGGCCCTTGTGGGTTCTTTTTTTCCCAAACTCTTATTCCAGTTGCTCTGATTAATTGCCTTTCTCCCTGAGAAAATATTTTTTTCATTATAGACTGCATCTCTTCCCAAGTATAAATATTCGGACCTAAAAATTGGTCTAGCTGTTCAACTGTGCCTATGGGGTCCTCCAAAATTCCTTTGATTTCTTTTTTAAAATTTCTGACCTCAGAAGAAGTCAAAGGGGCATTTACAAACCCTGTTCCACCCCCTTCCATTGGGACTTCTCTCAGTGGGAATAGACTAATTTCTTTATCCCATTTTTGGTTTTCATCCTCCGCAGTCTTTTTCCCGTGTTTTGAGAAAGAATCCAGAGAGGGCTGCCTTTTAAGTGAACTTCTAGTGATTCGATAAGGCATTTCTAGGGAGAAGTTTCTCTGGGCAGTAGCTGTGGTTACCGAGGGAACGGAGCTCGGGGCTGGAAGGGGGGTGAGGGGAGGGCATAGCGCCGAGGCTCGGTCCTCCAAGGGCGGATCGTAGGCGGGGTTTGCTGCCGGGACCGGCAGAGGAGGGGGCAGTTCTGGGGGATACCAGAGGGAAGCGTGGGCAGCCTGCACGGGGCTAATGGTAGCTGAGTCAGCGGCTCCCGGCAGAGACAAAGCAGCAGCAGCAGCGCCCAGCGCAGCCGGCTCGGGCAGGGCAGCCGGGGATCGGGCAGTGGGGGAAGCGATTGGAGATAGGACGGCTGGGACCGACGGGACCCCCGGCACGGTCGCGGCGGTGGTCTTAGACCACGCGTCAGGAGGGACCCCCGGCATGGCCCTTAGGCCGGCCGCGGACCAGGCGGCCGGGGCAGACAAATTCACCGGCGGGGCCGGGGATGGGGTGTATGCGGGGACCGGCGCAGCTGCTGCTGGCTGCGAGCCCGCACTCAGGACAGGAACTGGGGCAGGCGGGGCTAAAGCGGGACCCGGGACAGGGGGCTCGGTCGCGAACGGCGGGAGCGTGAGCGGGAATGGCGGGGGCCAGACCTTGAAAGGATCCCACTCTTTTTCCTTCTTTTCTTCTTGTTCCCTTCCCTTTTCTTTCCCCTTTTTCTTTTCTTGTTTCATCTCGGGGGTTTCTGATACATTAAAGATTTTTATTCTCCTAAAATCTCCTGTCCAATACGTGGCATATTCTCTTTTTTCAGGATTAAATGGTTCTTTTGAATTTACAAATTCATTTAGAGCCTGACAAATCCAATTTTCAAAAGAGCCCTATCTGAGCCAATAAACATGGCCAGATCTTATTTCCTTCTCTGCCCATCCTATCATGCAAAATTGTATCATCTTTACCTTTTCCTTTCTTCTTGTACAAAGGTTTTTATCCCAGTTAGCTAACAATACGCCGAGAGGGCTATCTTGAGGTATTTCCATTGGTGATTTTTTTACACCCTTTTTTCTTCCCTGTGTTCAATTTACTGGTTTTCTGTCCCATTTTCCAGGATCTTATCTATTCTTCCCCCACCTCTGTTTTTCACTTCCTCTTACAACCTAAAGACCACTTGCTTCTATCTATGCACACACACAAAAAAAAAAAAAATCCCCTTTTTCTCACAAAACTTCAATGCAATACACCTCCATCCAAGGATGTGAAAAACGCCAATCACTTGTTTTTAAATTTTTGAAAGTTTAATAGTAAACAAAATGGTTATAAAAATAGAATTAGAGTAAAAAAAATTGAACAATTAGGGTTAGGATGATACGAGACAATAAAAACAAAGTAACAGATGTCTGGGTGCCTTCTCGAGCAAAAAGCTCCAAAGAAGGACCCCCGTTAACAAAGGATTATCTCTTAAAAGCAATAGCCTGTTGAATATTCATACATTTCATACATGATGCATAAATTCCATTCAAACAAAGAATTCTCTCTGGTCAGTGTCACTTTTTTCCTTTAATCTCTATGGCGTCTTTTGGTCTGAGCAAGGCAGGAGAAGTTGGTCTCTTCTGATAAGGAAGTCATAAATTCTTTTTCTCTGAAAGATTTATGTTTTCCTGTGGTTGGTGCATAAAAACTACATTTTAACTACAAAACTACATTTACCATACTATCAAAATATTAATACAACATTAACAATCAATACAACATAATACATATAGTAAATATCTTGCATAGAGCCATATAATATGCACTTTTCACAGGGGGAAGGTGTTTCTCTTCCCTGTCATAGTCTAATAGTTCATAATGTTTTTATTAAGCTTTTTGCTCTCTTAAAACATTGGGGATTTGAGTAGCATAATTTTAATAAATGGGTTCAGTTTAGCAAGTATCCTTTGAAAGTGACAGGTTTCATTTCACAAGAATTAAATCAAAGAATGCAAACAGTAAAAGTGAGTTTTACACACTGACAAAACAAGGATGATTTCTTGGAAACGTTGTAGGATCCTCAGAGCTGTGTTAGTGCATCAAACCCTGCAGAGGAACACTTAATTGTCTTTTTATATTTTTTTCTTTTATACTGCAAACCACTGTTTTTGTACATATTCTATTAATGTTAAACCTTAAAGTATGTGGATCACAGTCATAAAATTAGAATATAGAGTGGAACAAATGCATTTCTACTGTGTAATGACAGACTGAATAGGCAGGAATGCACTATTGTCCAAATCTTTTTCTCTGTGTGAGAATCAATGTCAGCTCAAGGTCTGCATTGGCTGGTGCAGCTTGGAGGGATTTTTATTAGGTGCACAGGATTTTTGGGAACCCAGTATAATAGTAAAGCTGACCTAAATTGGACTTTAAAAGTAGCAAATCAAGGTATAGCTGTTAGACTTTAGTATTATATATTACGATGACAATTCTGGCACAAATGTTAGTCATCCTCTGTGTGAGCCTGATAGTTTGAATTCTTTTGCAAAAAGCAGGGTGTGATGTTTTCATGTTTGTTCTTTTAGGTGGAGGGTTCTGGATGTATGAAGCATTAATAGTCTGCGTTAACTTACCCTGTCAGGCAGCAAAGTCCTTGTATTCTCTGTGGGACTGATTAGAAGATGGTGCAGTAACAGTTAACAGTGTTAGTTCTCCAGCTTTGGCATGATGAAGAGCTCTAGTAATGTTTTGTGAAGCAGATGAATCCTTATAATGAATTAACTATAAAAAACACTTATAATAATGCAAGCCTTACTTGTTGAACACATCCATCTCAAAAATACACCTTATTTTTTGGAAGGATTGACATCTTACAGAGGAATTAAACCTTTATTCAAGGCTTTGGTTTAGAATTTTTGATCCCTGAATGGCTGTGACATAAATCAACTGAGGGTTGACAATGTGAGGAATGGGAGATATATGAAAGAAAATTATATTTTGAGAAAATAATCACTTTAAATTATTCGGGTTTGGGTGTGCGGTTTTAGATCATAGCATTCCAGTGAGATCTTGATGCAAAACTGCCAACATTAACAGAAGACCATTTTTAGTCATGTCTTCTCTGATTTCACCCAAATTGGTGAAGCTCTTGAGAAACCATAAAGAAAGTGTTTAACTCTTTGTTAGCCTTCTAATAGCTGATTGTTTTTTCACCTGTCAGACAACAATCCAGGAACCTTTTTGTACAATGCATTGTTTTGGCTTTGTATTTTTAAAGGCTCTATTGGGGAACTTTCTGGATCCCTTAAATGAAAATAAATATTCTGAATCACATAAACGAAGATATTTATGCCAACATATATACTAGGGGTGACAGTGTGCTAGTGAAAAGCAGCTCCATTCTGTGGGGAAAGCTGTCAGTTCTAGTTGCCTGGAAATGGAATGGAAGCCAGGCTGATACCAATTAGCATCTGTGAGCTTACAAAGCAGTATAATGTGGAAATACATATTAACATGTTCTTGCAAGTAAGTAATGTAGGTTATATATACACTGAGAATGTTATAAGTGACATGGGTTTTTTTAAAATTAGGTTATTTTTAGTTTGGGGCAACACTACTAACATTTCTGTGGCACCTTTCCCTCCCTTCCACTGTACTTTCAATTGTATGTGACTTTGTTTTGCAGTTTGTGCCATCATCTCCTGTCCGTATTCCTAGCAGTCGTCTTCATCAAATCAAACAAGTAAGCACAGATTCTTCTAAATGAGTTTTTTATAGGTGGCTGGGTTTTTTTGTAGTTGATGTTTCAAACTGCCTGACCCAGTTCCATGTTTCGTGAAGCAAAATGCATCTTACAGCAAGGAGAAGATTTGAGCAGAAAGAGGATTCTTAAAATTGACATTTTAGAAATGAAACCCCTAATGTAAACCCTTAGGGTAAAGTTTCACCAAGTTTTTGGCAGCAGTGCCAGCATAAATATTCGGGGCCAATAACAAAGTGTTCCTTAACTTGTGTTGGCACAAGACTTTTGTGCAGCCAGAAAATGAGGAGGATAAGGAAGCACTCTGGCTGAAAAAACAGTCTGTACTCTTCTGGCTGGGCTAATTTTCATCTGTATAATTTTCTTATCCAGATCCCTGTACTTGTGCTGTCACAGCATGAATGGAGGGGTGTTACCTGGACACGCAAAGCAGTCACACGAGACAAGAGATTTTTGCAGGACAGAGACTTCTCTGACCAGCTCAAGCTGAGTCAGGGCAGAGAGAGAGCCTCCTTGTTTATTTCTTACTTTTTATACATTTGTGGGTCTGGCTAAAGATTGGCTTCTGGGGTTAAACACCCCTCAGCCTCAGTGGCTAGACTAACTGTCAGTTACAATTGTTTTCAGGTTAGAAATATGCAAAGGACAGAGAATGAAAAACAAAGGATTTGTTTATGTTACATATGTGGGAAAAAGGTAGAAACTGCTCCTAATATTGTACAGTAGCTAAAAGATCTGAGTCCATTTTTATGAAATTCAAAAGGCTTTAAAAAACTCAGAAAAACCAGGGTAACAGAGGGGGAAGGGCAGGAGAGCAAACACTCAGGAAGGGGGATGGTGTGGGGAATATCTGAGCAGGCTCAAATAGCTCTGCTCCCAGCCAGCACCGCAGGCTGACTCCAGCTTGAAAATCAACAAGCTCAAACTCGTGTGTGCTTCATTTTGTATCTCCACCTTTTGACAGTAGAATGATTATAAAAATGGCTTGAAGATGCTTGATTTTTTTTTAATTTGTTTTTTTTTAGCTGGCTAGTTTTCAATGGATAGGCTTGATTTTTACAGGGTCAAAAGTTAAGAAAACAATTTAATGCTTCAAACAGCATTTTTAGGGTATGGTGCCTGGTGGAAGGCACTTCTGCTTCCTACCTTGGTTATTTAAGGTAGTTGCACAGTAATCCTGAAGAAAATAACAGCTTACTTTCATTATGTAAATAATTTACTGGCTTAAATAGACTCTAAAGCACTCAGGTCAGCTGTACAGCTCTTTTTATCAGTATAGAAAAACTTAGGATTAATATGTAAATATCATAGAATCATAAATTAGTTTGGATTGAAAGGCACTTTTAAAGGCCATCTGGTCAAACCCCCCTGCAGTGAGCAGGGAGATATGAGAAATATGCTGAGAGCAAAGGAATGGACTGTTGTGGCTCTGCTCTATTACCTGAAGTAAAATTTGATAATTCAGTCTTCTGGAAAATGCTTCTGCAGTCATGTTTGTGTCATCCATTTATTAAAGCAAACAGTGTAATTTCCTAATTTGTGTTTGAGCATTAGATTCACTAGTTGGAATTAATTCCATGTCCTGTATACTCACTGAGAACCTGTGTGATTCACTCCTGATCTCTTTCAAATCTGAGCAAATTATCACACAGGTGAAGAAGTTAGACTTCCTACTTATGATGAGGATTGTGAAGATGTTTAGTTGAACTTTTACTCTTGAATTAGGGAACCTACTTATTCACTGAACAAACTGGGTAGCATTCAGTTAATTTTAAGGAATGGTGCCTGCCTGAGAGGAGATTGAGTCATATTTGTACTCGGTGTTAATGTTCAGTTAAATTTTATATATTTGATCAATTTAAATAATATTTTATGGAGGTTTTTTTTTAGAAAAAAAACTCACTGACTCCTGAATTCATTGTGTGCAATGCAGTGTATTGCAAATGAGATGCTGACAAGTGTCTAGTTAGTCACTAATCCATAGAGTAAGGTAAGAATCCAGATATGTTTTTGAGGTTTATCTGTACTAGTGTCTTCTTGTAAAATGATATTACTCAAGACTGCATAAAGACGCTCTGGCATGTGCAGAATTTCTGGTTCATACTATCATTATTCCGTTTTGTAGCTACCTTTTGGTTAGTAATGAAAATAAAACTGCTTGGGAAACAACCAGCTCACATAAGCACCTCTTACACGATGGTCTCTCCTGCTACATCTTTCTCATCCTCTCCTCCTCACTCCTTTCCATGGATGAGAACTTGAAATTATTGTTGCTTAACCGAGTTGAATTCAATTTCCCACATACCAAAGTGAAGTGAAACCACAGCTTTTCTGATTTGCTGGAACAAAGTGGTTGTTTTTTTTTTTTTTTTTACCTTACTACTTCATGTGCTAATCTTTTAGGAAGAAGGAATGAATTTGCTGAACAGGGAAACAGTTCATGAAAGGTGAGCATTAAGGCAAAGCAGAACAATCTCTGCAGCCATCTGTGGGCCCGGGACAATAAATTTCTTTTCTTCTTTTAGAGAAGTGCAAGTAGCAATGCAGATGAGCCACTCATGGGAGGAGAGCTTGAGCCTGGTAATGCATTCATGCTTTAATTTGCGTTTCTATCATCAGTATCAGGACACTAGCAACTCTCTCATGTCAACATTTCCTTTGATAGTTTGAGCTACAGTTAAGTTGTTAGTATAGCACTGCTTTTGATCAGCAATTTTGCACACTGACAAGGCATAGAATTATCAATTGTTCAAGGTACATGTGGGTTCCTTGGGCTGCTGTGTCAAAAGGAAATTGCATGGATGACTGCCTATTCAAATTTTCTCACATGTTCTGATACTCTCCATGTAATGTTTAAGGCTTTTTTGTTGCTGTTGTTAAGCATAAAGTCATAAAAGGCTGCCTAAAAATTGTTGATATGATGGAGGATAACTTTGGGATTTCACACCAATCAGTCCTTTTCTTGTTAAGGTACCTGCTCATAAGATTAATTATGTGTACTGTTTACAGAATGACAGTGATTTTGAAAAATCACTATCACCAAAGCAAGTAGACTTTGTTCCAGTTTCTCCAGCTCCTTCACCTACAGGAGGAATAGGGAAGGTGAGCAAAATGTGGTAATAATGGTTTTATCTTAAGTAGAGCTAAATAAATTCAACCAAATTAGTAGCAAAAGATTAAGCCACCTGCTCCTTTCTACCTCAGCTGCAAACAAGAAACTAGAGAGTAAATAAAACCCTCTAAAACCCCAAACGAGAAAATACCAGCTGTTCCTCCTGTGGATGTGAATTTCTGTGGCGTGTTCAGCTGTTATGCTGTGGTTAATAAAAAACAAGTCTGTTTAACCAGAGTACAGTGAAATAAATCTGCATGAAAATGGAATCTGTCCAATTTTATTTTTTTTTCTCAGTAGCAAAAAGTGATGTTTCAGTATACCCAGCGACTGATTGCTGAATTTGATACTGAGTTGTTTATTTCTCTGCAGTTAAGCATCAGTTGTTACCACACAGGAGTGATACAGTATTTATAATAACACAAACTCTTTTCCTCTCAGCAATGTTTCTCACCATCTTTGCAAAGTCTGGTGAGCAGCAGTGGGTTGCCTCCAAGTCCCAGCCCAAGTCCAACAAGGAAATTTTCAAAGTAAGTCACCAGATCATATCAGTGATAGAAAATTGACGTAGCTTGTTCATAGTAGGCATTTGAAATACCAGAATTTGTTGTATCCATAATTGATTTCTGAGCACGAACACAACTTCATATACTCATGTATATTTTAGATTTTACAGTGTTGTAAAACATTTGTCAAAATTATCATGTCACAATATTGGGAAATGGGCTGCATTGTGGCATCTGTCTGACTTATTAAAGAAAATATGGGTACTGATCTAGTATCGATACCCAACTGAGATGGACAAAAACTCTCTAACAGTTTAAAGTTAGAAAGTGTATGTTTATTACGGCACCAGACAGTGTGCAGGATAGCTCCCAAATTCACACCGCAATTTACAGGTGATTACAGAGTCCTTTTATTTACAAAAGTATTGAATACCCAAAACACAAATGCATATTCATAACCCTGGTACATCCCATTCCCCGCTTTGAATGGTAATTAGCTAAAAAGTTATTAAGCATGTGTAGTTTGTTCTTTGAAATGGGTCGGTGGTCCTTTTCATAGGGAGGGGTCCCCAAAATGAGGAAGTAAAGAAGTCTTCCTCACTCTGACCTTTCTACCTTTTCCATGCAAATGTGATAAATGAACCCTTGGTAGGACTCCTATGTCATGTCTTCGTGATCGTTCAATGGGTTTCTGGGCAGAGGAGGCCTACAATTGTCTTACTTATGTTCCTAAAAGCTATTTATCAGTTTCTGTATTCTTCATTATAAACACAGCTAACCAAACAAAGTTGACAAGTAATCAGTTATTCTAATATGGAAAAGTGATCCCAAACCCAATTTCTCTTAGTTAATTACTAACTTTTAATTTCAGCAAAGCCTACCTATCTACTTTAGTTAATTTCAGCAAAGCTTATCTCTAACTAAAATCTTAACCCCTCTAAAAATCCTTAATTCTCTAAAGTTTATGTCTCATTCCCCACTTCTTCTTTAGGATGAGTAAATTCTTTTACTCAGTATGGGGAATTTTCTTCATCTGCCCAAGACACATGCCTAGTGTCTCTCAGAACTAAACCATATGTCTTTGAAAGCAAGGTTAAAGCTGTCATCCGTCACAGCATCCTCCAATTCCAAACAAGCATCACAATGGACAAAATTAAGCTTATACTAACTAAAATGAGCAACAAAATGATGGGATGAATTAAAGCATTAAGTATACCGGTTGCTGTGGGTGACCATCCAAAAAGCACATCCCACCAATGATGAGACAAATGTTCTTCAAATCGTTTAAAAACCCCTTTGATGGTTTCTGTGTCATGGTGTGTAGTGATCAGTCTTTTTCCCCGCATTTTTAATTTCTCTCAAAATTTCTTTCAATTCTTGATGCTCTAATAACTGAGCCACTACAGTCAAATTCATCCGTATGGGCACAGGCACTATCTCTTGTACAGTAACTAAGTTGGCCTTTATATACTGATGTGATATTACGGGTGCCCGATAAGAAAAATCACATCCTTCGATTTTAACAAAGTTACAAACACATAAATTAAATTGAGTCTCATTCATGACTAGATTGTCTATCATTATGGTGGGACATGCTGTCCTGAGACAGACACAACCTTGTCCTATATATACAAGCAAAGTTGTTTGATTGCCTGAATGTGTTTCAAAGTGGCAAATGCTTTGGTCTGTGTCCAAACATGTATCTTTATAATTTTCTAGTGTCCCCTCACATATGTATCTGTAGTTTCCCCCACGAGATTAGACAGCCGCCGATGGCAAAAGAAGAGAGTCTGCTCCGGGCTACTGATGGGATTTTACAGCTTTTATTCTCAAGTCCTGCTCTGATTAGCTGGACTGTCCGGATCGCTCGCCGGTGCCCGAGTGCCCCGGCCCCTCCCCCACCATGGCTTTTTCCCCCAGGGGGCAGGGCCCATAGGCAGGGTCCATAGGCACCACCCAATCAGGAATATGTGGGAGGGGAACAGGGTTAGGTTACACCTCAGTGTGGTGGATGGGCACTGCTGGGCAAGGACAGATCACATGATACATAGAAAAAACATTACAAATCCGATGAAATATAAACCCAATTAATGCATTACAACATTTCCCCTTTTCTTATTAAAGTGAGAAGGAGGAAAGCTTAGTTCGTGGGAGATGCTCAGAGTTCGGACCTTGAGTACCTTTAAAGTTGCAAAAGAAAAATGACCTTTAGTGCAAACAAAACTGTCTAGAAAAACATGTTAAGGAATAATGATAGTTAGAAGGAGAAGGTTCGGTGCTTTCTCCTCCTCCAGGCAGCACTGGCCACTTGTGGAGCCTCTGCAGGTGGCTTTGCACTTTTAGGGATGAAAGGTTTCACCCACTTGGCGGGCACCCACTTGGGACCTGAGGGAGTGGACACGCAGGCGTACCCATGACCCCAGGTGATCAGACCATGAGGACCCTCTGTTTCCCTGGTTGCTGGATCCTTTACCATTACCAGAGGCTTTGCTTTCAGCTGCAGTTGGCAGTTCTCTCTGAAATGGCGCACAATCGGTGGGTTAAGATTTTCAAATGTGCAATTTAAAAAGTTCAGAGTGAACAAGGTTTTGGATAACTGGATCTGGGGTGTTTCTAATTTTTAGAGACTGATGTTGTTGGTTGAGGATCCTTTTGAGATTTTGGTGGGTCCTTTCCACGATGGCCTGACCTGTCGGGGAGTAGGGGATGCCTGTTTTGTGCTCTACTCCCCATTGCTGCAGGAAGCTTCTGAACTCCTTGGATGTGTACATGGGTCCATTATCAGTTTTTATTGATTTGGGGATGGCCAGGAAGGAGAAAGCCTGTATTAGGTGTTTCATGGCATCACTAGACTTCTCCCCTGTGTGGGCAGTGGCATAGACAGCTCCAGAAAAGGTGTCTACAGATACATGGACATACCTTTGCCTACCAAAGGACGTGATGTGTGTCACGTCTGTCTGCCATACCTCACAGCTGTTCAATCCCCTGGGGTTTGCTCCTGCACTTAGGACTGGGAGTGCGTGTTGCTGGCACAAGGGACACATTGACACAATTGCCCAAGCCTGTTCCCGAGTTAGGTGGAACTGGCGGACTAGGCCTGGTGCATTCTGGTGAAAAAGCTGATGGCTGATTTTGGCTTGGCCAAAGATGTCTGGGAGTGGGGCCATCTCCGCAGGCGCAAGAAGAGCATCAGCCCTTCTGTTGCCCTCGGCTATGAATCCTGGTAAATCGGTGTGTGATCTGATGTGCATCACATAAAATTGTTGCTCTCGGTGGGAGATCAGATTTTCTAGTACAGCTTGTTCAGCTCTGGATACTACACCTGCTACATAGGCTGAATCTGTGACCAAATTGAATGGTTCAGGAACCTTTTCAAAAGCTCTGACAACTGCAGCCAACTCAGCTACTTGAGGTGATCCTTGCACCTCGACAATATCTTTTTCCCACTGCTGCGTTTGAGGATTTTTCCATGTTATTACTGATTTATGAGATGTTCCAGATGCATCTGTAAAAACGGTTAAAGCCTTTAAAGGCCTCCTGCTCTGAACACTTTTTAATGACAATTTGAACTGAATTTGTTCTCTGAATAATTTGTGAGCAGGCCGATGAATTGAAATTTGACCTGTGTAACTATCCAGAGCAAACTGCAAAGCTTTATTTTCATGAATCAGGTGCTCCAACATTGCTTTTGTGATTTGGCCCGAGTTTATCTCATTCGGGATGTGAATACACTCAAAATCACATCCTGCCAACTCCCTGATCCGGGTCCTGGCTTTCCGGATCAATTCTGCTACCAGTTCCTGTGGCCTGGTCATTCTTTTGGACCGGTGGTGACTGAGGAAAACCCACTCTATGATTAAGAGGGGATCCTTACAGTCTTTGTCCTTTTTTGATTTTTCCACTTTTTCCCACTGAAAAATCACCCTGTGTAGGTGTGGCAGTTTGCCTAAAATGATGAATTTAAATGACAAGTCTGATTTGCACCTGTTGGCCTGTCTGGTGGCCATACAGTCCTGTACCTTTTCTAGGGCTGCTCGTGCCTCTTGGGTAAGGGTCCTTGGAGAACTTAGCTCCTCTCCCCCTTTTAACAGATTAAAGAGGGGGTCTAGGTCTTCAGTGGTCAGACCTAGCCAAAGTCTTACCCAATTTAAGGACCCACACAACTGCTGGACATCTGCTAAGGTCTTGATGTTATTTTTGACAACCAAATTTTTGCTGCACAATGGTCTGCTTACCAATCTCCAGACCCAGGTACTTCCAAGGTGGCATCCTTTGAATCTTTTCCTCCTGAAGCTCAAACCCTGCAGCAACCAAAGAATCGATTGTCAGGTCAAGCGCGTGGGACAGTAAGTCATCACTGGAGGCACACACGAGCACATCATCCATGTAGTGTGGGATGCTGGCTTCTCCTACAGCTGCGCACACTGGGGACAGCAGGGAAGAGAGGTACCACTGACAAATAGATGGCGAGTTTTCCATCCCTTGGGGAAATTTCCAGTGGTATCTTTTCCTCGGGGCTTCTCAGTTGAGGGTAGGAACTGAGAAGGCGAAACGTGGGGCATCGTCAGGGTGCAGAGGGATCTGGAAAAAACAATCTTTGATATCAATAATTGCCAAATTCCAGTTTTGGGAGAGCATTGCTGGGGATGGCATCCCTGGTTGGAGAGAACCCATGTCCTCAATGACATTATTAATTTGACGGAGATCATGGAGGAGCCGCCACTTGCCTTTGTTTGCCTTTTTTATAACAAAGACTGGGGAATTCCATGGAGATGTGGTTTCCACAATGAGGCCTTTAGCTAGCTGTTCATCCACTAGCTCCTGAAGTGCCTTCAATTTTTCTTTACTGAGCGGCCACTGCCCTACCCAGACTGGTGAATCAGTTTTCCAATTGAGTTTTTGAGTAGAGCGCTCTTCATTGGTCGCAACCTGAAAAACTGGGGGGACATCTGGAATGCCAATCGTGACCCCCCACTGGGCCATCAGGTCTCTCCCCCACAAGGGCTCTGAATAATCTAAAACAAATGGACGCAGTGTAGCCAATTGTCCATTTGGCCCCTTAATTTGCACAACACTCTTTGACTGTTTTGCCAATTTCATTCCCCCTATACCTTCTACCTGCCCAGCCACATTTTGCAGTTCCCAATGTGAGGGCCACATCCTTTCTGGTACAATCGTTATATATGCGCCTGTGTCCAAAACTTCTTTGAGGTTTATTACTTCCCCACTGTGATGGACTTCACACCCTGCTATGAGTTTGTCCCTCCCAATAACTCATGTGGGGCAAACATCAAGGTGTTTGTTCCTTGTGCTGTTTTTTTCAGGGAACGGGTCAGGTGCTGGAATTGCCTGAGCTATTATCTGCCCCTTAGGCAGAAACAAAGGTGGGCAGACACAGCGCAGCCAGAGAACTATTTGTTTAGGGTTTGATGAGACAAGACCAGGAAGTATCTTGATCTCTCTCGGTGTGTACTTGGTGTCCCCAAGGATTACATACTGCCAGCATGTTGCCAGGAGTTTAGCACTTGTAGAGCCAATGAACCTAAATGCCAGACTGTGTCACTTAGGTGCAAGGATTCTGTCAGTTGCAACCTAAAAGGCTCTTGGAGACATTCTGTGGTTAGACAGGGTCTGATTACATCATGATCTGAAACGGTCATATCTGGTGACTTCTGCTGAAAGGTAGAACTGATTATAACAGGATTATTTAATTTAACATTTGCATTTTTAAATTTTTTCTCCCCCCCCTCCCCCCCCCCCCCCGATTTGCCCTAATAATTTCGGCACGCTGGGCAAGTAAGCGCTGACATTTTAGTTTTTTGAAAAATTCCCTTTGAACTCTTGAAACCTCCCACCCCCATTGTCCCGAAAGTCCCGAAATTGCTTCTTTAAAGGGCATTGAGATGCCCAATTGTGTCTGGTTCTGTCCCCGCTCTGGGTGGGAGATGACCTCTGGCTAGCTCGGGTCAACACAGCCACAGATGTTTCCAGTTCGGGTGGGCATGCAGGCTATTTACCTGCTGGTCGGCTTCTCGGCGGCAGCTGGACCAATAGTGTCATGACAACAATGGCAGAAGAAGAGAAAAGGCTGGCTCTCAGCTTAGCAGGTTAAAAGATGTTTATTAGCTCAAGAGCTGAGGAGCAGAGAGGCTGAGCTCCGAGCTGAGAGCTCCGAGCTGAGAGCTGAGAGGCTGAGAGAGTTTGAATCTCCCTCCTCCACCTTATAAGCGGGGGAGGGGTTCAGGGGGGGTTACAACAAGACAATAAATCAGGGGATCCAGGGGGTAACAAGGTGTGCCCACCCCCAAGTCTTGGACCAACCACCTCCAGAGGAAAAGAATTCCCCCCAGGCTACCTATCACCCGAAGCCCTCTCCCTGAGGTTTCGCAATCTGGGAGGGGTAGGCAAGCTGCCCCAGAGCGAGAGGGGGCAGAGGGGATGTTACAAGTCATGTGAGGGGTGGGATGATTGACACAAAACACCTTATTATACAGACAACGCAAAAGGGATACAGAATTGGGGATACAGTGAAATGAACCATAACATAAACTTCTTACAAAAACCTAATAAAACAGTTCTGCACCACCACACCCAATGTCCAGCCTGATCACACAGGAGACACGTTGTTCTTCTCTTGGGTGGTGGCTGTGGCGCAGGCACAGGTGGCATGGCATCTGCTGCAGCAGCTCTTTGGGGTGGTCTGAATGCATCTCTGGAACTGTGATTAAGGTGTGCTGTCATGAAAGGAACTTCCTGGGTACAAACATGCAGCATATCATCTAAGGTTGGAGCCGGGTCCATGGGCAGGCTGAGGATGGCTGCCTTGCACTGTTCGTTTGCTTTGGTCAGTGCCATCTCCTCCAGGACATGTTCTTGGGCCCCTTCATTCTTAACCTGTAACTCGACAGCTCGAGTTAATCGCTCAACAAACGTTACAAAAGGTTCTGATGGAAGCTGCTTTATTTTACTGTAAGGTTGGAAGGACCCATCAGGTTGGATTGAAAAGAATGCTTTGAAAGCAGTCTCTTTAATGCATTCTAAAACAGCTAAAGGAATTTCTTGAGCTTGTTTTAGTGCTGCAACCCATTCACCATCACCACATAGATGTTCTAACCAAATTGGCAAATTATTATTATCAACAGCCATTTCAGGATTTTGCCAAAGCTCCGGGAGTAAATCTCTTAACTGCTTTTTTTCCATGTAGAGTCCCAAAGCCTAAACTGTGTGGACAAAAGGAGGGAAGAAAAAATATGCTGGAGGTAAAAGGGAACTATAGGATTCCCTGATAAATTTGCTTTTAAAAGGCTGAGAAAGTATTCACTTTCGCGTCCAAATTTGGCCTGAGCTTTGCACAAATCCTGAATCGCTTGTTGGGGGAAGGGGTCCCAATTACTGTGGACAGCACCCCCTCTTTTTGACCATCGGTATGTGACTGGGGTGGCCGAGAAGCCAGGATAATTTCCTGCTTCCGGGTTCCTGGCTCCCCTCCGCCCCCTTCCCCCGGGGTGTGGGAACCGGGACTGTGGGCGTGGGAACCAGGGGCAGGGAGGGGCTGGAGGCTTGAGTCACACGGGGTGGAGTTGGAGGGCGGAGGTTTGAGGGTAGGGGCGGAGTCAGAGGAGAGGGTGGTGCCAGGAGCGGCACCGAAGGGAAGGAGGGGTCTGGGGGGAGGAAGGAATTGCGAAAGGGATTGTGGGAAGGAGGAACAAACAGAGAGGCTTCTTGTGACTCAAGAGCACATGGCTTCGGCCATTTTGGGGACCAAAGGAGTCCCCTCCATCTTGTGATCCCCCTTCCAAACTAAGACTAGCTTGGGATTCACTAAGATGGGGGTTTTGTGCACTCGAACTGCCTGCAAAAGTAAACCTAACTCAGGGTTTACAAACTGGGGAAGAAGGGAGTTTTGGGGAAAGTTTAGGGGTTTCTCGAGGAAGATCCGATTTTGGGGAAGGGATTTTGGGGTCAGGATAGGGAGAAACTGAGGAGACTGGGGAAAGTCCACAAGGAACCAGCTTTTTATTCTTTTCATTTTATTTTTGCATTGCAAATAGAATCTGCAGGCTCCAAAGAGCAAAATTTGCTTTTTCTTTATTATTAGGGGAGCTTGATTGAGACAATTCTTTTACAACAGTTTCCCAAAATTCTGGGGAGTTTATTTGCTCAGATACTTCTGGAAATTGAGCAAATAACCACCGAAGGAAATTTTTTAATTGCTTCTTCGAAACATGGGTTTTCCCATTCTCCAAGGCATTTAAAATATGGTAATAGACCCTCTTTTGAGGCACAGACAATTTTGCACCCATTTTTGGCTCAGATTTTGAGTTTCTGTGTCCTCTCTATTGTGACTGAGAAATTGAAAGGAAGAAAAAGAGAAAAAAAACCCTCGCTGGAGAGAAAAAAAGCCAAAACGGGAAACAGTTTCCTTTTCCACCCCCCGAGGCTGATAAAAGCACTTTGAAGGTTTACTCTGAAAGTAAAACCTTTTCCGATAGAGGAAAAAACCCTCTTCCCTCCGGAATCCCACCTCTGAAGATTTTGCCTTAGAAAACTGAAAGTGGTACTCACCAAAATTCCAGCGTTCCTTTCCTTTCTTTCCCAGTTACTCGTTTTGCCTGAGACTGACCCTTTTTGGTGCAAAAAGAGCTTCTAGTCTTGGTCTCCAGGATCAGTTATCCACGAACACGTGGTCATTCTCTGGAGCTGCTTGCCGGTCATTAGGGCTTCTTTGCAGCACACCAATGGGATTTTTGAGTCCAAGGGAGAAAACTGCAGCCCTGGCTTGTAGAATCCTGTGTTTTGAAGACTCCACAGCGAACGCCAAGCCCGGCGGGTCTGTCTCTGCATGGGATTCCTCGGCCACGTGCTCCCCGAGTGGTTCTTTCAGCTTTTTGGGAACCTTTTGTGGCTTCAAGCCACACATTGTGCGCCAGATGTAGTTTCCCCCACGAAATTAGACGGCCATCGATGGCAAAAGAAGAGAGTCTGCTCCGGGCTACTGATGGGATTTTACAGCTTTTATTCTCAAGTCCTGCTCTGATTAGCTGGACTGTCCGGATCGCTCGCCGGTGCCCGAGTGTCCCGGCCCCTCCCTCACCATGGCTTTTTCCCCCAGGGGGCAGGGCCCATAGGCAGGGTCCATAGGCACCACCCAATCAGGGATATGTGGGAGGGGAACAGGGTTAGGTTACACCTCAGTGTGGTGGATGGGCACTGCTGGGCAAGGATAGATCACATGATACATAGAAAAAACATTACAAATGCGATGAAATATAAACCAAATTAATGCATTACCACATGTACCCTAGTTGTTTCCTCGTAGAACGGGGCTCTAAATTAATGGTTTGCCATTTTCTTCCGATTTCCCATGCCCATATTCTGTGTTCAGAAGGATACAACACAGTCCCTTCATGGTTTAATCCTAGGGGAACTACTGGGTGAATTAAGCTCACTGATGCATTGTGTATGGTTAAAACAAAAGCTGTTACCTTACTAGTCACGGGGTTGTAGGTGAAACTGACTAAAGTCCACCAAGACTGAAGTTCTCTTTCCATCTCTGATGCGTTATCCCAAACAATTTTGCGGAGTTCAGCAGGGAATATTCCCTCCCCACCTTCCCTAATGACTGCAGCAGCCACTGATTGCATCCATAGTTGTGCCTGAGTACATCCAAGAGCTAGTGAAATGTTTTCACTGGCTGTACCTTGTGCATTAATTATTACCTCATGGTCTCGTTCTTCAGTGTTCTCCCATTCTGGTAATACTTTAGATAATTTCCAATGGCTGTCACCTAGTGCTAGTAAAGATGATTGCAGAGGTTGCTGTAATTTAACTAAGTCACTCCCTATTGTGGTTAATTTATTCATTAGCACTTCTGAATCTATTGTGTTTAACACTCCCAATCCTGTCCCTAGCAGCCCAGTGAAATCTCTCTTGCTCTTAAAATTGGAGGGCATCCATTTTTGAAGCCAAATGGTCCAATCCATGAAGGAATTTCTAAGAAATGGGGCACACTCTGGCTGAATGTCCGAAGCATTTACTTGTACTCCCATTTCTACCCACTTCAGAGACCATTCTGGATTAACTAGTAGTCTCTGAATTCCCATTTTCTTAATAGCATATGGCCCAATTCTAGGAACTATAGGAACTATAGGCTTCTCTTCTGGAATAACTGGCCTTTGGGTTAAAACAGCTTTCTTTGGCATTATTGGGGTAGTTCTGGCCTTGTCTTCATGGTATTCAGTACAGACTTGAGTGATATTAAAATCAAGATCATACCCCTTTATTGCACACCCCTCTATTTTTAGTCTAAATTCAGGACATTACGTCAAGGATTTGTCACAGCATTCAGGACTGATCCGGATGAGTTTCATGGGTAGACGGTAAGCCTCATGGAACCCATCTTGTACAAATGCATAATTGCATCCCCAAA
Source organism: Tachycineta bicolor (assembly GCA_025960845.1). Classification (NCBI taxonomy): domain Eukaryota; kingdom Metazoa; phylum Chordata; class Aves; order Passeriformes; family Hirundinidae; genus Tachycineta; species Tachycineta bicolor. Next base: position 458,624 of record JANEHK010000076.1, on the reverse strand, counting down.
CATTTCTCCCTTCCCACAAACGTGCATTTGTGACCTTTAGGATCTCATTTAAGGCCTTACGGGAGTGGGGATCATAAGCTTTCCCTTGGCACCGATATATTCCAGTTACATTGTACCTGCGTGGTATTGCGTTGACTCCTGTTACTATGACAATGGCTACAATAATTACAATTTTCTCCATTGTGTCCATGATTCCTACAAGCCCATTTATTCGCTGCTCCGGGTGAGTTTCAGCTTCAGTTCGTTGTCGCCCGGTGTGGCCTTCCAAACTCCTTCAGGGACTTTCTTCACTCGGGAGTGATGGATCCAGGCCTTCTGTTCTTTGATTTTGATTGCAGTGAAGGCAGTGAGGAGCACCTGGAATGGTCCCTCCCACTGCGGTTCTAGGGTCTTCTCTGCAAAAGACTTAACATACACCTAATCCCCAGGTTGTACATCATGTACTGGCCCATCTAGTTCTCTGTTTTGAGCCCCAGCCACATGTTTTTCAATTTCTCTTAGCTGTTTGTTCAGGGCCACTATATACCTGTGTAGGGTTTCTTCCCCTACTTGTATAGGTGTTGTTCTTTCTTGGACTGCATATGGTCTCCCATATGATATTTCAAAGGGGCTTAATTTTTCTTTTGTCCTTGGCTTAGTCCAAATTTGCAATAAGGCCAATGGGAGAGCCTGGGGCCAAGGCAAGTTTGCTTCTTGTCCTAATCTCACGATTTGTTGTTTAATCAAATGATTCATCTTTCCTACCTGGCCACTCGATTGGGGGTGATATGAAGTATGTAGTTCCCAATCTATCCCCAGGTGGTGGCTTATTTGTTGCACAATTTTTGAAATAAAGGAGGATATGGTGACTGGAACTCCAAACCTTGGTATTATTTCTTGCAACAGTGCTTTGGTCACCTCTCGTGCCTTAGCTGTCCTAGTAGGGAAAGCTTCTGACCAGCCTGAAAAGGTATCAGTTAATACCAAAAGGTAACGATATCCTCCTTTTCTGGGTAATTCTGTGAAATCAATTTGCCATTGTTGCCCAGGGCCACAACCTTTCCCAATTTGTCCAACCTTAGGTTTTGGGGTATTCTTAGGATTAGTTCAGAGGCAAAGACTACACTGACAAGTTACTTGGATCACTGTGCCCTGTAGTTTCCTGGCCATGATTCTTTCTTTCAAATGGTTATACAGGGCATCTATTCCCCAATGTGTTTTCTCATGTTCTTTCTGCACTAATGACCACAATAAATAAGAAGGTACTACAAGTTTCCCTTCTTCTGTCACAGCCCATCCTTCCTGATTATAACTTGTTTTCTCTGCTTTAATGAGTTTCTTATCTTTTTTAGTATATACTGGCTTACCTTCAACAAAAATTTTCCATCTGGGATTAGGGCTCCTTCAACTGTCTCATCAGATACCTCACCTTTAGCTGCGTCTTTTGCCTCTCTGTCCACCAGCATGTTCCCCTCTTCCAATTCAGAGCTCACTTTCTGGTATGCCTTGATGTGCATGATGGTTACCTTCTCAGGTAGCTGTACTGCATCTAGCAGTCTCAGTATCTCTTGTGCATGCTTAATGTTCTTTCCTTGTGAGTTCAACAGTCCTCTCTCTTTCTAAATGGCTTCATGCGCATGAACCACCCCAAATGTATACCTTGAGTCTATGTAGATGTTGATCTCTTTTCCTTTTGCTAACTCTAATGCTCGAGTTAAGGTGATTATCTCAGCCTTCTGCACGGAGGTGTTGGCTGGTAGTGGTCCAGACTCTATTACCTCTGCTTTTGGTAACCGCATACCCAGCATGCTTTTTCCCACTGATGACATAGCTGCTTCCATCAGCAAAACAGGTCTCAGCATCCTCGAGCAGGGTGTCCCTCAGATCTGGGCGACTGGAGTAGGTGGCTTCAATGGTCTCCAGGCAGTCATGGATCACTGGTTCTCCCATACTCTCGCTGAGGAAGGAAGCTGGATTCACAATGTTAGTTACCACAATCTCAACATCATCTTGTACTACTGGTATGGCTTGGTACTTCAGAAATCTCTGTGGGGAGAGCCAATGTCCCCCTTTTGCCTCAAGGACTGCAGACACTGTGTGAGATACTAGCACAGTCATCTTCTTGCCTAGGGTGAACTTGCAAGCTTCTTGGATGTTTATTGCCACTGCTGCAACTGCCCTGAGGCACCCTGGCCATCCTATGGCTGCCGTGTCCAGCTGTTTGGAAAGATAGGCCACTGCCCTTCGGTATGGGCCTAAACTCTGTGCTAATATACCTAAGGCAATCTCTTGCTTCTCATGGGAAAACAGGAAAAATGGTTTACTCATGTCTGGAAGTCCCAGGGCTGGAGCTGACATAAGGTCCTTCTTTAGCTGGTTGAAGGCTTGGGTTGCTTCCTTTGTCCACTGAAGATCTCTGCTCCCTTCCGTGATCAAGGCATACAGAGGTTTAACAAGCAACCTGTTGGGGAGGATGAGGCCAAAAAACCCTATAAATATGATTGCCTATATTCTGGGAATGTGGGACCTGTGGGTGAGATAGAATTGAAAGCAAATTTTGATGTTTGAGATGTATTGGATACTGGATGTATAAGAAAACAGTTGTGTGACCTGCTGAAGGTCACCAGACCCAGGTCAAATGGAATGTTCTGTCACACCCCCCCAATGGTTCATCCCACACCTGTACCCCTCCCCTAAAGTTTCAGGTATCTGTAACCCCATTGGCACAGATCCTGTTCCGGCCCACCTCCAGACCCCTTATCAGGGGGATGCGAAGGTGGGTCGGCCTCTTTGGCTCTTTGGCTCTTTACCTCTCTCTTTGCTCCCCACCATTCCCTACCCTTGCCCTTCCCCCACCTCCTTGGCCTTGCCACGAGCTGCAGCCTGGCAGCTCAAAGCAAGGCCTTACGTCCCTTACAATAAACCCAATCTTCTAAAACCTAACTGCAGAGATCTCTCGTTTACGTTTACATACACCGTCCTGGAGTCCACAGCAACAGCGGAGGAAAAACAATATCCACAGCAACCCATAGTTATAAATCCACAGTCTGCACCACCCTGTCATGCCTAAAAAGGTTCTTAGCTCTTTCACTGTCTGAGGTTTTGGGGTCTGGCATATTGCTTCCTTGCGATCCTGCCCCAGAGTCCTTTGTCCAGCACTCACTTCGTAACCCAGGTAAATAACTGTTTGCCTCACCATTTGGGCTTTCTTCTGGGATACTCGATACCCTTGCAGGCTCAGAAAGTTCAGGAGGCTTACAGTCCAGTCCACGCATGTCTCCTGGGTCCGGGTGGCTATTAAGAGATCATCCACATACTGGAGCAACTGTCCTTCTCCTGGTGGAGGTTCCCAAGATTCTAAATCCTTTGCAAGCTGTTCCTAAATATAGTGGGGGAGTTCTTGTACCCCTGTGGTAATACGCACCATGTAAGCTGATTTTTCCTTCCAGTTTTGTGGTTCTCCCACTCAAATGCAAAAATTTTCTGGCTGGCTTCGTGGAGAGGGAGGCAAAAGAAAGCATCCTTCAGGTCTAAAACGGTAAACCAGGTTAGTTCAGGTGTTAAACAGGTTAACAAGGTATAAGGGTCAGCAACTACTGGGTACAAATCTTCAGTTACTTTGTTAACAGCTCTTAAATCTTGTACTAATCTGTATGACCCATCAGGCTTCTTTACTGGCAAAATGGGAGTATTAAAATCAGATTGACACTCTTTTAGTAATCCTATTTGTAAAAAGTTTTCTATGATTGGACTAATCCCTTCTCTGTCCTCTTTCTTTAGGGGATATTGTTTGACTCTCACAGGTCGTTCCCCTTCCTTGAGCTTAATTTGTACAGGTAATGCATTCTTTACTCTTCCTGGTATATTAGAAGCCCACACCCCAGGAAACACTTGATCCATTATTTTCCTAAAATTCTTCTCTTCACTTACAACTTCAGTTTGTCTGGTAATTAGCATTAAACTTAACAGCTCCACATATTGGTGGTCCTTTACCTTCAAACTAATTTCCCCATTTTTAAATACTATTTTTGCATCCAGCTACTCTAGGAGATCCCTGCCCAAAAGTGCAGATGGAGCATTAGGCATATATAAAAATCTATGAATCCCCCATTGTTTTCCCAATTTATACTTCAATGGTTTGCAAAAATAAGCTCTTTCAGATTGGCCAGTCGCCCCCTTTACCATAACATAATCATTGGTTACAGGTGTTAGGGCCTTGTTCAACACTGAAAATGTTGCCCCTGTATCTATTAAAAATTCCACTTCTTTTTCTTTGTTCCCCAGTTTAATTATAATCAGAGGGTCCCCTAGGGTAGGGCCCTCCGGTCCTCCTCAGTCCTTCTTCACATGAGCAACCACCTTTTCTCCTCTCTGATTCCCTTTTTTCTGTTCGTCACCCCTTCTTAGCTCTGGGCACTGGGTTTTCCAGTGTCCAAATTTCTTGCAATACGCACACTGATCTTTTCCTAGTTGGGATGGTCCTCGTCTCGGTGGACCTTGCTCATGTCTTTCCTTTTCTCCCTCCCTTACTACTGCTACCAGTCTTTTCATTCCTTGTTTATATCCTTCTTCCCAATTACTAAAGACTCTCCATGCCTCATCCACTAGAGCTTCCAAATCTCGACTATTTGGACCCTGGATCTTCTGGAGTTTCTGCCTGATGTCTCCTGTGGATTGTCCTAAAAATAAGTTTATTAGTTGTTGTCTCCCTTCATCCGATTCAGGGTCCAGAGTGGTGTGTCATCGCATCGCATCCCGCAGATGATCTAAAAATTCAGAAGGTGTTTGAAAGGGACCTTGTTTAATGGCATATAGGGCTGACCAATTTATGGTTTTAGGAATTGCTTGTTCCAGCCCTTTCACTATGAGTTCTTGGTATCTCTTAAGCTGTGCTAATTCATCTGGTTCATTAGGATCCCACATTGGATCATGAAGGGGAAATACATTCTTTAACATCATCTTGTGTTCTTCTGCAGTCATCTTCAGCTAAATCCTTGGCTACCTTCAAAACTAACTGTTTCTCTGTTTCTGTTAGGGCATCAAGTAATAACTGTAAATCAGCCCAATCTGGTACATGCTGCTTAACCATGAACCTCAACCTTTTAGCGACCCCTATTGGATCACTCCGATAGCCCTTTGCAGTCTTTTCCCAGGCCTCTAAATCCATTGAGAAAAAGGGGACCTTAATCATCCTTGGTTCCCCATCAGAGGTTATAGCCTCCCTTAGGGGTGCTTGTATGACTCCTTTAGTTTGTTTTCTAGTTCTACGTGGGGAAAGTTTGGAATTTGGTGGGGGAGGTCCAGGTTCATCCCTTCTAGTTTGCTTTCTGGTCCTTGATGCTACTGGACCTTGTGGGGAAAGCTCGGGATTCTGTTCAGGTTCATCCCATTCACTGTCACTACTAGGCAATGGTGGGTAAAACCTTGATGGTTCCCTTGATCCCGGAGTTGGTGAGGAGGGTTCTACCTCAATCGCCGTTTTTCCGAAGGCAGGTGAAGTAGGGGAGGCTAAAGCTGATGAGGGTTCTGATTTTATTCCTTCCTCTACCCTCCCTCCTTCCCGTTTCCTAGGGGGTGGTAAAAGTGCCTCTACTGCTTCTTGTTCTAGGACCTCTGCTGAATACACTTTATTGGGATGGGAACACCTCTGATTTATTGAAAATGTGCTACAGCACCTTTTGGGCTTTCCTTTGTTAGCTTTATTATCCTTTTCAAGAGCTAATATCAAGGGGTCAGATGGTGGCCTGATCCCACAATCCCTTTGCCACTCAGGGTGATTTCGAAGACTGAAAAACATATCAGCATAAGTCACTTCTTGCCACTTTTGTTCATGCGAAAGAAAAAGCATCAACTGTAATAATGTATCATAGTCCAGTGTACCATCTACTGGCCACTTCACCCCTTCATCAAGTCTATATAATGGCCACCATTGTGTACAAAAATTAACAAGCTCCTTCTTGGTTTCAGTACCACCATAACCCACCAGTTCCTTCCAGTGTGATAAAGTACACCTGTCTTGGTTTGAAAAGACAGGTGTCTGCTAGGGAGAGGCAGGCCTCTCTAGGAATGAGAAATTTAAATCCTTCCCTCCATGTTATTATAATTTGGAAGATTAAAAAAAAGCTTTTCAGTCAAAGCTATGAGGAAGGGAATAACAGTCCTTTACTAGTAACTATAACAGACAAACAACAACAGCAATTATAATAATAGTAAAACAGAACCAAGAACCCCAGGGGACAAACGATGGAAACTCTGGTGCTGATGGCTGGAAGCAGTGGGTTGTCCTCGGCAGGCAGGGGGGTGCCCTGGCAGGCAAAGTGGGCAGTGCTGGAGAACCCGCAGCGGCTGGACCCGGGCTGACCCAAAATCCAGCAGGGCAGCGAAGAAACTCCGAATTCCTGGGCGCACCAACAGATGGTAGAATTCCCAGGACCAGACTCCTCCGTTAACCGTGGACTCCACGCAGCTACCAGTCGCCGGACTGTGCTCCCCAGAAGCCGAGAGCAGCGAGCTTCCCACCCTCAGCTCTCCGGGAGCTTTTTTCCTCCCCCAAAACTAAGTGATCAACTCCCTTTTGTCCGGGTCAAGCACCCTTTAACTACCAGTATTTAGTCTCCTAGCAACTTATGGGGGGGGAGAAAATTCTACAGGAAACTCAACCCTCAACAACACCCTAAAGGGCTTCCTCTGGGAATTTCCTTGCTCTCATTTGCCCCCATGTTTAGAATCCCCTTCTCTCCCAACGCCTTTTTACCTTATCCCAGCTCTTAAGTTTCACTTGGTATTCCTCTGGTAAAGAAATATGCTGGCCACACTCAACCTTAAGGATTTCCACTGGTTTCTTTAGAGTCCCTGAAATTCTGTTCTCCAACAATTCAAATATTCTACTACTACCGTGAGCTTCCTGACCAGTTACCAACAAAATCCATATAGCTGTCTGGGTAGCCTTTTGTTCCTGTGTACGACAGAAATTACAAATTCCACTCCTAGGTGCCTTCCACCTGAGTACCTGTCTGACCCACGACTCCTGGCAAACTACACAACGAAACACAATCCATGGGTTACAATAGCAATCCTTCCTTGAGCAGGGGAATTCCTCCGAACCAGGTCCTCAATTCCTGTGTCTCCTATTCCTGGGCATATAATTTTGCTAGTAAACAAAGGAATAAAACAAACTGTTAATTTTCTAAAAAATTAGTTATGACCTTTGACACGGGGTAGCAATGTTCTTTTAAAATAAGGCTCAGAACAGCAGCTGTTGGGAAAAAAATGTAGTTATTCTACAAGGGAGACAACTCCTTTTTATTCAATAAAAGAAAAAAAAAATGCAGTTAGGCAGTCCACTCAAATTGCTGGTTATTAATCACTTATCAGACCAGGTCCTCTGTTATGCCTTGTTCTAGATATATTATTATTAGAATACCTTTAGAAATTGCAATCAAACTTCCATACACCATAGCAAGTATGTAGCTGAGAGCCAAACGTATCTTAGCACTAAAAATCTCTCAGCTACTTCAGCCAAGCTGAACACAAGCTCTGGACTCTCCGCTTTCTGCGCACAATCAAAGCCACCAAAACAGGTTTTTTTTTTCTTCTTGTTTTTTTTTTTTTCCTCACAAAAACCCAACTCCAAACACCAACAGTTTTAAGTTCACAAAACCCAGGGGTCCCTAGCGACCCCGAGCACAGTCAACCAAAGGTTTTAACAAGATCTCGCCAAAATCTTAGGGATTTCAGCTAGGACACCACACAAATCTCTCTCTATGAAAAAAAAAGAAGAGGGGGGGTAACCCTGATCCCACACTCTCTCTACTCCTCTGTGGTTAGGGATTACAGAACCAAAACTTTAAAATATTACCACGCACTCTAACACCTGCAAACCTCACAAACAAACAAAAATGTCTCTTCTTAACTTCAACATGCACTCGCCAAAAGCTTTCCGGGGTCTTACAGGGAGGCAAAAGGCATGGCCCGAGGCTACAAAGCCTGGATTCCCCTCCAGCTACCAGAGAAACAAATCACCCCTAATGATTATGCCACTCACTCCCTTTAACTCACATAGGCTAATTACACACTCCAAATCACACAAATCAAATCACTTACAACACAAACTCTTACTAAACACAACACACACAGTGCACCAATAATTCTTCCACAGCCTAGACCCACAAACCCACAAAACACAAATCTGTGCACACTACACACACACCTGGCGCGCGTGGAGCCGCAATCAGGATTTTCTGCAACCCATGATGGGACCCTTTGCGTTTTAAAACTCAGGCTAGCCACTCAAATTATGGATGGTCAAGGTACCTTTAAACCACAAACTGACAACAAAACCGGTTATCCTACTGCCGCTGTTGCCCCCACCACGGGACACAGATTATCAAGGCACAACAAAAACCGGTTGCCACTCCCCACTGTTATAAACGAAAAATGCTCCATTTTATTAATTGAAGGAAATTTATTTAAAAAAGGTCCAAATAGAATTTTTGAGAGCAACGACAAAAAAACACTATCAAAAAAGAAAAAAGGTCAGTGCCGAGCCCGGGTGTCAGTGCTGGGTGAGACACAGGTTTGCCCGCTGCAGCAGAGGGTCCCCTGTGCTCCACCCCGACTGTCCTGTCTGAGCAATTTTTATACAGTTTTTTTTTTTTGCCCGAAGCTGAGTCCCTTTTCTTCTGTTTCGGACTACACATATACATGAGGAGTTCTTTCTCTGTGGCAAATTGAACAAAACATGCCCGGAAAGTGATGAACACCTGTGATCGTGTTCCCGGAATCCGGCATTGAGATGTATCTCTCTGATGGCCCTGGTTAACTCAATCTCCGGATATTTATCACATGTTCATCGCCTGGGCGTTCCTCGGATCACCTTGATGGACGATCCATCTCCGAGCTGGCCACACTTATTTTACTGTAAATGAAGTCCTCCCTCCTTTGTCCAGGTGGTTTTGACATTATGTTGCAGTCTCTGGCTTGTGAGTTTTAAAGCTTATAAGAATATATTTGAACAGTACATAAAAATATATATGACAATTTTATTTGCACGAATTATCATATACACATATAACAATCCCTCCCCTTCTACATAAGCATATTAATTTGTGCTTTCTGTACCTTCTAAAACTAGTTTTTATTGGTGCTTGATACTAATTATCTCATTTTTCAACCTTTAGTTACTTTAAGGCTCATTATCCCAATCTTTCTCTGGAATTCCCCGATACAATCTGTAGGCCTCTCCTTCCCCTTTTATCTGTTCCTCGAATCTGGCTAAGGCATATGCTGCTCCATGGTGTACATTTTCCTCTCCCAGTTTCATTATTTTTGATACTTGGTTAGTTTTTCCCCTAGCACATTCTGGGTCTGTGGGCATGGCTGCTATTTGCATGCCTTGCACTACAGAATGTATCAGCCTAATAAAACAAGGTATCAGGCAGGGTAGAAATATGATCCTGGCTAGTGAACACAATATAAAAAATATTACCTTCTTCCACCATGCTCTGTCGAACAGCTGATCCCACCAGGAAGCTTGGAGTATGGAGTTCCATTTTTGTACCGGAATGTGTGCTACCCTTTTAATTTCTGTTGCTAGGCTTCTGATGGTTTCCCCATAGTTGTCAATCTCTATACAACATTCTGATTCATTAAATTTCCCACAGACCCCTCCCTCTTCTGCTAATAAATAGTCGGGGGCTATTCTGTTTTGATATACAAAGGCCCTCATCTGGGAGTGTTGTTTAGATAGCAGCTCGAGGGCGTCAGAGGTGTGGTTAGAAACAACCTCCACCACTGCCTGCAGTCTTATCAATCAGTTTAACATAAATCGGGGTCCTATACCCCCAGCTTCCATCCTGGGCCCATGTTGCAGGACCATAATATTCTATTATTCTCCTCCTCCCCCCAAGTCTGACCCCCACCAAAAATAGGGAACTTCTTTTTTACCTCCCTTCTCCTCCTGCTCAGTGTTTTGTATAAGGGGGCTCCAAGTGACCAAGGTAGGGTAAAGAAAACAGGTCTGATTAATCCTATTGTGCATGATCCTTTCCATTGCTGAGGCAACTCGTTATATGCTTTCTTCCCACAGATCCAATACAAACCATCTGGGGCTTTCCACGTGATTTTTGTACCTTCGGGTTCATTCCAGAACCCCCTCAATTCCTCCACAGATTGGTAAGGATTAGCTCCAGAGCCTTTGTTCCAGCAAAGTCCAATTTTTTCACTCCATTCACACTTGTCACTTTTTCCTCGGCTCCAGTGCCCTGTAGGGCTTTCTGGCTGCCACATTCTGCTTTCGTTAAAGGAATTTATTGTCAGAGTAGACACACACGGAGTGTATCCCACTATTTCAGTGTACTCCTTTCCCTCCCTGCCAATGCAGAACGTCCCAATTACTCTGTTGTCCAAGACCCAACCCTTAGGTCTCTGAATTGCCTTTGAAGTTTTGGAACTATCCCATTTTAGGAGTTGCTCTGGGGCTAAACTCTCACCTTTCCAAGGCCATTTCTCCACTGATTTGAGTCCCCCGCAGATCCAGCAATTAGATAAGCCCAACTCTGTTGCGATCTCCTGCATCAGATCCACAAATAGGTTTTGATCTGAGGCAGGTAAACCCCAACTGGTATATTGCCTTTCAAGCTGATCATATTGCTCACTGAGGGTTCTCAGCCTTTCCTGCTCTATCCTTCTTTTTCTCATTTCTGCTTCCTGTTTTCTCAGCTCCTGTGATACTTGTTTCATTTTGCTCTCCAGATCCACTCCCTCTTTGTTCCTTGAAAAGCATAATAATCGGTCATATTGCAAGCAAACTCAGTCATCCTGATCCTCTAAAAGTTCCAAGATAACTGGTTCACCTTTGAGGGAGGTTTCAGTTTCATATTTCAGGTTCTACCCTACCCAGTATGTTTTACCACCCATAATACACATTCCCAGCTGGCTATTGTCATAGCATAATGGGTTGGTCTGAAAGTATGCTACAAACACAGATTCCATTTTTCTCCCAGTCCATACAGTTCAGTTACATTTATCACAGATTGGGATAGATACTTGTTCAACATTTCTTTTATGCATCTTGTGCTTTGACTGCCTGTCCTTAGAGGTTGCCCTTTGTGTATACGACCTTATTTTTTCTTTTAGCCCATAATTTCCCTTCTGAGTGCCGTCTCTGGGGCAGTGCCCCTTTATCTTACCCTTGCTGCAGTTCTTTGGGACTGAGGATATCAGAACCTCCAATTCCCCATGTTCTTTCTGGGCAGTCTGTACGCAGTGCCTGCACCCATTGCCGGGGCCTTGCACCTCTGTGCTGGGCAAGTTATTCAAATGTGTACTGGTCTTAAGGCACATTACTAGATTCAGGTAGATCAGGATCCCCACGATTATTATTATTCCTCTGCCTCTGCCTACGCCCACTGGGGTGCCACCAGTGGCGGGGTAAACCATCTTCTCAGCAGCAAGAATAGTCTTCTGTGGTGTCATACCTGGACCGAGATGTGTATCTCCATTTAAAGACGCCCCACCTCGATAGCTTAACTGTCCGCACTGCAGGATACTTTATTTAACCTTCGTCACTCAATAGCAAGAATGTTAGCTTTTGACCTCAATTTTCCCCTTATCCCGGTTTGGAACACACAAAACCAAATTTCAGAATCTACTTCGATTATCCCCAATCTTGTGGCAAGCTCTAAGATATGGCTAGTCAGGCACCTTTCTTCTTTTAGGCACTTATCACACAAACCCCTTGGCCAATATCCCCTTATACAGCATGTAACCCAAACCTCATTACAATACTCGCATTTGAAGTGTACAAATGGGTAACATTCACAATCAAGCTCAGTGCAACTTATTGGATCCCCTTCCGTCATTTACTTGGTCAACGCAAAGTTAGTTTCAGGACCCCAGGTGGAGAGGTGACTTTCCACTCTGCTGTCTCTTCCCGGGGCTCGACCTTCTTTACTTGGGATGCGTGGGTCCACCCCTTTTCTGCTGTTCGTATTGCTGTATCTGTGGTTAAGAGGACAAGAAAAGGGCCTTCCCAGTGAGGTGTTAATGGGACTTCTTTCCATGTTTTTATGAGCACCTTGTCTCCAGGTTGTATTCTGTGTATAGGAAAGCCTAAAGGGGTATTTTGTGTCAGGATTCCCTGTTTCCGCAATTCCTGTAAATTTTTACTTATGGATATGAGGTATGGTTGTGTCACGCTGGTTTTTCTGAGTTTTTTAAAGCCTTTTGATTGTTCATAAAATGGAGTCAGACATTTTAGCTACTGTACAATATTAGGAGCAGTTTCTGCCTTTTCTCATACATGTAACATAAACAAATTCTTTGTTTTTCATTCTCTGTCCTTTGTTTGCATATTTCTAACCTGAAAACAATTGTAACTAACAGTTAGTCTGGCCATTCGGCTAGGAGGTGAAAACTCCAGAAGCCAATCCACAGCCAGACCCACAAATGTATAAAAAGTAAGAAATAAACAGGCAGGGGGCTCTCGGCCTTGGCTCAGCACTGAGCTCTCTCTGAGAGGAACTCTGCCCTGCAAAATCTCTCGTCTCCATGTGGTTGCTTTGCGTATCCCGATCACATGGTTGTATTTACCCATCTTCTATCCTTGGATGTCCTATTGGCATACCATGTTCATATGGCATCCCATACAGCATTTCGAAAGGTGACAGCCCAGTATCAGAGTAAGGCATGGTCCAAATATTTAATAAGGCTAAAGGGAGACACCTTAGCCAGGACACCTTTGTTTCTAAAATTAATTTTGCCAATTGAGCCTTTAATGTTTGGTTCATCATCTCAACTTGTCCGGAGCTCTGGGGATGCCATGGGGTGTGGTACTCCTATTGAATCCCTAGAGAATCAGCCAGTTGCTTAATAATTTTTGAAGTGAAGTGCGTGCCTTGATCCAAGTCTATGCATTTTATCAACCCATATCGGGGAATGATCTCTTCGAGTTGAAATTTTGATACTGTTCGAGCTGTTGCCCAAGAGCTCGGGAGAGCTTCTACCCAGTGAGTTAGTTTGTCTACTATTACTAATAAGAACTTGTATCTCCCCACCTTAGGCAGATCAGTAAAATCTACCTGAATTCTCTCGAAAGGTCTGTGTGCCACTGGGCGACTTCCTAGTGCCACCTGTCGGGACCGTGCCCGATTAATCCTTTGACAAACCATACATCCCTGTACTTGTTTGGCTAATTCATAAATCCCTTTACACCCAAAGAATCTCAGGAACTGCTCTGCCAGAGTCTGGGCACCCCAGTGTATTTGTTGATGTAATCTCCTCAGGATCTTTCTAGTGTAGTCCTTAGACAATAGCTCCCTTCCATCCCGTAATTTCCACTTACCTCCTTCTAGCCAGCCTCCTATCTTCTTGTACCCTTCGATTTCCTTCGGGGAGGGGTGGGGAGGATACTCCTGAACCTCCCCTTCCTCGATCCTCAGGGAACTTACCTTCATCAAAGCCGCGCTTTTGGCCTCTTTGTCTGCTAAATTGTTCCCTCTGGTGCGGAACTGCATTCCTGTTTGGTGCCACTTTACATGGACTACAGCAATTGCCTCTGGCCCCCTTATAGCTTTTAAGATCTGTCTGATTAGTTCCTCATGCACCAGCCCTTTTCCCCAGGTATTGAGCAACCCCCTTTCTTCCCAAATTTTTCCAAATGTGTAGACCACCCCAAATGCATATTTTGAATCTGTAAAAATTGTTCCTTTTTCCCTTCCAATTTCCACAAGGTCCTCAATACCACATATAACTCACAAGCCTGTGCTGACCACCCGGCATTCAGAGGCCTAGATTCCACTACCTCCCTGGTCCTTCCATCCACCACCACATAACCCGACTTCCTTTTCCCATCTATGACCCTTGCAGACCCATCCACAAACCATTTCTCACCTTCTTCTAATTCTTCCTCTTCTAAGTCTGGTCTTATTTTAGTTTGGAGCTCTACCACTTCGGCACAGTCATGGGAAGGCACTCCTGCTGCTTCCCCATATAGGAATTGTGCAGGGTTTTGGGCCAAGGCAGTCCGCAGCTCCAAATCCCGGGAGTGGATTAATATAGCCTCATATTTTAGGAGCCTGGCATCAGTCAGCCATTTATCCGCCTTTTGTTGCAGGATGCTCCTTACATTATGTGGGGTGTAAACTACCAGCGGTGCCCCGAAGGTTACCTTAGCTTCTACTAATACTGCTACTGCTACAATTGCTTGTAAGCAGGTGGGCCACCCCCTGCTTACAGGATCTAGGAGCTTTGATATATACCCTACTGGCTTCCTGGCCCCTGCCCAGTCCTGGGTTAGAACCCCATGGGCAGTGTGATTGCTGACATCCACAAACAGTTGAAAAGGTTTCCTTACATCAGGGAGGCTTAACACCAGGGCAGCCACAAGAGTGTCTTTTATTTCCTTAAAACTTACCTTATCCTGCTTTGTCCATTTGAGCCTATCTGTGGTAAGCTTTTCATAAAGAAACCTTACCTTCTTGCTGTATCCCTCATCCATTGCCGGCAGTATCCTAGAAGCCCCAGCAGCTGCCTGACCTCCCTTTTTGTCCGGGGAGAAGGCAAGGTGATGATGCCTGTTATCCTATCTGGATCTAACTTCTTTTTACCCTTTGTTAACCAATGTCCTAGGTACTTAACCTCCGGCTCTGTGAACTGCAATTTGGATTTTGAGACCTTCAACCCTTTTTCCCCCAGAAAGTTTAATAGTGCTATTGTACCTGCCCGTACATCCTCCTCCTCGGGTCCGGCCACCAACAGATCATCCACATATTGTAATAACTTGGTCCCTTTGATTGGCACAAACTCACTTAAGAGTTTCTCAAGGGCTTGCCCAAATAGGTTGGGTGAATCTATGAAGCCCTGAGGCAAGGATGTCCACCTTAATTGCTGCTTTCTGTTTGTGTTGGGTCTTCCCATTGAAATGCAAAATAGTCCCGACTTTCCCGGGCTAGCTGGCAAGTCCAAAAGGCATCTTTTAAATCTATTACACTGTACCAGGTGTCTGCCGGGGATATGTTATTCAGCAGGGTGTACGGGTTTGAGACAGTAGGAAACAAGGCTTTTGTTCTTTGATTTACTGCCCGCAAATCTTGCACCAGCCTATAACTACCATCTGCCTTTTGTACTGCCAGGATAGGAGTATTATGTCTTGACATACATGGTTCTAATGTGCCCTTCTTTATTAGATCTTCGATTACGGGTTTCAATCCCCTCCTACCTTCCATGGTGTCCTGGGTTTGACTGTGTATCCCCAATCGTCTGTTGGGTGCAGGG
>JANEHK010000076.1:405418-443362 GCA_025960845.1 Tachycineta bicolor | reverse complement strand
GGGCCCCTCAGGAGCATTTCTCCCAAAATCTGCCTGAAACCACCACACATGGGAATTGGATACTGTTTGATCCTGATCTGATCCTCCGGCCTCTCAATTTCAATGTGAATAGGCTCCATATTTAACCTCCCCGCCTCCCCCTGTGTGTGCCACACTTTTGGATTTATTTTATTCTCATCCTCCATGATTAGTTTGTATAAACTTACCGTTAACTGGGAATACTGTGCTATCAGGCTTATCCCCAGGATCACCATTAAATCCCTCCCCAGCAAGTTATGATCTGCTTCTTCTACCAACAGTATGTTCCCCAAGCAAAACTTATTCCCCAATTCTATTTCTACATTTTTTTAAAACCAGCACCTCGAAGGGTTCCCCTTTGGCCCCGATGACCACTATTGAGTCCTTACTTTTAGTACATCCTGGTGGCAGTTGCTGAACTGTGGTTCTTTCCGCACCTGAATCCACCAAAAAAAACCCAATTCTTGTTTCTGGGGTCCAATTTTTAACTTTATCAAGGGCTCTCCAGGTGTTCTGGACCCCAAATTATAGAGCCCCTGACACCTCTAATCCTCCTGAAAAATTTGTTCATCCTTTATTCTTTTCTTGCACTCCCTTTTGAAGTGCCCTTTTTGTTTACAGTAAAAGCACTCAGGGCCACTTACCTGTTTGTTTGTTCCCTTCCTTTGGGGGGGAGGGTTAGGTTTTCCCTGGGGCCGTTGGGTTTGTGCTGGCCTTCCGGGATTTTGCAGCCGCTCCTGTTTCTGCGCTTCCTGCACCACCGCCACTAACACCCTGGCTTGTGCTTTTTGCTTTTCTTCATCTCTCCTCATATAAACTTTCTGTGCCTCCCTTAGCAATTCTTGGAGACTTTTCTCCTGCCAATTGCCTATTTTTTTTTTTTTTTTTTTTTTTAGCTTTTTCCGTATGTCCTCCCATGATTTAGCAACAAATTATGTTTTCAGCAAAATCCCCCCCGACAGGAGAATTAGGGTCAGTGCGCAAATACATCTGGAGAGTTTTTCTTAACCACTCTAGCCATTCGGTGGGTGTTTCATCCCTCCCCTGGCATTCCCCCAATGATTTGCTGGTGTTCTGCCCCTTTGGTACCACCCCCCGAATTCCCTGTATTACCATGTTCCTCAGCCTGATCATTTTGCGCCGATCCTCCTCTGCCTGGGCATTCCATGATGGCCTTTGTTTAGGCCACCCCTCAGCCCCGCTCCCCGCCTTGGGGATTCCTATGTTCCCAATCCTTTATTGCCGCTTGCCTTATCATGTCCCGTTCCTCGGCGTTGAACAATGACCTTAGAATGGCACAGATATCATCATACGAATAGACACTGTTCCCCAAAAACTCATCCAGCCTCTCCGCTGCTCCCAGGGTGTCATCCACCAACCTCCCCATTTCCCCTCTGAAGGCCCCCATGTCCCCCGTATTGATCGGCACACCCACATAGCCGATGACTCCGGGAGCGGCCGGCACCTCCCCTAGGGGGCAGAGACTGGGGCTGTCCCCTCCCTTCACTGCCGCCACGGCTCTCCCTCCGCGCCCCGCGCCGTGTCCCGCTGGCCGGAGGAGAGGCAGCCCCTCCGGCGAGGAGTGTGCACCCGGGACCACCCACCTGCCGTGGCACAGGCGGGGACCAGAAAGGACCCGGCTGGTCCAGCACCGCAGGAGCCGAGGGCAGCGCGCCATGCGACTGTGCCGGCGCCCATGCGGGCCGAGGCGGGCGACCCACCGGTGTGGGCACCGGGGCCTGGACCCAGTCCAGGCATGGGGGTGGAAGGCCACCCAAAGGCTCCCAGGTCTCACCCCGGTCCACTCCACAGCCCTGAGTTCAGACCAGGAACAGCCGGGCACCAGCACACCCCCACAACTTGGCACAGTCTAACTTCTCCCCCCCTCAAATACACTATCATATAATGCCTGACATTCTTGTATCAAATGTGCCAAATGTGGGCCAAAACTGATATTTTCCAATTTCCCTGTTCCCCCATACCTCTACACAGTAATGAATCATCTTCTTGGATTTCCTCCGTCTCTCGGGGCAGTCTCCCCAGTGCTCCGGCATCCACCCCAACGGGCTCCCCCTTGGGATTTCTGGTAAGCAGTCCTGCTGTCCTTTACCAGGTTTTCCCTGAGATTTTCCCTGAATTTTACTCTTTTTCTGCCCCATAGTTAAACAAGCTTGCTTACCTTAATTCCTTGAATGAAGTCCTTACATCAGTCCCGGTCTGAAAACCGTGGTTTTAGTCAATCCCGATTGAATATTACCAGCCTATCAGTCACACAGTGAACTGCTCTGTGGACCTACGACTGGTGGTGAGCTCTCTTACCTTTTTTCTTTTCCCGGACTTTCAAAGTCCTGGACCAAAGAGGTTTACCAGTTCTTAAAACACCTAAGAATGTACCTTCCCTCCTCGATCTGCCCGTGATCGACCTCCTGAACTCCCCGAGTTGCAGGCTTTACGTGTGAAATGAGTTTTGCCGATACCTCTCGCTTCCCCCATAACCAACCACGTCCCTCATGGGATAGTGGAACTGAGGCTTTTGGGGTCCGCTCTCGCCTCGTGACAATGTCACATCTCACACACATGCTCGATCACGCCTCACTCAACCATGCGATGCTTACAGTCCTTTCTCCTGCGTGGATTCTTCGTGCACGCAGATTTTTATGAGTGACAAAAAAAAAACGCGGCGTCGGAGATTGTGCTCTGAGTTCCCGAGAGCTCTGGGCCCGTTTCATCCCCTTTTTTGATAGTGGTTTTGGTTCTGGGTCCAGGATTCGATTGATTCTACAGGACTCCCCAATCCTGTCTGACCGTCGAAATCAGCGGGGCACCGCCTGGACAAAAAAGGGTCCCCCTGACTCCCCTAAATCGGATCCCTGTACAGGCCACCAAGATTGTTATAAATGAAAAAAACACTCCAATTTATTAATTGAAGGAATTTTATTAAAAAAAGGTCCATATAGAATTTTTGAGAGCAACGACAGAAAAAATCACTATCAAAAAAGAAAAAAAAAGGTCAGTGCCGAGCCCGGGTGTCGGCGCTGGGTGAGACACAGGTTTGACTACTGCAGCAGAGGGTCTCCTGTGCTCCACCCCAACTGTCCTGTCTGAGCAATTTTTATACATTTTTTTCCCCAAGGCTGAGTCCCTTTTCTTCTGTTTCGGACTACACGTATTCATGAGGAGTTCTTTCTCTGTGGCAAGTTGAACAAAACATGTCCGGAAAGTGATGAACACCTGTGATCGTGTTCCTGGAATCTGGCATTGAGATGTATCTCTCTGATGGGCCTGGTTAACTCAATCTCCGGATATTTATCACATGTTCATCGCCTGGGCGTTCCTCGGATCACCTTGATGGACGATCCATCTCCGAGCTGGCCACACTTATTTTACTGTAAATGAAGTCCTCCCTCCTTTGTCCAGGTGGTTTTGACATTATGTTGCAGTCTCTGGCTTGTGAGTTTTAAAGCTTATAAGAATATATTTGAACAGTACATAAAAATATATATGACAATTTTATTTGCATGAATTATCATATATAACAGTACCTATTTTCAAGTATAAACGTACCTTTTGTCCGTAATTCCAGCAGGTTCTGGTCTTTCCCTGGGTAGTCAGTGAGATGGCAGGAGCCCTCTTCCCAGAAAATTCTGGGTGGGCGCCCAGAGGGGTCCCGGACCCCACTGGCCCCACAGCCAGAGAGAGCAGTCTCCTGCCTGGCTCACCAAAATGACTCATTAAAGAAAATATGGGTATTGATCTAGTATCGATACCCAACTGAGACGGACAAAAACTCTCTAACAGTTTAAAGTTAGAAAGTATATGTTTATTACGGCACCAGACAGTGTGCGGGATAGCTCCCAAATTCACACCGCAATTTACAGGTGATTACAGAGTCCTTTTATTTACAAAAGTATTGAATACCCAAAACACAAATGCATATTCATAACCCTGGTACATCCCATTCCCCGCTTCGAATGGTAATTAGCTAAAAAGCTATTAAGCATGTGTAGTTTGTTCTTTGAAATGGGTCGGTGGTCCTTTTCATGGGGAGGGGTCCCCAAAATGAGGAAGTAAAGAAGTCTTCCTCGTTCTGACCTTTCTACCTTTTCCATGCAAATGTGATAAATGAACCCTTGGTAGGACTCCTATGTCATGTCTTTGTGACCATTCAATGGGTTTCTGGGCAGAGGAGGCCTACAATTGTCTTATGTTCCTAAAAGCTATTTATCAGTTTCTATATTCTTCATTATAAACACAGCTAACCAAACAAAGTTGACAAGTAATCAGTTATTCTAATATGGAAGAGTGATCCCAAACCCAATTTCTCTTAGTTAATTACTAACTTTTAATTTCAGCAAAGCCTACCTATCTACTTTAGTTAATTTCAGCAAAGCTTATCTCTAACTAAAATCTTAACCCCTCTAAAAATCCTTAATTCTCTAAAGTTTATGTCTCAGTCTTCCCAGTGTAGTCTCTATATTGGTCTCATTCACATCTTTATTAATTGAGTTCAGAGGGTGTCTTGGTTTGAAAAAAAAAGACAGGTGTCTGCTAAGGAGAGGCAGGCCTCTCCAGGAAATGAGGAATTCAAATCCTTCCCTCCATGTTATTATAATTTTGGAAGATTAAAAAAAAAAAAAACTTTTCAGTCAGAGCTATGGGGAAGGAATAACAGTCCTTTACTAGTAAATATAACAGGACAAACAAACAACAGCACTTATAATAACAGTAAAACAGAACTAAGAACCCTGAGGGCAAAGGCGGGAAGCTCCGAAGCTCCGGCGCTGATGGCTGGAAGCTGAAAGCGGTGGATTGTCCTCGGCAGGCAGGGCGGTGTCCTGGCAGGCAAGGTGGGCAGCGCTGGAGAAAGCCGCAGCAGCTGGAAGCGGTGGATTGTCCTCGGCAGGCAGGGGGGTGCCCTGGCTGGCAAGGTGGGCAGTGCTGGAGCACCCGCAGCGGCCGGTCTCGGGCTGACCTAGAATCCAGCAGGACAGCGAAGAAACTCCGAATTCCTGGGCGCTCCAACAGATGATAGAATTCCCAGGACCAGACTCCTCCGCTAGCTGTGGACCTCAGGCAGCTCTCAGTCGCGCGACCGTGCTCCCCGGGAGAACCGAGAGCAATGAAAGTCCTTCCCCCTCTGCCCCCCAGGAGCCTCCTCTCTCTCCCAAAACTCAGCGATCAACCTCCTTTGTCCCCTTAAGCACCCTTAACTATCAGTACTTAAAATCTCCTAGTAACTCATGGGGGGGGGGAAAATTCTACAGGGAAAAACTTAACCCTCAACAGAGGGAGAGAAAACAAACAGATTTAGGGTTTGTTACTACTTTGAGGGATGTGGGCATACAATTAAATTTTACTCGGCCCTCACAGTTCAGCCTGTCAACTGAGATGTAGTCAGTGCCTGGATGAGAGCTTTTAGACTGCCCCCGTTGTGAAATAATGTAGTTAAACATTTCCTGCTCAGTTCTGTGCTTCCTGGCCTATCTTCAGGGAAAAAAAAAAAAAAAGGACTTGTTTTGGATAAGCTGTTTTAATGCCTATTTTCTTAGTGGCTTCCACCCAGTAGTTTGTTTTCTGAATATCTTTTAATTCTTTTTTCAGCCTTTCTCTTTTAATGGTGATCTCAGTGCAGCATTTGTCTTCTTTTAGCAGGAGAAGCCAGAGCCCAATTGACTGCATTCGACCAAGTGTTCTTGGATCAATCCAAAGAAAAGGTACAGTATTTGGGTTTGGCAAATACAATGGGCCAACTTGTTAGTTATATAATAATTCATATAGCTTTCTTCATAATTCTGTCCAGTTGTCTGATACTTCAAAAAGCAACTAGAAATAGAACATATTACACATAATGAAGCAGACAAATAATTAAATTAGATTTTACTATTTCATAAAGCTAATAATTGTTTTGTTCTAATTCCTCCCCATTGCTGTGGTCATATAGATGTGATAAAAAATCTGATGTAACCTGCTTAACAAAGCAATAAATACAACTACTGTTATATTTAACTTATCAGAAAACTTTGAAAGTCCTGGTTAACTGAAGCACACAGGTACTGAACATTTCAAATAACTCTTCAAAACCCAAAGCTGATGCACAGGCCTGGTAGGCACCTTGCAGCTTTATTAGGAAATGTTTCTCTTTCTGCATCTTCCTTCAAGTTTAACTTCTGGAAATTTTATTGCACCTATTTTTATATCTTCAAGCTTCACCTTTGTTACAGAACACCTCTGGCTCTGAGACAACTTTTAAAACACTTTCATCTGAGTTCTGTCAAAGCCTATTTAAGCATATATCTATCCTCTCCTAGAGTGTTTGGAAATCAAAGTCGATAGAAAAGTTTTGTGATAATCCTGGAGCTTGTTCCTTTTTCTTATTTTCAGCTTCTCTGCTCTGGTAGAGCTGGTCAGTGAACTGATAGCTGGATAAACTGAAACAAAAGGATTATTCTTCACTACTGAAGAATAAATATCTGATAATTAAGCCTTAGTTAATTATTCACTAAACTGTACTGAAGCTTGGACAAAATGGTTCCAGGAAATAGAGAGTCTTTAACATTTCAGCATCTAAATTCTGTATTCTACATATGAAATACTGGAAGTTGGAACCTCTCTTCTGTTTGCTCTGTAGAAGTACACTGAAAGCAGATTTTCGTTTAAATGAGTCATAATTTTTATCACTTGGTATGTCTTCCCAAAGGTGTGACAGAGATGGAAGATCACCCAAAAAGATTATTCCAAGGATCCACCAACATGCTAACCCCCGAGGCTGCACATCAGGCGGACCTTGGGGCATGGTAAATGCTGTGCTGTTTATTGTCCCTTTCAGCAGAAGCATTAAAATTATAATTTTTTTTAGCAGTGATAATGCGTGAAGGTTTTTTTGCTTGTTTTTTGTCTTTTTTTTAACAGAGATATCTCATAATGTTACAGCACCGAAATTATCAAAGTAAACAGTCAGCAATGTTCCCTACAATTCTGCAGTTTTTAGGCCTGACTGATAACATGGGGTGTTGAGCATGTGTATGAAGACACCTCATGGATGATAGCTTTTGGAGTCTGATTCAAATTGCAGTCAAATGTGAATTCTGATGGTTTTTGGGCTAATTGGGTTTTTCTTCTTTTCCCTTGTTCTAAGCCACAGAGGAACATGAGTCTGTCTGGGAGGAGATAAAAAGTACTTTGTTAAAAATTGTAGTGATTGGTAATAGCAAGGGATTTTGATCTAGTGTTTTAGTCAAAAGGTTAATCATACATAGGGTGTGACCACACAACTGTCAAGGGTTGTTCACAGTATTTCTGACTTTTTGCCTCTCAGTTGATGTACAAGTCATGCAGAAGCTTTGAGTGGCAATAGCAAAACAGATGTTTTAAAGGTATTTTAAAATCATATCTTTTTTGCACACCCCGTTTACAGTGGGGATAGCAGTGTGGGTTCAATTGCTGCTTCTTGGTGTAGGAGATGGTAATTTTAAAAAAATCACTTTGCTGCTATCACTGATGATAGATCAGCTGTAGTTATGAATTTGTGTCGTGAAATATGCAGTACAATGGAGGATGGACAATTTATCAGTGGCTCTGTTGGCAAAAAGGCCTCTGGTTGTTGTGCTGGCCCAGGGCTTTGAGGATGGAGTAAAGCTGGCAATGGATTGTACAGTCTAGAACTTCTGATCTGTGCCCCATTTTTGGGTGAACAAAAGAGGAAATGGGCAGAGTGTCCTGTGTGAGTCTGGAAGTGACTGTGTGTAGCTGCAGGTGTATTTCAGATCACAGGGCTTGCTGCTCCTTCAGAGATGCAGCTGTGTGTTTAGAATGGCTTTGTGATGATTTGGGCTGGTTTTGGGCACTTACCTGAGCCAGTACCTCGTTTCTTATGCCCTCGTGTTGCTGTGTTTTTAGTCTATCCTCACATGCCCTGGATGACAACAGGAGCAGTGCAGACTCCTCCTGTGACTCCCCAGCTGAAGTTGGCACCAGCACAGACTCTCCAGTGTCACTCTCAGACTACAGATCCCCGTTTTTGCCAGTTGATCTCATGGGCAAGTTACCGATGAACTGAGAAGCAGGAATCTGCTGATGGACACCAGAAACAGGTGGGATATCACCCAGACTTTTTGTTGTGTGTAACCCATTCTGTTCCTCCTAGGAACTTCCAGCAATGTCATTACTTCTAGAAAACTTCCAGAATAGTTCCTTGAGGAGGAATTCACTTTTCTAGTGATTTGTATGACATTTACAATACAGAAGCATTTCAGCTGCAGACACATTGGGTGCTCATGTCAGTCAGCAGGCTGCTGGTTTGCAGTGGATGTGATGTCCTTGGCGTGAATTACAAACACTGTACATGTGTCCTGCTTGTGGAAGACTTGGCTTGCCAGAAGCCTGTGTCTTCCCTGTCTGTGGATGAGCAGATAACTCACATTTGTCCTCAGCCTAAAATCAATGAAGCAGCTTACTAATTGTTTCTATTCCTAGAGTGTTAGATATTTATATTTTTTTCTTCTTCATATGAAAGGGAAAATATTGCAGGGGAGAAATTGATTATTAATAATATTATTGTGTTCTATTATGATTGGCTCTTAATCAATTCTGTGTTCCAGTGGATGTTAGAACAAATCGGTGAATTGTAAATTTATATGTTGGATTTTATTCACAATCATGACTGCTGTTGTGACTAAATCTAACTTAGGTGTGGAACATTTTTCTGAGGTTTTGTATCTGGCATTTGTTTCTTTTTCTTCCCCATTTAGTTGATGTATAGGAGTGGTAGTGTCTTGGTTTGAAAGACAGGTATCTGCTAGGGAGGGGCAGGGCCTCTCTAGGAATGGGCAATTCCAATCCCCTCCCTCCGAGTTATTATAATTTAGAAAATTAAAGGGGCTTTTAGGCAGAGCTATGGGGAAAGGAATAACAGTTCTTTACTAGTAAATATAACAAGGCAAACAAAAAACAACTACAGCAGTAATAATAAACAGAACCAGGAACCTCGAGGGGCTTTGTTTTGAGAGGAATGACAAGATTTGTCTTTACAAACAAGCCCTGGGTCTGCTGGTAGATAAAACTAGCACTGAGAGATAAGAGAAACAATAGGAAGGATTCTATTGATTGATGAATGGAAAAGAAGATACTTACCTTTACAAACAAATCTATAGTTTGTCTGTAAATGAAATTGAATATTGAAAGATGAAAGCAACAATGGGGGAAAACCCATAAATCCCATAAAAATTAAAAATTAAGGGGGTTATACATTAAAAGGGGAATCTTAGGCATTTCGGGAAGTCTGTATCTCTCACGTACCTCAGCCAATGGGGAAAGAGAGAGGGAAATGTGGCCGGGAAATTAGGATAAAAAGGAGGCTGCATCCTCCAAAAAACTGAGAGACCCCAGGGGAAATGCCCCATGGCCTCTCCCTTTATTCGAATAAAGTAAAAGGACTCCTCTGTCTCCTTTTTGGACATAAACCTCTGGTGTTCGTGGATTAATTTTCCTAACAATTGGAAGCCTGGAATCTGGTAATCTGAGATGTTTGAAAAGTCAGTGTGTTGAGGCATCCTGATCTCAACTCTGAAATTCCCTAACAAGGAAGAACTTGCAGACCCCCCTATGGACATCTGTCTGGGATTTTGCAGTGACACCCTCATTGGGGTTGTGCAGCTGAACTTCCCCAGGTGAGTCCCTCTTTGTATGCCTGTGCATCTGTGCTATGTGGTTTTAAACCTTCTCTCCAGAGAGGTTAAGAATGAAGTAAAATGTTTTATTTTTAAATGCTAAATCTTTGTAGTGTGTCATAAAAGTGTGGAAACTTCCTCAAGTAGGAGAAAAATATGCCCTGAACTCTGCTGTGAAAGATTCACATGGATGAAGCTTTGACTGACAGCAGCCATCAAAATGAGAAAGGGATGACTTGGAGTGCAAAGACCTGGTGACTTGAGGCCCAGTGACCCATTTCTGTGTGTCCTTATTGTAGAGAGAAAATAGAATGTATTTAGTAATCTGACTGTTCTAGTTAAGATATGACATGGTTTACTTCTGGTATCATTCCTCTTAAATTATTGTAATAATCATCCCGCTGGTTGCAGTCTCTCCCCAAGTCCAGCTGCCCCTCGTGCCCGAGCAGATGCACACAGGAGTGCCGGGCTTTGTTTGCTCTCTCAGCTGAGGCAAAGTTTGGCTTTGCAGTTTCAGGTTTGTGCGAAAGAGTTGCTGTGCATTCACTCTTCTGTGGTGAGGGCAAGACTTTTTTTTTTAAATCTTGCTTATTTCTTAAGAATGAACCTCCTGGTGTTTCTTCCAGTCTTTGTTAGAAGACACATCAGTATAGGGGGGTTTAATAGCTGAGTGTGGGTCAATTTGTCTCTTTTCTGTTGAATATTTATGCTATTTTTCAAAAAAGTGCCAATAAATGGAAAAATAAATGTGTTTTGCTGCCCTTTTTTAGATAATCATATTCTTGTTTCCTTCTGAGATTAAATGCTTTCTTTTAAAATCAGAATATCTATTTTAATTTACTTCCACCCAGTCTAGTTAGCAAGTAAGTTTTAAAATCTGCAGCAGACTTACCTTGTTCTCCTTGTGCAATGCTGTCTTGCAGGTCTGTGACAACTCAAGGAATAAAAAAGAATAAACCAAAACATTTTTGAATACAAGTTACATGTGTCCCTAGTTTATACCTAGAGGAAGTTGTAGTAAAATAGTTTGGAAGACAGAAGCTTCTGCTGGCTGGTGGGAAGTACTGAAGGTCTTAACTCTTGGGAAGAAGTGGGGAGTCTTTGTGGTTTGCTTTAATAGGGCAGTTAATCATAGAGTCATGGAATGGGTTGGAAGGGACCTTAAAAACCATCTCTTTTCACCCCCTGCCATGGGCAGGGACACCTTCCACCAGACCAGGTGGCTCCAAGCCCCATCCAACCCGGCTTTGAACAGTTCCAGGGATGGGGAGTCCACAACCTCTTTGGGTCAATTAATGCTGTTGGAGGAGAGTGAAATAGTTCTTTATCTGTATCTGTTCCTTTCCCTGCTTTTGCAAAACAGAAGTTGCATTGCAATTGTGGGAAAGCATCTCAGTGTTTTATCTCCACGTCACCAAGAAGCTGCAGTTTTGCTCCCTGGAGTCCGGTGACACATATAGAGATTTTTTCCACTGAAATGAAAAGTTTTGGAACCAATTATGCTCCAGAATATGTATCTGGATGCAGGGAATCAGGATGCTATACAATGCACATAATCAACCCTGTACTTGCCTAGTAACTCATTCTTTTAATATTGCCTCTGCTCTCTGGGATTCTGCCACAAATGGCACCTTCCAAAAACCACACTTCGGTTCGGCACTTGCTTGGTCTGGTTGAAAATTATCCTGCAGGATTTGTTGGCAGTTAAATCAGATCTTGGGCTACTGTGTCTTCCTTGACAAGTGATGGGGGTTTTTCTTCCTTCCACCTTCTCCAGAGTGACACAGTTGCTGAGAGAACATAAGTAACTGTGCCAGTGCTCAGGGGGGCTGTATTTTTGGAATGAACCCTTCAGTGGTTGCTGCATTTAGCAGAGGGATGGATACTTCCCTCTGGAAGAGAGGTACACATGCCAGGAAAAATGAGCCTCTGCCTCAGCTAGATTGGCTTGCAGGATCTTCTGTGTTGCCAGCGAGGCAGGTGACCTCAATGCTCAGCTGAGCAACTGCCCAAGGTCCTCCTGAGATCAGTGTAAGAACTTAATCCTAAATTCTTACTTCTCACCTTTTTTCAGAAAACTTGAATGTAAATGATCACCAACCCATAGAAACAAAACAAGTCTCCAAAGTTTGGTGAGACTGAGATATTTCCATTTATAGATGTGTGCTGTGGTTCCAGTATCAGTGCTGTTTGTGAGTCCAGCCCTGCTGTTGTGCAATGATTTGCCAGTGGAGTGACTGGAAGGAGGGACCTCCAGCACTCCATGAGCTTGAGAACAGCTTGTGCCTCCCTTAGCAGTCGTCATTTCAGAAATGGTCACTTTATGCTGTTGTATTCTTGTATATGCTGGAGTCATAACTCATTTACTTAAAATAGAGAGCTTCAGGAGTCAAACTGTGTGAGCTCTTCCTGTCCTGTTTTAAGCAACCTTTCTCATCACCAACAGGCAGATGGAGTTTAAGTTGATCCCTCTTCTGGAAGCAACAAGTTAAAATATTTGTAAATGTAACTGAATGTTTACAGCTACGGTACAGTAACTAAAACCTTACTAACACAGAGAAGAGTGCTTGGCAAGAATCCTTTTCAGTAACTGGGTGTAAAAATTGTTACCTCAGGTTCATTTTCTAGGGGTGATTGTTTTACCTGTATCAGTGGAGCCTTCCCATTTCTGCATATCTGATGGGAGCATCCTTGTTTGATAAACTTGAGAGCAGTTGCCAGCCAGCCCAGGCCTTGCTCAGGAGATTCTTTTCTTCTGGCATGGAGCACTTGAGGCAGACACCCTACATCCCAAAGACCCAGACCCCACACACATGCTGAGACTGTTTCCACCACTGGGGCTTTGTGGTAGAAGCACAGAGAGAGGAGGCAAAAAAAATAAGCCACTGAAAGAGAATAACCTTGCTTGACTTTCAGTAGCTGGCTCCGGAGCAGAAATTTCAGAAGGGGGGAGGAGTCGGATGCATTCAAACCAAAACCAAACAGCTTCCATACACCTTCATGCTGGCTCCTCTGTGTCTCTCAAGGAACTGGTGAGACATCCCCAGTGTCATAAAGATTCCTCAGACAAATCTGGCATTTATCAAATTTAAAATTCTTCCATTAGTTTGGTTTCTTATTCTTTTGTTTGCTTCATAAGAATCTTGGAAAATGCTTGCTTTTAAGACTTCCTGCCATGAAAAATAATTGTATTTAATATTTAGAATTTTGCTGGATGTTGACCCAGGTAGGAAGAGCTGCTCAAGAGGAAGCAGGTTTTGCTACAGGGACTAATCTTTGGAAATGTGGTTCTCCTGGTTACTTTTTGTCCTTGTGTGGAGAAAAATCAAACCCATGATGTGCATAGCACATGTCAAGTTTTGCGGCACAGAAATCAGGTACTGTGTTGTCTTTTAAGCCAGTTTAAATACAGCTGGCACTGAAATCACTGCAAGAAGCTTCCTGCTAAAAATACATCAACATCCTTTCAAGTGCATTCACTTCAGCAGTTGGTTTGGATTGTGGAGATTCCTGGCAGATTCCTGAGGGAAAGGCGCTAATGGGTTTGGTGATGTTGATGGAACATGGGTTTCCAGAGAGCTACTGCAGTTTTGTCTCTTGATGGTGGTTTTTTGTTTGTCAAAGCAAATGTTCATCTAATGCCATCATGTTCATACCTCAAACCACTAAGTGTGCAGTTTTCTCAAGAAGAACAGTCTCATTTTGTCACTGCAAATCACATTTGGCCATTGAAAATTTTAGGGCTAATTATTTCTTTTTTTAAACTGGAAAGATGGATTTAAGTTCCATTACAGGGCACCTGTTACTCAGGTAGACCTTCTTACCAGCCTTTTTCCTCACAGTGAGGAGACACCCATAGCTGTAATTGTGGTTGTACTCTTGCTTAAATTATTTCTTTGCAGTCTCTGCTGTTTTGAAGAGCAGTGTGGTCGCTTTACCTGCATGTAATTCCACATTATATTGTCAGCGAGGTCACACAGCTTTGCAGATTTCCTAGAGCTGATGTGAATTAGCTACAGCTCATTATCCAAAGTAAACAGCTCATTAGTGTTCAGTGGAGAGCTTCTAAAGAAGCCAAAAATACACACAAAAGTGAGTGAGTGCATAGCTGTGATGCTTCGAGTGTGGTCTGCCTTCGTTCATTCCTCTAGCGCTTCTTTTGGGAGGATGCACTTGTTCTCCAGGCTCCTTTCACTGAGGTCCTTATCTGTAAATGGCTCTTGCTGACTGCGTGGGGATGGTTTCCCAATCCTCACCAGCTTCGGCGAGGCAGTAACAAGTGAGTGGTGGGCTGCTGGCAGCAGTGAACTTCACTCTCCTTCAGTGGCTTCAGTACTAATTTCTTCAGGCAGCACATTATGCCTGCAGGAAAGAGACTCCAGTACTATTAACTTTGACTGTTTCTCCTCCAGCTCTAGTGAGAGATGGTGCCTTCCCTACACTGCAGCAAGCAGGTAAATGCCCTGTTTCCCAGGGACACAGGAGGGAACCTGTTTTCCACGGCCACTCGGCTGATCTGCCCACAGCTGGCAGGAGGGTCAATACCAGGATTGCTCAGCCCTGCATGCTTTGTAGGGCCATGTGTTCCCTTCTTTTCTCTGCCCAGAGGGGCTCATGTAAGGTCAGAGGGCAAAACACCTGAGGTGCTTGTTGGGGGTTAAGTTTTCCTATAGAATTTTTCCCCCCATAAGTTTCTAAGAGACTAAATACTGATGCTTAAAGGGTACTTGACCCACACAAAAGGTAGTAGATCACTTAGTTTGAGGGGGAGGAAAAGGCTCAGGGGCTCCGGGAGCTGAGGGCGGTCTCTTCTGCCTGCGGTCTCGGAGAGGACGGTCGGGCGACAGCTGGCTGCATGAGGAGTCCACTGTAAATGGAGGGTCCGGTCCTGGGAATTCTATCATCTGCCAGAGCGCCCAGGAATTCGGAGCCCCTCGCCTGCCCTGCTGGAGCTGGGTCAGTCTTGTCCAGCCATTGAGGCTTCTTCAGCACTGCTCACTTTGCCTGCCGGGACACCCCGCCCCTGCCTGCCAGGACAACCCACCGTTTCCAGCCATCAGCCCCGGAGTTTTTCCATCGTTTCAGCTTGGCGCTCTTGGGGTCCCAAGGGATCAGACTGCCCGGGACTTGTCAGACAAAGCCCCTCGGGGTTCTTGGTTCTGTTTATTATTATTATTGCTGTTGTTGTTTGTTTGTCCCATTATATTTACTAGTAAAGGACTGTTATTCCTTTCCCCATAG
Source organism: Tachycineta bicolor (assembly GCA_025960845.1). Lineage (NCBI taxonomy): Eukaryota > Metazoa > Chordata > Aves > Passeriformes > Hirundinidae > Tachycineta > Tachycineta bicolor. The sequence goes on along the minus strand of JANEHK010000076.1, from coordinate 428,438 downwards.
CTCTGATTGAAAAGGTTTTTTTTTAATCTTCTAAATTATAATAACTTGGAGGGAAGGGATTGGAATTCCCCATTCCTAGAGAGGCCCTGCCTCTCCCTAGCAGATACCTGTCTTTTCAAACCGAGACAGTGCTCCAACCCAACAACTCAAAACCCACCTGGCAGAGAAGATGATTCAAGGTTTGGGAGGCTTTTAAGGCCTCCTGTACAAGAGTTTTTTTAAGACCTGAACCTTAAATTTGATGTTGCCATGAGTGGAAGTTTGAAGTGTGAGATTCACAGTCCTGACAAAGGAAAGGGGCAATGGAACTTGGCATTTATAAGGAAAGCTGTTATAAGGAAAGCGAGATATCTTAAATGTACATTGACAAATGAGGACTAAAATACAATGATTTATTGCCAAACCTATTTGACAGCCTCTTTCCAGTTTAGGCTTGTTGGTTATCAGATACTTGTATATATGAGCATAAGATGAAATAACATATGATTGGCTTTGACAGTTCTTAAATAGTTGATTTCAGGATTTCTCTGCTTTTTTTGTTGAAGGCACAGCTCTGTGCATGGGCTCCTCTTGGAGCTGCTGCAAACATCGCTGTGGAGCAGTTTCAAGAGGAGCAGTGACTGTTCCCATCTGACAGCAACGCTCCATTGTCTTCCTGGGGCATGTCTTGAGACATAGCAGCAGCAGCAGCTCAGCTTTTCCCTTCGCAGGGGCTGATTTGTTTCTAGGTGGTGGCTCGGCTCCCTGTGGCTCCATAATCAGCTGCAATTCCTGGTGCAATTAACTGATTCCCTTGATGTGCGGAGAGAAGACTCTATAACTCACAGAGTGGTTATGAGAGTAGGTATGAATTTATTCAGCGCTGAGGTGCATGGGGATAGCTCCTCAAAGACATGCACACCTGGGAGCTTTGTTTCTCCCTTTTTATCTTTACAAACTTGGGTTATACGATACGCCTAATACATATTCATTTCCTAACCCCGCCTGTCCCCGCTTCGTATTAAAATTAGTTCCACACCTATTTGAGGCTGCGCACTGCTCCTTATTGATCACTCCGGTGGTCGTCGGGGGTCTTTGGGGATGAAGCACATAGTCATCCTCTGAGCTGAACTTTTCAACTTGTCTCCTTGCGCATGCTCTTCTGTCCTTTTGGCCATCTCCTATATCATGTTACCTGTTTTGGGGCCCAGAGAATGCGTAAATAATCAGTACCAGTTGGGCATAAGGTGACCAGAGCCCTAAAGGAGGAATTTGGAAGTCCCACTGGGGCCATAGAGAGAAGATTGATCTGCTGGGGGGACTTGAAACTAATATGTGACAGGCTGGTGTTTTTAAAGAAAAGTTAGTGTGCTCTTGCCAGGCACCCTTGCTTTATTTTCTCTGTCTCACCCTGGCAGCCCTTTCTGTCCCTGGAGCTCTGCAACAGTGCACTGGGTCTCCTGAAGTTTCAAGCACTCTGTGATTCACTCCTCTAGAGAAACATGATCACCTCAGGATTTTCTGATCCAGATAAGTGCAAACACCTAGAGTGAAACGTTCATTTTGAGGAACTAAGGATTTTTAGGAAAGTTAAGATAATAAGTTGCTGAATTAGCTGAAGTAGATAGGTAAGCTTTGTTAGCAGTTAACAGAAGCCGGATCTTAGATAAGCTACCCCGGATCTTGTAACTCATTTCTTGACAGGTTTATGTTTATGTAGTTGTGCTTGTAATGAAAAACAAAATGTGGTAAATAGGACATAAGATAGCTGCAGATTTCCTGCTTAAAGGACCCATTGAACACAGGAAACTGTAAGTTCTACCAAGGATCCATTTGTCATGAATGCATTGAAAAGGTAGAAAGGTCAGGACGAGGAAGACTCATTTCCTCATTTTGGGTGACCCCTCCCCAGAAGAGACCCCCGACTCATTTTAAGAAACAAAGTACGCATGCTTAATAGCCTTTTTGCCAATTAGCATACGAAGCGAGGAATGGGAGGTGACAGGGGTATGAATATGCATTTGTATTTTGGATATTCAACACTTTTGTAAATAAAAGACTTTGTAATTACCTGTGAAATTCGCAGTGCGAATTAGGGAAATATCCCGCGTGCTGCCCGGCCGTAATAAACATACACTTTCTAACTTAAAACTGTTAGAGAGTTTTTGTCCGTCACAGTTGGGTATCGATACTAGATCAATACCCATATTTCTTTAATAAGTCAAGAGAAGATCATGTACCAAGTGACTGGAAGTGATGCTCCCCAAAGCGATCTCAGCAGTGTTCCCACTTCCTGCTGCCAACATGGCTCATCTGAGTTATCGGTGCCATAGCAAGTGCTGGGTAAACACCAGGGTTGTTTCTGCTGGATGATCTCAAAGCCCTCCCAACTGTCTGCTGAAAATACTTGCCCACTGCAAGGAAATTACTGTTTGTGTTAGGAGTCAGGAAATGGGAAATGACATGAACACTTAACTGTTTTTCCTGATGTTTCTAAGAGGTATATTCAGTGTCTTGGGTCTTATTTCCAAAGGCGTTCAGTGTTTTCTGAAACTCTAGTATGTAAATACTAGAGGTTTGTGCATGAACATAAATATGCATAAAATTAAGAAATATCTTCCAAATCTTGTGTATCCACCTGGTAAAATTTTACTGGTGCCCTGCTATGACTATGCTGTAACATAATTTGATGTGTTCTTATCATGGGTTGGCACAGTTTTACTTTCTAGTTACAGAGAAATGTGGAATGTGTTTCCCTGCCAGGACCTTAGAGTTGCTTTGGGGGGGGGGGGGGGGGGGGACAGGGACCTATCAGAAAGCTAGGCAAGATATTGGCAGCTAATTTAACCAATAAAAATGCCAATTCGACTTTGGAAAGGACATTTAAAACTCTCATCTCCAGCAGACCGCTGCTCTCTTGCTTCCGAATCAGCCATGGGGTAACATACTGTAGGCAGCTGGGGGGCCCAGGTCAGGCCCCGCTGCCGTCTGGGCGGCAGGGCCGGGCCCGGCCAGGCCTCCAGGAGCTGCTGCCTGCATGGAGGGCGGGGGGCGCCTGGATCGGGCCCTGCTGTCCTCTGCGCAGCTGGGCCGGGCCTCCGGGAGCGCTGCCCGCATGGGAGCTGTCTGGGTTGAGCCCTTTCTCTTGGCTGCCAGCGGGAAGAGAAAAAAGAACAGCTCAGCAATGCCACGTGTTCACAGCTTTGTGGCAGCTCCGAGCCCAGCCGCTCTGGATGAGACCAAGGGGTGGAAGAGAGGACCTCCACCAGTTTCCCCTGTTGGCACAGCTTTGCATTTCTACAGCCTTGCAGCCTGGAGCAGAGAGCACATGGCCACTGCAGGCCTGGGCGGATTTAACCCTTTCCTGGTGTGATAAACGCCAATCACTTGTTTTAAAATTTTAAAAAGTTTAATAGTAAATAAGATGGTTATAAAAATAGAATTAGAGTAAAAACTGAACAATTTTAGAGGTAGGACAATACGAGACAATAAAAACAAAGTTACAGACGTCTGGGTGCCTTCTCCAAGCAAAATACTTCGGAGAAGGACCCCCGTTAACAAAGGATTATCTCTTAAAAGCAATAGCCTGTTGAATATTCATACATTTCATACATAATGCATACATTCCATTCAAACAAAGAAGTGTTTCTGGTAAGTATCACTTTTTCTTCTTTTAATCTCTATGGCGTCCATTAGGCGGGAAGAGGGGCAGGATAAGTTGATCTCTTCTGATAATGAAGTTGTAAATTCTTTTTCCCTGAAAGATTTACGTTTTCCTGTGGTTGGTATATAAAACTACATTTTAACTACAAAACTACATTTACCATACTATCAAACAACATTAACAATTAATACAACATAATACATATAGTAAATATCTTGCGTGGAGCCATATAATATGCATTTTTCACACCTGGCAACATGAAGCTTCTAAAGCACAACTCTTCCTTGAGTGAGAAGAAAGAAAACAGAGGCTACGTGGAACAGACACCGCATGAAGTCAGTGGATTAGAAGTGAAAGAACTGATAATATTATTAGAATAGGTTTGAAGAAGTGGACATTTTTAACTGGACTTCTCTGAGGTAAACTATGGAGAAATGGGCTGTTCTTTGTAGCATTTTGGTGTTGTTGAGGAGAATGCTAATTCTGATCAAAATTAAGGACTGATGTGATTGAGATTTAATTGAGAACTTTAAAGGCCCCACTCCTGGGTTAAAAGGAGGTCTCAGCCTTTGAGACGAAGATGATTTTAGACTAGAAGTATTCGTAAACAGTACCCCGGATACACTAAGAGGCCTTACTGATAGAACATCACAGTCTGCATAAACTCCAGGAGGTTGTTAATGTATGCCATTGGGAGCCACTGGACTATTTTGTCTTGTGGCAAACATCTCGATAAAAACCCTAGAGAGACTCTACTCCTAAAGTAATGAATGATTATGTTTAAATAGTTAAACTGACTGAAAATCACAAGTTGTGTCTTTCTATGTTTTATAAGAAAGTTAATAGTTTGTAAAAGGAGGGAAGAGGGTTTTGAAGTTTCATTCTGTTTTGGTTTAGGTTTTCTTTTTCCCAACTTTTTTTTTTTATTATTCTTTTAGCGTATGTTAATAAAACTATTTTGTTCATTTTTAAGTTTAAGCCTGCTTTGCTTTTTCTCCTAATCTTTCTCCCGCAGAAAAAAGAATTAACAGTAAATTTAGCAAAAGTAAAACCACTACAGTTCTCCCTCAGTGCTGAACTGAAACAGTCCTCAGGTCTTGTTTTCCCAACTGGGATAAATCTGTGATTCTGCAGTGTGCTGCAACCTCCCTGAAGGAGAAAGAAGTCAGAATTCACACTTGTCCTTATTTCACCCAAGCACCATTTTTATGTGCATCTGCTGAGTTACTCTGTGCATTTAATATTTTTTTCCTGTGTATTGCTCCTCTGTTGCCTTGACAGAGAAGTGGCCCAATGTTTTTAGTTATTTTTGTTGATGATAACTTTTTGTTCCTGATTTCTTTGGTCAAGGTGTTTTTCCAAACCAATCATTTCTTTTCAGATTCCTTGAAAATGACTGCTGGCATCTGTGTCCTGTGATCTCCCTTCTCCATGCATGTGCTGTTCTGCAGGACTGAGGCAGATGCAGGTGTCAGACCTCGTTACAGTCACTCAGTGACTCTGAGTTCCAACAGGTGAAATTGTCACATCTGCACTTCTGCAACTGCCTGGCAAAACATGATCACAGTCCATGACCAGATATAGGGGAAAAAAAAGGTTTGTGTTGGGCTTTTATAATCAGCTTGGGCACAACAAAATGTTTAGCCTGGCTGTTGGGTGATAAGTTACCACATGGCACTTTTATCTCCCCGACTTCTGCTCCATTCCCTTGCCTTTCCCCAGGCAGCAGCAGGTGAAACCACCTGGTGAAAATCAGAATTCAGTGTAGGTACTGAGGAACAGTGAAGCTACAAGAACAGAGCCCTGCAGTGGCAAGAAAACACTGACCCAGCCAGGAGCTCAGTGTTAGAGGGCAGCGCTGTGCCTGCAGCAGGCTCTGGCATACGGCCTACTAAACCAGCTGGGAACTGTCGCTGTAGGACACGAAAAGAACGACACGCAGTCAGGTTGTCAGAGCAAAAGAGCGCGTTTATTTCTTGACCTCGATTTATATAGATTCTGGACAGTGACCAGGGATTGGAGAATGAGGTTGCCACCTCTCCAACCCCACTGGTCAAACTAGAAGTCCATCAATTGTCCCTCCTCCAGAGAGGAATGTGAAAACAATCACTATGTTACAATCTGTGAGAAACTTCACTACAAAAATGCAAAACATCAGAAGGCTGAAAAAGATTAGGGCAACAGGGAACTTGTTTTTTCTTAGTGAATGTTAATGTTTGACTTTATCATCTGATGCTGATCGATGAATAATACAATCCCAGTTTTTCTGAGAATCAAACTGAAGTAGCATTATATAAGAAAAAATGTAGTGGTTAAGAGCTTTTTTTCAACTTTTCTTTCTCCTTTTTTTTTACTTTATTTAAAGAAACACTTTTTTGCATGGTTTCTTTGTATTTCCATGCACAAGCAGAAAAGTGACCCGTAACATGCAGGGGGAAAGAAGGTTTGATTTTCAAATTTTATTATTCATATCAGAGCATACTCTATAGACTTCTTACGAACAAAGATTTGTCTGTATGAATCCAAGGCAGTAATAGCTGCCCTTTTAGAATTAGCAACTCGACAATGAAAGTCAAATGAAGGGAAATACTTGTATGAAACAAGATTAATGTTCACCTCAAATATGAAACTGGCATTTAAGCATGAGTTTCTGATAGAAAAGTCTCTGTGGTAGCTGTGGGGGGAGGGATATAGAGAAATGCTTTTGCTATTTCACTTAGTTTGGTCTTTAAAATAGAAAAATTGTGTATTTTGTATTAGTACGAGTTCAGCTTCCGTTAATGCCACTTCCATGCATCCATAAGAAATTAAGGGATCTGATTACAGAACTTGTTTTTATTGTCTAATAACTGTGGTACAAAATGGCTGTTGCAAGAAATTATTTCCCCAGGTAAGAAAATGAGCACTCAACGATATATTGGTAATGATAAAGTAAGAAATTTGAGAATTACTTCTTCACCTAAAATTCATGGTTTATTTCATAGTTCCACTGATGGAATTTTTTATTTTCTTCAATGATCAGTTATGACTCTCACCCCTCTGGGTATGTATATACAGAAGTGTTATGTGCCAGCCTCAGCAGGTACAACCACAAACCAAATGAGCATTTTTACAGAAGACAGTTTGCTTTTATAGTGATCACGCACTGATGTGAACATAGACTAAAAATAACAAATGTTGTTTTAATAAGGATTTTTTACAGTAGGAATAGATATAAAAGTTTTTTCAAATTATTTTCACAGGTATCACTGAACATTTCATAGCTGTCTGTTACAGAAGCACCACAAAGTGCTTTGAGTCTTTCATTTATTATACACAGTTAAAATATATTACACTTCTGAAGGTATCTTAAAATCACTGAACCGTTTTGCTAGCATCTTAATGAGCCAAATGGGAGTAAAAGGCAGTCCACATTCATGATGTGAATATACAGTAAGATGTTTTACATCCTATGAACTCACTGCTCATGTTCTCAAAATAACCATGGTGATGAGACCTGAAAGACAAGAATTAAGAACTAAACACTTCTATTTCACTTGAAATAAACATTTAAAATAGTTTACCCTGTCACAGGCCAGAAAATATGGTAAAAGTGCATAAATACATGCAGAATGCATTTATATCCACACTTAAATATTAGAAGTATTGCTCCAAATTTTGATATATTCAAAAATCAACACTGATGTGTAGTGCATGCAATAACTGAACATCAAAGAAGATAGAAATACTCCAAAACATTACTGATCTCTCTACCGGAAAATCTTAACATTGAACTTTTGACTTGGGTAAGTGTAACACTAGCACCCAAACCCCATTTCTCATGGGGGCCAGTTATGGGCAGTGTCATTCGAATGCTGAATCATCAGTAAGGCAGATCAGTTGAAGGCTACAAGGCTTTTTTTCTGCTCTGTGAATAATAACTGATCGAAGACCAGTTAAGCTTCCTTATCAGTCTGCAGATGGAGCTTTCAACAGACTCTTTGTTGTGACCTTTAAAGAGGGAAGAAAAAAAGGACTGCTCTGATAGAGGTTAAAAACAATTAAAACCAGATGAAAACAGGAAATAGGGACTAATAAACCTACTCAGGACACACTGAAAAGTTCATTTTAATTATGTGCTGATACAGGAAAAAGTACAAATCTGCAGTACTGAGCCATGGGTTATATTTCACAAGGTAAGGGAGGTAGATGGAAGAACATAGAGGCTCCCTGAATTCCAGCCTTATGTAACATCAAAATAACAATTTATCAGTTCTTGGGCAATCTCACTTTCTTGTAGGCTCAGATGATGTCACTGTAACAGCCTTTCACTGCAGAAAGCTCAGCTAAAGCCTACAGATCTCACTATGGATAAAGACATTTCTGAGACTATTTTATCTCCTGCCACTCCATACTGATGGAACATGGCTACTTTATGAAGATGGTGAAGGCAGAGGCACAAGAGAACAGAGCTGCAACACTGCCTTCCATTAGATCAGCAATTTAGCCCTTAAAGAGGAACTACAGCTCAGCTCTTTATTAAGGTCTGTATTGGTTCAGACAATCAGTGCTCCCACAGCTGCTGGATCCTTAGCTTGGATAAATTCCATCATCGCAGAGGAACAGCAGAGGCTTCTGGAGAACAGCCTGCACCACTTGCACAGGGACTTCCAGACAATAAAGGGTTTAACTCATTTCTATAAATCAAATACTTCTCAAATATCATATAGTCCTGTTGGTGTGGTATAACAACCCTTTCCATTAAATGCTCCATAATCCAGTAGTACTTCCTTATGAAACAGTGGTTTCAACTTCTCAAGAGCAATTGACTTTCTACATGAGTGAGAGTTGCACACAAAAGAATCTGTCCATGAACACTAAAAATGCTGCCAGCAAGGAAGTCAAAACTTCATAGGGAATCTAGAAACAGATTCAGTTGTTGCAAATGTATAAAGTCAAAAGGCTTAGAACTCTAGCTGGCACCAGCAGAACCTGGAGTAATTTTCAAAAGCGGAGATAAAAACAAAGTGAGGATTACTGCAAAGTCCTGATCTGAGAATCCATCAGCATCAGCTTGGGCAAAGAGCCACAAGTGAGATTTCAAACCACTTCAGCAGATGGGACCTTTGTGAATCAGCAGTGTGCACAAACCATCAAGAACTCGCACCTTTCCCCATCACTACCTCACCTCTAGCTATCCGTTTGGAGCTGCCTAGCTCTTTTCCTTTAAATCCTCATTTCTGCCAGGTAGTGGGACAGGAGAATTGAGTTTAGTGTGACTGTTCTTCAAATCTGAAATAGTTATAGAGAAATAGTCATAACAAATGAAATGTTGAACTCATCTATGCTAGCTACTGCAGGAGCAAGTTACAGATCAGGAAGAACTGTGGATGGTAGTGGTCTCAGACAGGGTTTACAACAACTTACTGTTACACGTATCAACTGCTTATTAAACAGGTACAGAGAATGAAGGGTTAGAAAACAGCTCACAGGGGTTGGAGGGAGAAACACAATAATACATTCTACATCCTGCAATAGAGTAACTATTGCAATGCAAGAGTAAGAAACAGCACATTCCATTTAGGTGTGTTGGCAGATGACTGTTGTTGGCCCATCATCAAATAAAGCTGAAATTAGCATGCAGGGGCCTGTGTGCAATAGGTATCAACTCAAATCTGGTCTAAAACACTTACAATAATTAATTTACCCTGCTGTCACCATGGCTACAAATTAAGATCTAAGCTGAAATGCAAAACAAAATGTAACATGGTGCTTTGTCTCCATCCAATTTCCTGAGGCTGCTGGCAGACAGGTAAAATTTTCCAAACTCATACATGTTGCAGGAAAATATTTATAAAATCCAAAGTACTTACCTAAAACATAAGCAGCTACTAACTTTTGATTCACACTTAAGTGGAGGTAGAGAGGCACCAGGGATTCCATTTCCCCCAATGTAGGTAGCATTAGTGCTGCGACACACACCACCCCAAGGAAGACTGTGAGTAAACTAGGTCCCGACGAGGCAGTTCTGTTTTCTGAAAAAGCAAGACAGCACCAATTGTAAGGAAGATCTAAATAATATAAACATTAAATATTCTGCAAAAATGTCTGCAGTACATGGGAGCTGAAATATCCTCAGATTTTCCTTTTTGCTCTGGAGTTTGCAGGGAGTGGAAGACAACTTTTAAACCCACCCTTCTAAACCTTCTGCATTCTACAGTGGAGGAGGCTGCTCCCTGTTCTGATGCTGGAACTTGTTTTCACATGACTTCCCAAACCTCTCCCTTCTGGAGGAACAGAACCTGCCAGGCCCAGTTGCTATATATACACACTCAGGACAGCTGGATGTCTCAGCAATGCTTGAGGTTTCCCTGTGTATCCTGACTCCATTTCTTGATATGTTCCTTCAGTGATCAATAATCAATCAGTTAAGAGCATCCAAAAGACCTGCACAGGTAGGTAACTACTCACACCTCCTGAATAAAACCTGCCTGCAGCAGGAGCACAGGTTCTTGGGCCAGATGAGTTCCCCTTCATTCTTTACAGGATTCAAGGGCTACACCTGACCCAGTCAGTGTAGATTAGTAAAATTTGAATCTTACTTTAAAAACTGAGAGAGTGAACCACTCTGACAGTCCCGCACTACCAGAATAAGGAAATGCAAACCACAGACAATAAAGAGTCCTTCATAGACTTTATTGCCCTGCACTTTAACAGCTGGAACCTACTCAAAGGCCCACTGTCATCTTTGAAAAGAGCTGTTAACATGTCAGCTGAATACCTCTAACCAAATCCTTAAGATCCATTGGAAAATAGCCAATGTTTTTATCAACGTCTCCTATCCTCAGTGACTAGCAATATGTGCTCTATTTTAATTCCATAAATCTTATTTCCAGGTTGCAGGTTACATGCAAAACTGCAGTTTCTTTGTTTACTGCTTTTCTGTAAGTAAGCAATATAACATAGTCAACAAAGTTTTTAAGCAAAGAAACAGCATTTGGCATAAGACCAGTATCAGACTGTTCAGGATGGCTCAGGCCCTCTGTCCTGGAGCAACTATCACAGGAACATTTTGTTCTGTGAGCCCAGAGACCTTTGTAGGTTTGTCTTAACTGTGTATCCTACTAATATCTATTATGAGGGTTTTTTTTAATAAAAAGTGTTTCACCAGCCAACAAACTCAGGATAAATAGTGAAACAGATTAATTTTAACAATATGAACATTCTCAAGGAGGTTCATCTATTTTCTGGAATTGATTTTTGTTGTCCTGAAAAATATAACAGTGACAAGAACATTTCAGTATAAATCTGTAAAAGTAAGAAGAATGTAGACCATCAAGAATCAGTTTAGATTCATTTCAGGTACAACTTGACACTTTATATTCTACCCCTTCAATTTAACTGCCTGGCCTAGGTTTTCAAGACTGTTGATTCACTTCCTCATTGTGTATGAAACACACAGAGTTTTCAGCCACCAACTGTGCTCTTCTGTTCATGTGGGACAGACAAAGGACAAGGCACAAAACAAGGAGCACTTTAAATGTTCTGGCAATATTTCCTGCTCATCAGGAAATGGGGGATTAACGGTTTGGAACAAACTCAGAAGGGGCATATGTTTTGAAAGAGCCCAAGGGAAAAAATAACTACCATTCTTTCACAGATAAATTCTCATTGTCTGTATGAGAACTCCTGCTCCAGAGGAACAGTGGATGCACTCTCCAAGGTATGACATGCAAACACAGGGCAGCAAAGGGTCTTGATTGATCAAGACAGCATAAACAGAATAGGCACAGCTTGGGTTCTTGTATACTGCCATCCTCAAGTGATAAAGACAGCAGTCTTACAGGTAAGTAAAATGAATTATTTTAAAATTTATTTCTGTTTATATTTTAAAAATGTTTTAAGTCTAGTCACTTGAGCTACTCAAAACTGATTCAGAACATAGGAGGGGTAAAAGATTTCAGCTACCTGGTTGACACAAAGTCTGCTCAAAAAAGACACTTTCAGTCAGGTGTTCTTTTATTCGTTTTTCCTCCTCTTCCTTTTGTTGTTGCTGTTCCTTTCCAGATGGAAGCAGAGTAGCAATAATCTCCTTTTTCCCTAATGCTTTCCTCTGGCTCTGCTCAGACACTTGGAGACGGAATTTATCTATGACACCATAGTAAGAAGCCCGAATGTCTCTGTGACGAATCACACTGCAGAGAAAAACATTTTCAAACAGATGAACTACTAAGAATGTCTGTTGTGGAATTACATCCTATATCACAAAGTTTGCCCTCTGTCACCCCTCCTCCAGATAAAGTGGAATAATCCAGACCTCCATTACCTCCTTCATCACTCAACATTCTTGAAGACTTGATCTTACCTCCTCTCTCCCCTTCTTATGTTTGCTTTAATTCCCAAATATAAATGCTCCTGGCCAAACAGGACAGTTAAGTCTTTATCTCAAGCCCATCTTTGCCTCAGTCTGAGGCCCAGCTGCCAATTGATGAAACATCAATTATCTGAAAGATGCCTCCTCCTCATGTATCAAAGTTGTTTGATGCTGGCTAATGATTTTAAGAGGTATTGAGGGGACTGGAGTGGACAGGGAAGGAAAGGAGTTGGACAGGTGTTTGACAAGCAATAGTCCAGCTTCTTGAGGAAACCAGGCTCAAAGCTTTACAATTCTACTTTCTCAGAAGCAAAACTCATTCCCTCTATAGACAAGAGTCAGCTAGGGATTTTCAAAATCAGAAACCCACCACTGAGAGCATGTTTGGAACCTATAAAAAGTGCAGCTTTAAAATAGCACTGATCAACAGCAAAACAGACCTCTGAGCAGTGCTGTGCTCAACTGCCTCCTCTCTGCATTTGTGATTTATCATGAGAATACATATCTAGCATTGAAAAGCTACAACATTTAGGTTTTGAAGTGGTATCAGCTCTTAGGGTAAATAAGGATTTCAACTACTTTTCCAGATGGTTTTTGTGAAAGACTATTCTAAGTTTTCAAGATAACAGCAGCTAATCCGAAGAACATACGTACAAAGAAGGTTGCCATCTCATGAGGGGAAAAGAAATGACTGTACCCTTAGTAACACAGAATAGTAGTCTTAAAACTGCTTCAAGAAACCAATCTTTGTGATACTATATGCATTAAAATGCTGCAAGAAATGGATTTTTGTTTTTCAGTCTTCATTTAAAGGAACTATATCACATCAAGACATCTACAAGCATTAGCACATAGCCAGTGCTTGCAACTGGTATATAGTTTGAATAGAATAATCAACACAAAAACAGAGACCAAGTCATCCCCTCAGCAAGAGGCTGCAGTGATGTTTTATGTCACTTCAGAGGCAGTGTGCCTATGACAGGCTTTCAGCAAGTGGAGTGTTGGCTGGGCAACTGCCTTCACTAAAACAAAAGGCTTTTTCCCCCCACAACCCTAATTCATACAGCTCTCAGCATATCAGCATAGCAGATCAACTCTGATTTCTTCCTTTAACACTTCCTTTTGAATTGGTGTCCCCACTCCTAGTACCATGATACCAACTACCAAACTAAACAGAATCTTTATATAACACTGTGCTAGGAGAACATGTATCTGCTGCCAAGCAAGGAGAGATTTTCTGCAGACCCTTATAAACAGACACATTCTCCTGTTTCTTTTTAGAGATCATTGCATAATTGGAAGCTCTGTAGAATATCTATTTATCTGGCAAATGGCCACACTTGCATAGTACTGCTCATATCTTAGCAGTAAACACTGTCCTTAGACAGCAACCACTGGAATGGGATGGGGGGTTTTGCTGCACAAAAAAATCCCCTTGGAACATGTGTATGTCTTATTTTCCTTTATTTAATAAAACCCATTTGTTTAACCAAATGTAATCATGCTTGTGTAAATGTCTGCTAAAGAATGGAATAGCTCACTGGTACACTGGTATATTCTGACCTGTTTAGTTCCATTTTTAGCATTGTTGCCCCTGCTTACTGAAACCTTCTAGTTCCATATTCTAAACTTCCTTTCTATTTGGTGAGTCCTTGGAATTTTCAAATTGCACCTAAGGAAAACAGTCTATAGGAATAAAGAGCCATTCCCCAAGAACAGTTATTATTTATCTGACAAAAGGTTTCTGTATATGGCCATTTGTTAGCCAGAGATTCCAGGTGGTGTTTTACAGTTTGGAAAATGTCTATTCAAAAAGTTCAGTCTGCTCTTTTAGGTACTTCAGATTTTCTTCAGCTGTATCTGTACATCAGCACAGAAATAATGTGGCAAATAGAAGATAAAAAGAGTTGGTCTATTTTAGCTTATACACCTACTCTGCTTCAGCAGCCTACAGACCCTGTACATTACTGTGGTCACTTAAGCAGCCTCCTCCTGTTCTGAGTTATTGGGTTGACACCTGACAGCAGAGACAAAGGGGAGATGTTGCTAGAGGACACAAAAAGAATGATACTCACACAGTAAGTCGTCAGGGCAAAAAGAAGGGAAGTTTATTTACTTGACTTCGATTATATAGATTCTGGACAGTGACCAGGGATTAGAGAATAAGGTTTCCACCTCTCCAACCCCACTGGCCAGACTAGAAGTCCATCAATTGTCCCTCCTCAGAGAGGAATGCAAAAACAATCACTTTGTTTATTGTTACAACCCGTGAGAAGACTCCACTACAAAAATGTAAACAGTCAGAAGGCTAAAACTCAGGGCAACAGGGAGACACAGAGATCTGAGACTGAGATGGGTGGTGTCATGGGTTAGTACAGTTTGGGTTTTTAGTTATAGAAGAATATAGAATGTAGAATAATTCTCCAGGTCAGGACCTGGGAATTGCTTTGGAAGAGACAGAGACCTATCAGAGTTAGTTGGAATATTGGCATCTGTTCTAACCACTGAAAATTACAAGCTGCGACTTTGGGAAGTACCATATAAAACCCTGTGAATTTCCTGTAGGTGGGTCCTTTTTCTTCTTTCCTTTGGCTAGAGAGAGACAGGTAACATCGAGCTGGGCCTGCTGCTCCCCCCTTTTGGGGGGGAGCTGGCCTGAGGCCTGGCCAGATTCCATTGGCTCCTGGGTGAAGGGGGGGGAAGGAGAGGTTGCTGTTTTGCAACAGCTACTTTCTTCAGACTTCCCTGGAGCAGGGAGAGATCTCTGCCGGGCCTCTTATAAGAGCTATGGGCACCATTTGGGCCGAAGCCACCCCAATTTACACAGAGGGGTGGGCTGAGAAGGCATTTATGAACCTGCCTGGGGTTTTTTGTGATTTCGGACTGCCCGAGCGCTCCGATCTCTGATGTTTCTGTGAGTTCTTCCTCCCTCACCAGCGCGGCCTTGAACATCTAACACCACAAGCTACAGAGAGAGAGAGACAAAGACTCCGAGCAGATTTAACTCTTTCTTAGCAATATGAAGCTTCCAGAGCTTAGCCCTTCTCTGAGAGAGTAAGAAAAGACAGAGTGAACATAAACAACAGCATGAAGTCAGTAGAGCAAGAGTGAAAAGACTATTGAGACAGAGGGTTGAAGAGTTGGTTGTTCCCTTCTTACTTGAGCCATGGAAATGAGCTCTGTATTTCGATCATTCCTTTAAATCATGGGAAAGATATGCATTTGGGGAGATGATTGTTTTAATTTGTGTGTGGATTTGAGCAAAGGTGTTTGTGATGGACTAAGTGATATTAATCCTATAAGATGCTTGAACATAGATAAAGATGAGAAGCCCCCTGCACCAGTGAAGAAGTGAGAAGATATCCCTGTACCTTGAGATGAAGAATCCTTTGCTTTTGGAGTTATACATCTTTAAAAGGTGACACCCCAGTATGCAAAAGTCTAAGACCCATGACCCATAAGCAGCTTGGGAAACTGCTCCTGGGAGGGTCACAAAAGCAGGTTTCTCCGGGCAGTTGTTTTTGTGACAGCTTAAAACCCACAAGAGAACTGTTCTAAGTTGTCAGTAGGATCCATGACTCTAAAAGATACTCTTCCCCTAATGAATTGATGAAAGACTATTGTCAGATAGTGAAACTGACTGAAAATTAAAAGTTTTGTCTCTTTATGTTGTTTTGTAAGAAAGTGAACAGTTTGAAAGAGGGAAGTGTGTTTTTGAAGTTTCATTCCATTTTAGGGGTTTTTTTCCCAACTTTCTTTTTTTCTATTCTTTTAGTGTATGTTAATAAAACTATTTGTTATTTTTAAAGTTGAGCCTGCTTTGTTTTTCTCCTAGTCTCTCTCCCACAGAAAGAGTAAGTACCAAGACCAAAATTTAGTGAACGTGAAACCACTACAGGTGGTCAGGGTGAAAGGTAGGCAAAACTACCATTATTAACATGGCCCAGGAAAATGTGCTCAGTAGAACTGCATACATTTTCATTTTGCCAATCTGCAAACAAGTATTTCTCACAAACAAATCTCAATACTGGGGGTTTTGCTTTTCTTGCTATTTCTAACAAAAAGGTGCTCAAAGGAGGCTCATATTACTTTCGCTCTTGGTTTACAAACTACATTACAAGATGCATTTACTGGCATTTCATTTATGCCCAAATGCAAAATTAAAGAAGGACATATCTCCAATATTATAATACCTCTGCTCTAGAGGGAAAGAACATCAAAAATCAGAGCCACAAGTATACATGAGATTAGGAAAACATATCTTTATCCAACTTATATATTATAATATGCATGCTGTCATTTACAACCTCTTAAATAATAAAAGAAATTAAGGTAATAAAATGTATATTAGAAAAAAACCAACCCAACTTCTACTTACATATCAACACAGCACTGAGGCTTCACTGCACCAGTAGCATCCACCACTGCATATTTACTTGGAGTTGTACAAAAAACTGCAAGGAAAAGGACAGGAGTGGAAACAAATCATGACCTAATACATCACCAGCTTCATCAACAGATACATGTAGAGACAAAAGTTTGGTTGTGTCACAGATACGATTTGTTACATGAATTATAATTGGACTGGTCAAGATCATCAACTAACCCATAAATAGAACTTAAACTAAGAAACCCACCTTTGAATTTTAAGGCAAACTCATAGGGGTTATATAGAGTCAACACCTGCTTGTGTGTTGACTGGTCATCTGCATAAAATATAAGTTCCGTAGGAAAAACAAAAACAGGAAGATTTCCTTCCACTAACTCTGGCTGTCTTTTTTGTTGCTGCATTGGCACTGAATCCTCCTTGCTGCTTCTTCTGTTCTTATGACTTTGTATCCTCAGAGACTTCAGTTTTTGAATCATTTAAGAATTCCAAAGCATTTTGGCAATTCTAAAGGAAAAAATGGAGAAAAAAAAAAAAAAAAAAAAAAAAAGAGAAAAGGCAAGATTATTTCCATAAGTCTATATCTAACTGAGGCAGTTAACAAAGGTGCAAAAATATAAAACATGATGCTTGATTATGAATCTACCTTTACTTATGTTCCTTCAAAAATACTGAAGTAGAAAAAATATTTGCACTGGGCTTCCATCTATTTAACAAACTGCTACAAAATAAATGGATAAAGCACCTCTCCAGTGTATCATGGCAGCATTTGTGGGCCCAGTCCATGACTAAGGCTGCTTATGCTGGGTCTTTGCAGCACAAACCAAACAATGACAGCAAAAAGAAATCCCATCTTTGCCGCAGGACAGCAACACCTGAGAAACATGAGGGCAGACATGAGGAAATGCAACAACACTGAGGCAGCAGGAGTCACTGTTAGGAAGGAACCTTTCTGTGGGGATGACCTCCCCGGATGAGGTATAACAAGTTAGGAACCTCCTCACCTAGGCACCCAGCTATGTAAAATCCCAGGGATTCAGAACAAAGGAATGGGGAACACCTTCATGTCTTGTTTAAATCAAATTCCCTGTTCCAACTGCATAGTTACAGGCAATGAATGGAAAAATGACTGGGATGAGTAGCACCAAACAGATTTGGGATTTACTATTTTATTAAGAGATTACAGGTTTTCTACCACCACTACCTCTAATCAAAGTACGATCATCACAATTCTCCCTCTGCCACCTCCCACAGTTCTATTTTGAGTGACATTCCAGAACTAAAACCAGAACCCATGACTCAATCAAGAAACAATCCCAAATGTAATTCATAAAATAAAATTAAGGCCCAACTCCTCAGCACACATACCATTGACTTAACACATGACAGAGAACAGTCTTCTCCTCCCCCCAAGAATGTAATATTTTACTGCAGCTTCCATAGATTAATTATCAAACTGAAGGTGTCTTTTGAGGTCAAACTTTATAGCAAAAAAATATTAAAACAAGAAAAAGTTCCTACTGACTCATTAGATGTCATTTCTATTTCCCATAAAGCTTTTTAAAATAAGGTACATTTTACCTGTTCTCCAGCTCAATACACTGGATAGTTGCACCTTAAAGAATTTAGCTTCTGAAATTTCTAGCAGCAAATAGCCAAACATTATGGATAATCAAAACCAAATGCTTGTTTCTGCATTCTAAACATCATGATGATCACAGTTCCAAGCACCAGATACGTATTCCGTACTTAAAACATGACACACATTCAAGTGTTTACTAAAGATTTACAGGTTCTGATTCTTATTCACAAACTAAGCTTTTAATTTTATTTATTTAGTTATTAAAATAGCAAATTATACCTGAGAGGAATGACAAGATTTGTCTTTACAAACAAGCCCTGGGTCTGCTGGTAGATAAAACTAGCACTGAGAGATAAGAGAAACAATAGGAAGGATTCTATTGATTGATGAATGGAAAAGAAGATACTTACCTTTACAAACAAATCTATAGTTTGTCTGTAAATGAAATTGAATATTGAAAGATGAAAGCAACAATGGGGGAAAACCCATAAATCCCATAAAAATTAAAAATTAAGGGGGTTATACATTAAAAGGGGAATCTTAGGCATTTTGGGAAGTCTGTACCTCTCAAGTACCTCAGCCAATGGGGAAAGAGAGAGGGAAATGCGGCCGGGGAATTAGGATAAAAAGGAGGCTGCGTCCTCCAAAAAACTGAGAGACCCCAGGGGAAATGCCCCATGGCCTCTCCCTTTATTCAAATAAAGAAAAAAGGACTCCTCTGTCTCCTTTTTGGACATAAACCTCTGGTGTTCGTGGATTAATTTTCCTAACATACCTCTAGAATTCAAATTCATGGATCTCACTGGAATGTCTTTCTTAATGATCCAGTTCCTTTTCAGAGCACAGGTTTGTTTCCACTTCACTGAAATGCTAATAATAATATTCTGAAAACAAATCCCCAGTGACAGTGTTCCAAGCTGATGTTCTGCTACCTTATTAAGAAGAGTCTAGAAAAAGAAATGGCTCTCTAAGTGGCAATTTGGGTTCTGAGTACTTCTTGGAATTACGGTGAATCCCTATTGTTTCAGAAGAATCAACTAACTCTGGAATGACTTTGTACAGCAAGTGCAAGTATTAATTTGCAGTGGTCTGTGGACCATCTACAGAGGACAACTTGGAGAGTGTACAGTCCCTAGGCTGTCTCTGTAAGCAGTGATTTCCCTTTTGGGAAGTCCCCTTGAAAGATTTCCTTATAGCTCAGGGTGAGAAAAAGTGCTTCAACCCATGTGCAGCCCCTAGGCTGCCTCAGTTTGCAGGGACTCTCCTTTGGGAAGCCCCTTTGAGAGTTTTTCTTGTGGCTCAAGGTAAGAAAAAAATACTTCAACTCATGAGCCTTTGCAGTTCTATGTTAATATTTCATACTCCATTGGTTATTCCCCTTGTTCCTGGTTTGTACCCCTCCTGATTGGTTCTTTTTGGATCCTTCCCCTGACTGGCCAAGTTGTAAAACCCCGCCCCTGGCTACCCTATATAATCCATCTCCCCCGGGAGCACATGGCTCTTTCCTATTGGACTTTGGGGAATAAAAAAGTGATCGGAAAGACCCCATCTCGCTGCTTTTACTCCTGTATCACCCGGGGTGGCAAATGCGGCTCTGCTGCTCAGGCGGCCACACAAAGAGCAAATCACTCTGCACTTGACAGTGCACCTAAGAGCTGATCACTTTGCACCTGAGAGTGCACAAAGAGCTAAATCACTCTCCGCCTGAGAGTGCCTGTGCCTCCATCGATCTAGGTGTTTTTTTAAAGACGCTTCTAGCAAGGAAGGTCGTGGCACCTTCAACACTGGACCAGACTGCGACATTAATTCTTGAACAACTTCATGAACTATTACAAAGTGAGTTTCATTGTTCCATTCAAACATATTAAGACTATATGAAAAGCTAATGTGGAAAAACTGCCAGCGTGTAGGAATACAAAATACCTTTTGATGTTTGTCATAGGCAGAAGACTTAGAATTATTTAAATTTATTTTAACAAAGTTAGCTCAATGCAATATGCAGTAAGAATGTGTTGGAATCTTTGGTTCTCATATCTATCTACACTCTGCACATCATGTGTAACAGAAATACAGGCAAATTTTGACATTAACAAAAGGGATTTTTTTCAAATAAATGTTTTAAGCTACCATAAAACCAACAGCAAGCTACTGCTATACAACTTGACTATGTTTAATAAAATTTTCAAGTATTATTTATAATAATCAGTATTATTTTGATGCTTTCATTTTTAATTTAAACACTGCACATTTCATTCCAATTCCTGGCTTCATCCCACATCTCCAGTTTCTTCAGCTCAGTCTGTGGCAAGTGTTCAATGTCCAAAACCCCACAATTCTCAGTATCAGTGGAGGTATGGATCACTATGCCTATCAACAGGCTTATTTTTGTTACACATCTGTGGAAAACAGTGTGCAAACCTCCCAGGATTCCACAACCTGCACGTGGAAAGCCACCAATGTTAAAAACAGTATATCCCATTATTGCTTCCTTTTCCTATTTAACTTGGCTGGATGAGGAGCTACCGCCCAAACTTGCAAAAGTAACGTCTGGCAAGCCTATAGTAGACACATTTGCTGACACAGCAGTGTCATTCAGGGTATAAATTTCTGGATTCCTAAGCAAGCAACCAGCATCCTTTTTGAGACAACAGTTTTAGCTCAGAAGTCACCTTGCTGGGACATCTCACCAAATGACAGCAGTAAAAGCACTTTTCCCAAAGACTGATTGATAAACCACACATATGCGAGGGAGATGTGATGGTTTAGTATTGATACTCTTGATAACAGCACACCTCTCCCATCAATAAGAAACTGCCAGCGCTTTTACAAAGTTTGTATCACCACAACTTCTCTGCCCAGATTAACCCCACAGCAGCTCTAACGGTGAGAATAAGGTCACGTACCCCAGACAGTTCATGAACAGAAACTCAGCTGCTGCTCTTCTGCACCTCCACTGCACCACAACCACTAAATTTTGTGGTCAACAGTCACCACGATTGCTTGCAGCACATAAAGGTAAGCACAAGCAAATCTGTCTCAACCCAGGATCTGGGGTCTCAGGCCTGTGATTTGCACTGCACAGATGGGCTTCTCCCAGCAGCGCCAATGAAATAATTCCCACAGGAGCAGGGATCTGCCAGAGCTAAGATTCGCCAAGGCCAGCGTGTAACACCTGAACAATGCCAGCTCGCTTCCCAGCACCTTTTGAAGTCCTGACAAACAATTGCCACTGGTATTTTTTCAGCACAATAGGGATCTTTCCTCTGTGAAGTTACTAAATATATACTGCTGGTGTCACAATAGCACAGATATGCCAGTGCTTCCTTTGAAATCCCTTTCTTCATAAATTTAACTTGACACAGAAAAATATGAAGTGAAACGTAACTTCTCTCCAGGGTCAGAAATAACATCCATTGTGATTTGTTTTTACTTAACAAGTATCTGCTGAATAAATAAATCAACTGAGGAACTTTTTTGTTCCCATTTTAACTTCCAACAGCCTCATCACCATGGCTTCCCAGTGCATTTGTTGGTTGTTTTTTCTTCATAACAACTGCAAATAACTCTACAGAATGTCATTGGGTAAACACTTCATTCAGAAGAAAACCTCTTTAGTCGTCTCCACACTGCTGTTTTAAAAGTTGCCTAATTACAGTGTAATCTACTTTTGTTACATCTCATGATCTACCACCTAAATCTACACAAGTCTTTCTACACTACATACTCAGTAAAATTGATTCTTTTTGAGCACATATTTATAAAATAAACCACAAGTCTTCTTCAAAATTCCCTCCTATGCCAAGCTGAGCAATCACTTCAAGCTACATACAAATGCAGCATGGGATCTGAAGCATTCCATAAACATTTTGTTTCTCCAAAATGTTTTGAAGGCCTCAACGTGCACTTACACAAACCAATGTTTAAACTATCTGCAATTATTTGGGAGTGTCACTCAACGATGTGAGCAGAGCCAGCAGCCAGGATGGCTGGATTCCATTATTGTTAACTGACACTCCGTGACCTTGAGCAAGTTGGTTAACCTCACCTCAATTTACTGACCTATGAAAGCACACATTCTGCAAAGTATTTCAGTAAGCGGATGGTCCCCTTTGAACCGGCAGAACTGTTCTGATACTTTGCAAAACTGCTACTGTTTACCCCTTCACAGGATGATGAGAAAAGTCATCAGTAAGTGTCTCCAGGATGCTGTAAAATGAGTCTCAGAGCATTAACTATTAGCATGGATGACCACAAGCATAAATCATGCTGATACTGACAGCAAAATTTATTAGGATCACATTATTTTTTTTAAATGCTGAAAAGGTGACTAACAAAAGGAAATATTCAAATGCAACTAAGAGGCATAAAAAGCAGTGAAAAATGAAGTAACTGCTGTGCATTGTTTCTGATCCATTCTGCTACAGGCTTGCAAGGATCCTAGAGAAGACATTCAAGGGCACATGAGCTTTAGTCTCTATTTCCTCACTTTAAGCTTGTTTTTAATGCACTAAACTGGCTGATTTTTAAACGTGTGTTGTGCTCATTAGGGCTGCGTGGCCCCAAATCGCCTCAGATTAACAGAGGGGAGCACTCTTCCCTGGGAGAGCGACGGGAGGAAAGGCGTTCCGAGCTGTGCCTACTGCCGGCCGGCAGGGCACGGCGGTTATTACACACTCTTAATTAATCCTCTTTGTTCTCAACGATGAGCAGTAGCGATACGGGCTGAGGCAGCTGCGCGATAACGAACGGCACCTCCCACAGCCAGCCTGGCACCTCCGCACCGCCCCCGGCCTGGCCCCGCCACACTGCCCGGACCAAGCCGCGGCCCCGCGCCGCCGCCCCGCGGCGAAGGGACACCAGGCCAGGGCCTCGGAGCGCGGCCGCCGCCCCGCTCCCCATCCCGGCCTCACCGCGCTTCCTCAGGGCCTGCGGAGGGCAGGGGCGGGAGGCCCGGGCCGCGGGTGTCGCTCCGCTCGCTCGCCCCGTGGCCGCTATCGCCCCCCGCCCCGACTCACCCGCCCGGGACCGCTAGTGCGGACTGGTGCGGCGCCCCTT
>JANEHK010000076.1:394079-405318 GCA_025960845.1 Tachycineta bicolor | reverse complement strand
GGGGCTGCTGGGACTGCTGGGATCGACCGGCCGCCGCCGCGTCACCGCCCCGCCCGCCGCCCGCCCTCGCCGCCCTGTCGGGGGTGCCCTGGCACGCCGAGCTCCGGCGGCCTCGGCACCGCGGCGTTCGGCGCTGCTTCCCCCGCCCGGCAGCCCCGCGGCACCGCCGGCTCCCCGGACAGTGGGGCTTGTGCGGCCTGCCCGGCGCCTCTCACCTGCGATGAGGTGTTTTTTTAATAATACTTCCCCTCATCTCACGGTTCCCAAAGTCTGACCCCGTCCCAGAGGGGTTCCTGCCCCTCTCCCGGCTCCCGCTGCGCTCAGGGCCGCTGTGTGTTCTGCCCTGCGGGGCTCAGAGCAGCTCGGGCTCACCTCGATGCCGCCTATCGCTGGCAGTCCCCCGCTGGAAGGGTCGGCGAGTGTCAGCCCCGGGCTGAATCAGAAAAGAAGTATTAGCGAGCCGGACATCCAGGCGTGACCGTCTGCCCATCCAGCAGCATGGCTTAAATGGGACACAGTCTCTGTAAACACTTCCATGCTGTTACCTTTGTTCTTTATTCCTCTTATTTACTTAATGTGCTTTCATTCAGTTAGACTGTTTGTGGACTTCAGCTTGTACTATGTATTATCCACTATATAATCTTCCCTTTTTTTTTGTTTTTTTTTTTTTTTTTCCCAACTTCCCCCTCTATAATACAAACAAATCCATGTGTAATCACCACCCAGTATCATCCCAAACGTCAAGATCTTTAATGCAGAAAAATGTTTTTGTTGCAAGTCAGGTGGATAATTAAGGTTTATATTGAGCCACCCAGTACAGAATTGCAAAATCTTTTGCCCATTACCAAACTTTACCCCTCAGTGAAATGAACACACATCCGTGATGAAATAAACACAGCAGCCACGAGTGTTTCACAACATCATGAAACAACCCAGAACAGGAAGTAACATATTTAAAATCATGGAAGACGTTAAATAAATTCTAAAACGTATATTTTCCAACTTAGGTAAGGTGTGTGTATTAGCACTCACATTTTTCTGCAGATCTAATGCTTTATTAAGAAGTTCAGTCTTACAGGCACAAATTACATAATATTGTTAAATTACTATATGGAGAAATTATAATTTTGTCAGAATTTCTGAAAATGTATGCAGTGAAAACTGGCAAAATATTTTCTTTCTTGATGAGTGTAAATCAGTTCAGATTTTAACATGTTTAAAAATAAACTGGATTTCTTGTTTTTAAAACAATTATCAGACTTCAGCCTTTCAGGATACATTCAGAAAATTATTATTATTTTACTGAGTATTAATCCAATGGAGGGTGTTCCTCATTTTGGAAACCTGTCACAGAAAAAGCAGCAAACATAAACATGCTTGAGAGATATTCAAATTAATAACAAACAGAATTATCAAATAAAAACATAATCTCAAATGGCTAGACGTAAAAACACATTAATTAGACAATTTGATATTTTCCAGTTCATCCAGTTCATTTATAAAGAAAGTTCAGACTCTAAAAGCAGGTGTTATGTGTGCCTCTGTAAGTTTCCCAGGATCCAACTTTTTTCTGTCACACGTTTGATAAGGTTTCCATCCACCTGTTGAAAATTAGGAATCGAGCTGGTCTCCTTCCTCTCCTACCCATCGATCACTACAGCTAGTGTCCAGGTTGTTTTGTGATTTTTAAAAGCCCTGTGTTAACTCCAATTAAATGTGAAAACGTATGAGTGCGAGTAGGACTCGGTGGTGTTCTGTCTTTGCTGCTGGTGCTGATGCCTTGGAGAGCACAAGCTGCATCCCTGACAATTTTGCAGTAACGTGCCATTGGGAGACACTCTGCCCATCCCAGACATTCCCAAAGGTACGTGTGTGCTATGGCTGTTGAACCAGCACTGAAATATCCCAGAGCTATTTGTTTTGGGGCACACACCAAGCCTGGCTTGGCACCGTCCCGCTGCTCTTGCCATGCCTCGCTGCCTCCAGGGATGCAAAATGATGGAGAGGGTGAGTGTGGGGTGCTCAGTGCTGGGTGCTCCGGGAAGGCTGCTCAGCTGCGCCGGGGGAGATGGAGACTGCTGCCTTGTGTGGCAGTAACTGGGAGTATCTCAGATCTGTGGGAAGTTCTCTCCTTTATTATTAGGTCATTGTTTCTGCTTTTTCCTTTTTGGCCTGCTTTATTCTGCCTGAATAATTAATTATTTCTGCAATTAGAGGGAGATTGAGGTTACTTTCCTTGTTATGATGCTGGTAGAGCATGAAAAAGATGAGAGGAAAAAATGTGGATGAAGACAACAGAAATACAAATGCAAAGGAGCAGAGTCGTAAAATACAGCAAAGAATCTTCAACATGTTTTTCAGGTCACCTTAAATGTGAACTAAGGTGTAAAAAATGCTGTTCCTGCAGCTTATAATTGGTTGTCTGGTTTTTTTACCTACCTTAGAAACTGCTGTGAGTTACCTAAAAGCATTGGCTAGTCTTCTGTTACATAAAATACTGCCTCCTTATAGCATGAAACCTGACAGTGGAGTGTGCAGAGATGAAATGTTCCTGAATGACTCTGTGGTGGTTTTGGTTGCTGTGGTGATTATCCATCTGTTTAAATACTTCATATGGGAGATTCACAACTCATTTATAATGGAAAAGATTTTCCTAAATTGTGAGAAACACAGCATTATGCCTGTGAAAAACGCCAATCACTTGTTTTTAAAATGTCAAAAGTTTAATAGTAAATAAGATGGTTATAAAAATAGAATTAGAGTAAAAAATTGAACAATTAGAGTTAGGACAATACGAGAAAATAAAAAAACAAAGTTACAGACGTCTGGGTGCCTCTCTGAGCAAAAAGCTCCGAAGAAGGACCCCTGTTAACAAAGGATTATCTCTTAAAAGCAATAGCCTGTTGAATATTCATACATTTCATACATGATGCATAAATTCCATTCAAACAAAGAATTGTCTCTGGTTAGTATCACTTTTTTTCCTTTAATCTCTATGGCATCCACAAGGCTGAGTGAGGCAGGAGGAGTTGGCCTCTTCTGATAAGGAAGTAGTAAATTCTTTTTCTCTGAAAGATTTACGTTTTTCTGTGGTTGGTACATAAAAACTACATTTTAACTACAAAACTACATTTACTATACTATCAAACTATTAATACAACATTAACAATTAATACAACATAATACATATAGTAAATATCTTGCGTAGAGCCATATAATATGCACTTTTCACAATGTCCAATTCCTGTAATTTTGTACACTTGATTAGCAAAATATTGCACTTTATCTGTCACAGCATAAGGACATGGTGTAGCATTTATAACAGAGGGTACCATGTGATATTTCTTTATGAGACTAAACGACTGCCGATGGCAAAATGCAGGAGTCTGCTCTCTATCACCAGGTGGGATCTAACAGCTTTTATTCTCAAGTCCTGCCTTGCTTCGCTGGAGCTCTTCCCAATGGCTCACCGGTGCCAGAGAGATGAGGCCCCGCCCGTGCTCGGGCTTTTTCCCCAGGGGGCAGGGCCCAGAGGCAGGGACAAGACACTACCCAATCAGGGAGAAGTGGGAGTGGAAGAGAGTTGTGTTACAGCTGAGTAAGGACAAACCACGTGATACAGATTACAAATCCAATGAAACACAATATAAACCCAATTAATGCATTACAACAGTACCACACTTGGGTTCTGTGTTCACCACTAGCCCAGTGGGCTTGGAACATTGGCACGTGTGCTGGCCCATGCAATTGCAGAGGCTGACTGCAAACACTTCACGAGGGGCCTCCTTTAATGAATCCTCAGTCTGAAGAAGTCACACATTAAATTGTATGTTTACAGAATCTGATATGAAAACAACAAGCAAGCAGATAGGAGAGAGCTAAACACTTTATATATCTGAATCTTACTTATAGCTTGTAATGCATTAAATTCTTACTAATCAATATTCTTAATGTGATGTTTGGTTTTTCCTGACAGTTCCCTTCTCCATGGCACAATTTGGCAGATCCTCTTTGGCTTTAAAGTACCTCAGGAAAGAGAGTGACGTATCTGCCTTTCCATTTGCTCTCATGTCTTTCTGTAGAAAATGATTGGAGTTTTCTTTCTAATTAATACCAATTTATTAAAAAGTCTCGATAACTGTCGGGGGCTTCCCCGACATTCAGGTGGTTTCAGGGTCTTTTTCCCCCTGCACAGCTCCGAGCCAAGCTGAAGGAAGAGACGGAGTCTTCAGGTTTAGTTTTTTCAAGGTTGCATTTTTCATTTATTATTTCTTATCTTACATTTCTCTCAGAGTCCAACAAGATGTTCGCAGCTGCATGGACTTCTCACGTCTCCCCCCGAGCTGGGCTGTCCTTAATCTTTTATACTAATTACTACGTATTCGTTATTTACTATTTTTTACCAATGTCTATCACTATTACTAAAAAGGTCATCTTTACTCTGATCCAATCCTCACTAACTACCTTGTATCACGTCACTACTGAAGTGGAGTGAGAATGAAGGAGATGAAGAAGAAGGAGACAACGCCCCAAATTCTCCATTTTGTCCCCATTCACTCCAATGCTATGAACCTAAAATTACTGGGTTTTCACCCTATGATAAACTAAACTACTATTTTTCACACTCTTGTGGCCTGCAAACCCTCTCTCAGTTTAGGAAGTTTTTCCCATGGACTGAGATCAAAGCCAGTGTCTCTCTGAGCTCGGGTCCCAGACCCCCCTGCCCAGGTCCCTGACCCTCCAGGGCAACCAAAGGAATGCCCTGGACTCCAACAGATAGGTGTTTGAGGTGTTTCTGCTGCCTAGTTGCTTTTGGGGTGATTGTTAGTAATGGTTTCTACACGGTCGAAAACTGTGGTTGGTATAAGTGTATGTGACCAAGTGGAGCCCTCCAAAAAGGATGTGTCTGTACAGACCCATTCCTGCTCGGAAGTGTTTGAGCTTATCGGTTGTTTCAGGGGGTGCTGTGGAGGAGGCGTGCCTGAGATGTGAACAGGTGAGTGATCTCCTTTCGCTGGTGGCTGAGCTTAGGGAGGAAGTTGAAAGATTAAGGAGTATCAGGGAAAGTGAAATGGAAATAGACTGGTGGAGTTCAGCCCTTCCATCTTCAAGGGAGGCCTCTGACTGTGAGTCTGAGGATTTATATGCCTCCCACTCTCAGGCAATAGAAGGGCACCTGATAAATGAAGAGGAGTGGAAATCGGTCCCCGGTCGGGAAGATAATAACAAAAACTCCTCCCCATCCCTCAGCCAGGTGCCACTTCAGAATAGATATGAGGTCCTGGATCTAGAGGGCCAACTAGGTGATTTAGAAGAAAATTGTCTGCCCAGTGAGCCCCCCAATTATGATTCACCTGAAAGATGCATCACCACCTCTAACATCAAGAAGAAAAGAAGGGTAATCGTAGTAGGTGACTCCCTTCTGAGAGGAACAGAGGGCCCCATATGTTGACCGGACCCATCCCACAGGGAGGTCTGCTGCCCCCCTGGGGCTCGGGTACAAAATCTCACTGAGACACTTCCTGTGCTGATTCAGCCCTCTGACTATTACCCACTGCTGATACTCCAGGCTGTCAGTGATGAGATTGAAAAGAGGAGTGTCAAGGCAATTAAAAGAGACTTTAGGGCACTGGGTCAGGTAATTGATAGGGCAGGAGCACAGGGAGTGTTCTGCTCAGTCCCTTTGATAGCAGAGAAAAATGATGAAAGAAACAGGAGAACCCACACCATCAACAAGTGGCTTAAGGGTTGGTGTCATCGGCAAAATTTTGGATTCTTTGATCATGGAGAAATTTTTACAGCACCTGCTCTGCTGGAACCAAATGGGATACATCTCTCTGTTAAGGGCAAAAGATTCTTAGCTCATGAACTGGCAGAACTTGTTGAGAGGGCTTGAAACTAGGTGTGAAAGGGGAAAGGGATGCAGCTGGACTGTCTGAAAGCAGGCCCAAGGGTTGCAAGGCTGAGTTAGGAGTGGTCAGTAGCCCAGCTGAGGTGCATGTATACCAATGCACTCAGCATGGGTAACAAACAGGAAGAGTTGGAGGCCATGGTGCAACAGCAGAGCTATGATGTAGTTGCCATCAAAGAAACATGGTGGGATCAGTCACATAGCTGGAGCACTGCACTCAATGGCTACAAGCTCTTTAGAAGAGACAGGAAAGGGAGAAGAGGTGGAGGGGTGGCCCTTTATATTAAGCAGACTTTTGATACCATAGGAATTGAAACTAAGGAAGATGGAGTTGAATGCCTATGGGTAAGAATTAAGGGGAAGGCCAACAAGGCTGACATCCTGCTGGGAGTCTGTTATCGTCCACCCAGCCAGGAAGAAGAGGTGGACAACTTATTCTATAAGCAGCTAGGTAATGTTTCAAGATCATCAGCCCTTGTTCTTGTGGGTGACTTCAACCTGCCAGACATCTGCTGGGAACTTAATACAGCAGAAAAGAGGCAGTCCAGGAAATTTTTAGAGTGTATGGAGGACAACTTTTTGTTGCAGCTGGTGGATGAGCCCACCAGGGGAGGGACTATGTTAGATCTGCTGTTTGCAAATAGAGATGGAGTGGTGGGAGATGTGGTGGTTGGAGGCCGATTGGGACAGAGTGATCATGAAATAATAGAGTTCTCAATATTTGGTGAAATCAGGAGGAGCACCAGTAAAACTCTTGCACTGGACTTCCGGAGGGCAGACTTTAGCCTGTTTAGGAGACTTATTCAGAGAGTTCCTTGGGAAGCAGCCCTTAAAAACAAAGGAGTTCATGAAAGCTGGGCATGCCTCAAAACAGATCTTGAGGGCACAGGAACAGACTGTCCCTGTGTGCCGAAAGGTAAGTCGATGGGGTAAACGTCCAGCCTGGATGGGCAAGGAGGTTTTGGAGGAACTTAGGAATAAAAAGAGGATGTATCAGCTTCGGAAGGGGGGTCAGGTCTCCCAGGAAGTATTTAAGGGAGCTACTAAAGCATGTAGGAAAAAAATTAGGGAGGCCAAAGCTCATTTTGAACTTAGAATGGCAACTTCTGTAAAGGATAATAAAAAATATTTTTACAAATATATTAATGCTAAAAGGAAGGATAAGACCAACCTTTGTTCTTTACTGGACAAGGGAGGGAACTTAATATCTGCAGATGAGGAGAAGGCAGAAGTACTTAATGACTACTTTGCCTCAGTTTTTAGTGAGGAGATGACTTGCCTTCAAGACAACTGTCCTCCTGGGCTGGTAGATGATGTTAAGGAACAGAATGGTCCCCTCATTATCCAAGAGGAGGCAGTCAGAGAACTGCTGAGCTGCTTGGATATCCATAAATCTATGGGACCAGACGGGATCCATCCCAGGGTGATGAGAGAGCTGGCAGATGAGCTTGCTAAGCCACTCTCCATCTACCAACAGTCTTGGCTCACTGGTGAGGTTCCGGATGACTGGAAGCTGGCCAATGTGACACCCATTCACAAAAAGGGTGCAAAGGAGGATCCTGGTAATTATAGACCAGTCAGCCTGACCTCAGTACCTGGAAAAATAATGGAATAGTTTATATTAAGTGCCATCACACAGAACTTACAGGATGGCCAGGGTATCAGGCCCAGCCAGCATGGGTTTAGGAAGGGTAGGTCATGTTTGACGAACCTGATCACCTTTTATGACCAGGTGACCCGCCTGGTGGATGCAGGGAAGGCTGTGGATGTTGTCTATTTGGACTTCAGCAAGGCCTTTGACACTGTCTCCCACAGCATGCTCCTAGATAAGCTGGCAGCTCGTGGCTTGGACAGGAGCACTCTTTGCTGGGTTAGGAACTGGCTGGATGGCCGGGCCCAGAGAGTGGTGGTGAACGGTGCTGCACCCAGCTGGCGGCCAGTCACCAGTGGTGTCCCTCAGGGGTCTGTGCTGGGGCCAGTTCTGTTCAATATTTTTATTGATGACATGGATGAAGGCATGGAGTCTTTCATTAGTAAATTTGCAGATGACACTAAGCTGGGAGCATGTGTCGATCTGTTGGAAGGACGAAGGGCTTTTCAGAAAGACCTGGAATGGCTGGACAGATGGGCAGAGTCCAATAGGATGAGGTTTAATAAGTCCAAGTGCCGAGTCCTGCACTTTGGCCACAATAACCCCCTTCAGCGTTATAGGCTGGAGACAGTGTGGCTGGACAGTGCCCAGGAGGAAAGGGACCTGGGGGTACTGGTCGACAGCCGGCTGAACATAAGCCAGCAGTGTGCCCAGGTGGCCAAGAAGGCCAATGGCATCCTGGCCTGTATCAGGAATGGTGTGGCCAGCAGGAGTAGGGAGGTCATACTTCCCCTGTACTCTGCACTGGTGAGGCCACACCTTGAATATTGTGTCCACTTCTGGGCCCCTCAGTTTAGGAAAGACAATGAGATGCTTGAGCATGTCCAGAGGAGGGCAACGAGGCTGGTGAGGGGCTTGGAGCACAAGCCATATGAAGAATGACTGAGGGAGCTGGGGTTGTTTAGCCTGAAGAGAAGGAGACTCAGAGGTGACCTTATCACTCTCTACAACTTCCTGAAGGGTGGCTGTGGTCAGCTGGGGGTTGGTCTCTTTCTTCAGGCAACAACGGACAGAACAAGAGGACACAGTTTCAAGCTGCGACAAGGGAGATATAGGCTGGATATTAGGAAAAAGTTTTTCACTGAAAGAGTGATAAAGTACTGGAATGGCTTGCCCGGGGAGGTGGTGGAACCACCATCCCTGGATGTGTCTAAAAGACTGGATGTGGCACTTAGTGTCATGGTCTACTTGAGGTATTAGAGATGGGTTGGACTCGATCTTGAAGGTCACTTCCAACCTGAAAATTCCGTGATTCTGTGATTCTGGGACATAAATGGTGCAAGTCCGAGGAGAGGGGAGAAAAAACTGGAAAATGCAAATGCTAATCTAACTAATCCTGCTTTAACCAGTTCTGCTTTTCAGCAGTCACTGGATGTGACCCTTTCAGATCATAATGTGAGCAGACCCCATCTAACCACTGAATGTCTCTGAAAGCCTTTTAGTTTGCAGCTGACAGAGTCCTTGCACCTAAGTGACACAGACTGGCATTTAGGTTCATTGGATCTGCAGGGGCCAGGCTCTTGGCAACACGTTGGCAGTAAGTATGTCATCCTTGGGGACACCAAATACACACCGAGAGAGATCGATATCCTTCTGGGTCTCATCTCATCAAACCCTAAACAACTAGTTCTTTGGCTGCGCTGTGTCCGTCCACCCTTGTTTCTGCCTAAGGGGCAGATAATAGCTCAGGCAATTCTAGCACCTGACCCGTTCCCTGGAAAAAACAGCACAAGGAACAAACACCCTGAGGTTTGCCCCACATGAGTTATTGGGAGGGACAAACTCTTAATAGGGTGTAAGGTCCGTCATGGTGGGGTAGTCATAAACAGCAAGGGGGTTTTGGACACAGGCACAAATGTAACGATCATACCAGAAAGGATATGGCACTCACACTGGGAACTTCAAAACATAGCAGGGCACGTGCAAGGTGTAGGGGGGATGAAATTGGCAAAACAGTCAAAGAGTGTTGTGCAAATTAAGGGGCCAAACAGACAATTGGCTACACTGCGTCCATTTGTTTTAGATTATTCAGAGCCCTTGTGGGGGAGAGACCTGATGGCCCAGTGGGGGGGTCACGATTGGCATCCCAGATGACCCCCAGTTTTTCAGGCTGCGACCACTGAAGAGCGCCCTACCCAGAAACTCAATTGGAAAACTGATTCACCAGTCTGGGTAGAGCAGTAGCCGCTCAGTAAAGAAAAATTGAAGGCGCTTCAGGAGTTAATGGATGAACATCTAGCTAAAGGCCACATTGTGGAAACCACGTCTCCGTGGAATTCCCCAGTCTTTGTTATGAAAAAGGCAAACAAAGGCAAGTGGCGGCTCCTCCACGATCTCCGTCAAATTAATAATGTCATTGAAGACATGGGTTCTCTCCAACCAGGGATGCCATCCCCAGCAATGCTCCCCCAAAACTGGAATTTGGCAATTATTGATATCAAAGATTGTTTCTTCCAGATTCCTCTGCACCCTGACGATGCCCCATGTTTCGCCTTCTCGGTCCCCACCGTCAACCAAGAAGCCCCGAGGAAATGATACCACTGGAAATACCTTCCCCAGGGGGCAAGGAACTTGCTACTCATTTGTCAGTGGTATCGCGCTTCCTTGCTGTCCCCAGTGCGCGCAGCTGCGGGAGAAGCCATCATCCTGCACTACATGGATGATGTGCTCGTGTGTGCCCCCAATGATGACTTACTGTCCCACGCGCTTGACCTGACAATCAATTCTTTGGTTGCTGCAGAGTTCAAGCTTCAGGGGGAAAAGATTCAAAGGATGCCACCTTGGATGTACCTGGGTCTGGAGATTGGTAAGCGGACCATTGTGCTGCAAATATTGGCTGTCAAAAATAACATCAGGACCTTAGCAGATGTCCAGCAGCTGTGTGGGTCTTTAAATTGGGTAAGACCTTGGCTAGGTCTGACCACTGAGGACCTAGACCCCCTCTTTAATCTGTTAAAAGGGGGAGAGGAGCTAAGTTCTCCTAGGACCCTTACCCAAGAGGCAAGAGCAGCCCTAGAAAAGGTACAGGACTGTATGGCCACCAGACAGGCCAACAGGTGCAAATCAGACTTGTCATTTAAATTCATCATTTTAGGCAAACTGCCACACCTACACGGGGTGATTTTTCAGTGGGAAAGAGTGGAAAAATCAAAAAAGGACAAAGACTGTAGGGATCCCCTATTAATCATAGAGTGGGTTTTCCTCAGTCACCACCAGTCCAAAAGAATGACCAGGCCACAGGAACTGGTAGCAGAATTGATCCGGAAAGCCAGGACCTGGATCAGGGAGTTTGCAGGATGTGATTTTGAGTGCATTCACATCCCAATTGAGGTAAACTCGGGCCAAATCACAAAAGCAATGTTGGAGCACCTGATTCATGAAAATGAAGCTTTGCAGTTTGCTCTGGATAGCTACACAGGTCAAATTTCAATTCATCGGCCTGCTCACAAATTATTTAGAGAACAAATTCAGTTCAAATTGTCATTAAAAAGTGTTCAGAGCAGGAGGCCCTTGAAGGCTCTAACCATTTTTACAGATGCGTCCGGAGCATCCCACAAGTCAGTAATAACTTGGAAAGATCCTCAAACTCAGCAGTGGGATGTGGTGGTGTGCGTTTGTTTTATTTATTGCAATTTATATTGAGTTTTCTGTAATGGTTTGTTCCTTGTACCCCCCTG
>JANEHK010000076.1:376589-386699 GCA_025960845.1 Tachycineta bicolor | reverse complement strand
TGTAATAACCAATAGCAATGAATTTCCCAGATTTCCTTTGGCACTGGTAGGAGAATTTCTGTATAACCTGGATTTTCACAGCAGATCTGCAGCGCCTACGTGGTCTGTGTGATCTAAGGGAAATAAATTACACCTGGCCACAACCTGGTGAAAACCTAATCTTTGTCTGTTTGAAGCTTGTAACCTTTCTTTCAAAATGTTCTGCCACGCTCAGAGCCAGGCTCTGCTCAGTGGGTGCTGGGAGCCTCAAGGAGGTTTCTGTGGGCATTGCCCACTGGGCCACCACCACCAGCTCTCCTGCTGCCTTTCACATGGCCCCCTTCACCTTCCCACTGCAGTTCCACACGCTGCTTCCCACCTCCCCCTCAGCTGTGCTCAAGCAGCCCAGCCAGACACCAGCACCAGCTCGGGAAGGAGTGTGAGGACAGAGAGTGATGCCAGCCAGAGCTACAAACCTGCATGGAGAGCAAGCCCCAAAACAGCCTTCTTGCCACGTTCTTCTTGCAAGGCTGCACCCACCTCGCCCCAGGGAGAAGTGGAGGAAAGCAGGAAACAGCATCATGAATGCTGGAGGGAGAGATCTCTTTCACCTGTTTTGTGAAGTTTAATTTGTTGGTTTGGGTAAAATTGCAGGATTCAGAAGATAATGGTGTGATGGTTAGACTGAAACATGGGCTTTAATTTAAAATCCCCTGCACTGCAGCACAGTGTGCCCCTTGTTCATAGGCACTGTGCTACTTGTCACAGGAAAATTATTTTGGGGAGAAAATAGTGAAACAAGATACCAGATGATCTCAGAAGTTTTCCTCTAAAATGAAATTTTGAGAAAATTATTGATTGCTTGAAGCATTTCATTACAATAAAAGTAGGCTTTAACTGGGAAAGGTGTTCCCAACATAAGTGAAGCACAGATCCTCATAAAACTCCTGGCATAGTGCAGTCTTTCCCCGATATAACACTAATAGCACAGTTCAGTATAGAGCACATACATATTGTAGTAAGTATATTCTTATTTTTAGTTTCTTAATATTTTTGGTAGTAATACTGATAAATTCACCAAAATCTATAAGAAATATTTTACTAAGAGAAACAATGAACACTTGGGATACTTTGGATGATATTAGGATAAAAGTTGATAAAGTAATACTACTGAAATTATAGCAATGAGAGATAAAAATTAGATCCATGGAATTTAGTGAAAACAACAGCACTGCTGTCTGACCTTATTTCTGCCCTCTACACAGTCATTAGCAAGACCGTGCCACTTATTTACAGCTTCCTCCTATTGCAGGCCCAATCTTAGGCAGTAAATTCAATTGCAGAAGTATTTTCACTGAAGCAGTTGTATTTAAAGTTACCAACATACTTCTTCCCAAAAATCAAGAAAATGCGTGGCAACCT
Source organism: Tachycineta bicolor (assembly GCA_025960845.1). Lineage (NCBI taxonomy): Eukaryota > Metazoa > Chordata > Aves > Passeriformes > Hirundinidae > Tachycineta > Tachycineta bicolor. Next base: position 385,298 of record JANEHK010000076.1, on the reverse strand, counting down.
TGTATGCTTTGTCCGCAATTTTGGTAACTCTTCCCAATGATACAGTTTAGAGTCAAGTTGACCTTTATGGGTTTCATGGCTAAGTCAACAGATACATAAAAAGGATGAACAAGCAACAACAAAAGAGGAAGGCTGGGATCATATAATCTGAACACCAGAACTGCCTGCACTTATACTTTACTATTTCAGTGAGTGAGGCAGCACTGGAGAGTGGTAAAGCTCATAACTTTAAGTAAGGAAATGGAAGTTCTGCTTTCATTTCTGTCTTTTATTCCCTGTATTGGCCTAAGTCATTGTCTTGGTTTGGAAAGACAGGTGTCTGCCAGGGAAAGCTGAAGCTTCCCTTGGAATGGAGAATGTAACCCTCTCCCTCCAAATTATTATAATTTTTCAATTAAGGGGGCTTTCAGGCAAAGATATGGGAATAGGAATAACAGTTCTTTACTAGGAATATTAAAAATACAAATGTAGTAGTACAAAAAAAAAAAAAAAAATCCTAGAAACACTGACAGTCAGAATAAGACCTAACACCCTGTTGGTCACAGTGTTGGGAGCAGTACAAAATAAGTCCTCCTGGAGTAACAGATGTGGTTCTGTTGGAGTAGAGACGATCCTGTAGAAGGGTCCAGTGGTGGCAAGATGGGTCCAGTCTTCCTCGGAATCCAGTGGAAAACAGGCTGTCTTGGTATTATGAATCTCAGGTTTTATCCAGGTAGAAATGTTTGGCTCCTCCCACTGGGCAGAGCATCTCACAATGGAATGATGTAATTTTATCAGTCACATGGTGAGCCTTAATGGCCCATTAACAGAAGATATCCCCCAGAGGGAGGATGGGTCCACCTGGTTTTAACAGCTGGCCCATTAACAGAAGGCACCCGCCCCCTCCCCCCTGGAGTCATGAGGAATGGGTTATACAAGAGAAAAAGAAAAACACCTCCCCAACTGGTGTCACTAGTGGACACGAGTAAATACTCACAGATTTGACTCTACAAAATGAAGGCTGAAGAAGGAAAGACTTTATTGTATACAAAGACCTCACTTTTATAGGTTGTGAAGAATGACTAGGGATTGGAGAACAAGGCTACCACCTCTCCATCCCACTGGCCAGGCTAGAAGTCCATCAGTTAACTATCATCAGAAAGGAATGTAGAAAAACAAGATGTTCACATCAGAAAGCTGTAAGATTCAGTCAGAACTATAAACATCTCACAAAAGCTCACATAATATAGCAACAAACCGGTTTCAACAGATGGCAAATAGAATACACACTTTTGGTTACATATTGCAACCCAAGACAGTCATTTAAGACCAGACTGCAAATGTTACCTGATTTAGATTAAAAAGGCAAAAAGTGTACAATTAAAAAGAACAAAAACCAAATCAAATCTGTTACCAATAGTGAAAATTCTGCTGGGTGGTGAAGAAAAGGGGGCATGCAGCAGTCAAGGTGACTGTCAATGACAAAAGTGCCTTTTGCTCCTACCGATTAGACACTGATTTCTTCTTCAGTGAATGAGAATAAAACATTGACACCATGTGAAACATGTTGGATGTGAATCAGTTTATATGATTTGACAGTTGGGACTAATATCTCTTCATTAAGCTAAAATATTGGCAACTACACCAGTAACAGGAGAGTGTTAGTGTCTTGCTGGTTGGTTATGCTCCCTGCTTTAGTTTTTGCTAAGATACAAAAGGTTCCATTTTCAAACAAATAATTATTATGAGATATATGACATGCCCATAACCATGGCTGGTAGAAGTGTTTCCATTTGTTATGATCCTAGACCAGATCTGGGCTCATCTCGAGAGCTTATTCCAGCATGGTGATACTTGTTTTTTATGGGACTTTCTTTCCTTTCTCTGAGGGATTCTGGGGCACACATCTGGGATGGCTAAAGGAACTAGATAAAGTTTGGGTCCTCTTGGGGGACCAGCAAAGAGTCCCTAGCCTTTGCGGCCAGAAATTCATACTTTCTTCACTGAGTTTGCAAAACTTGACCTGTTTGCCCCTCTCTCCTAAGATTCAAAAAGGAAGGGACTCTTGGAGAGGCAGCAGATTGGCCTCAATGCCACTCAAGCCAACAGTTTTTGTTCAGCTGCTGTATTTGAGGCCTGCCTATTTCTGATTTTAACTGTTCTTAAAATATTTCTGCACTAACAATGCGAAATATTAGCGCACAGAAATCTGCCAGGCTTGCTCAAACAGTTTGCTTATAGTTTCATTGACCTTGACAGCAATAAATAATAGTGTTTGCAGAGGGAGAACTGAGTTTTTCTGTATGTTTGTTGTACTAGTTCTTGGTTCAGGATTTTTTTCCACTACTGTCCGTTAAAATTTGTTTAATGGCCTGTGTGACACAGTGACTAATGCTGAAATCCTCTGATGTCTTTTGGAAATGCAACAGAAGCAATTTCCAGCCCATGACGCAGGAAATTTACATGTTCCAATGAATAAAAATTAAGATGAAAGCAGGATGTGTGGGAAGACCTGGTAGTAACAGAATGGTAGTTTGACATTGTTCGGGAAGTAATTTTTCAGGAAGTTATAGCTAAACCAATTAGTGACTAGTTTTGAAGTGGACAGTTTGACTTACCAATTAGAAGGTGATACATCTCTGTGAACACACAGGGTTAAATATCAGAGGACCCCAGGAAACTGCCTTTTCCCTTCCAGCCACAGTGAGACAGAGAAAATAAAGCAAGGGTGCCTGGCAAGAGCACACTAACTTTTCTTTAAAAACACCAGCCTGTCACATATTAGTTTCAAGTCCCCCAGCAGATCAATCTTCTCTCTATGGCCCCAGTGGGACTTCCAAATTCCTCCTTTTGGGCTCTGGTCACCGTCATGCCCAACTGATACTGATTATTTACACATTCTTTGGGCCCCAAAACGGGTAACATGATATAGGAGATGGCCAAAAGGACAGAAGAGCATGTGCAAGGAGACAAGTTGAAAAGTTCAGCTCAGAGGATGACTATGTGCTTCATCCCCAAAGACCCCCGACGACCACCGGAGTGATCAATAAGGAGCAGTGCGCAGCCTCAAATAGGCGTGGAACTAATTTTAATACGAAGCGGGGACAGGCGGAGTTAGGAAATGAATATGTATTAGGCGTATCGTATAACCCAAGTTTGTAAAGATAAAAAGGGAGAAACAAAGCTCCCAGGTGTGCATGTCTTTGAGGAGTTATCCCCATGCACCTCAGCGCTGAATAAATTCATACCTACTCTCATAACCACTCTGTGAGTTATAGAGTCTTCTCTCCGCACATCATTTTGGCGAGCCAGGCAGGAGGATCTCTGTCCGGCTGTGGGAGCGGCCGAGGAGCGGATTCCCTGGCGCGCCCCCAGGACCTTCCCGGGAGGGACCCCGGACCTCGGCTCGCTCACCGCGGGGACAGACAACGACCTGCTGGCCTTGCGGATAAAGGTATGAATTAAATATCGGGGAAGGGACAGCTGATAAGTCGTGCAGAGACGTCTGACGCGCAGCACAGTCCCGGTGGGCTTGCAAGCAGCCGGCCAGGGAGAAGCTGGACACAGAGGGGGAGGGATCGATCCCCAGCCGATAGCGCGGCCGATGAGAAGGGGTCTCACTGTGCTGATAGAGCAGCCCGCTAGCGACTCTGGGGGTGAGTCAAGTGAACCCTTGTTTTGCTGCTATTTTGTGTGAATGCTAAGTCCGGACACGTTGAGTCATTGAGTATGTTCAGTGAGTGAGTGAGTGAGTGAGACGCACCAGAGGTGCGAAGCGATTGTGGAGCTCTATCCGCGTTTCCGACCTCGGGTGACTGAGGCGGCCGGAGAAAGGCAAAGTGACTGGAGTCAGTGTGGGGCAAACCCGAGTGTGAACGAGGGGTGTTATGTTTGAGTGTGAAGTGGTTAACATTTGTTCCAACCGTGCATAGACAAATTGACGGAGTCTCTCCTCAGCAGTGGTTTGGGCTTGATCCCTGGGAATCGATTTATCCAGTGAATCGTTGGCTGGAAAGAGAGAATGAACAGGTCTGTCTAGAAGGAATATACAGAATTTCTGCAGGGAGATTGGTGGCCTTGGACTGGGAATAACCTGCAGTATAGACCCTAAGTATTCCAGGGGAGGTGAATGGGATAGCCTGTTCTTGTGGGAGACTTAGAGCTGTCAGAGAATCAAGACATTGGCATCTGGCGTGGGTATTATTGCAGTGTAGAAATTGTGAAGAACATTGGTATTGTTACGCTAATAACCAGCAGGGCATATACCGCCTGTGTAAACTGAAATACTATCTTAATCAGGTTAATGTTGAACCTAAAACTCTGAAGGTTGTATGTGGAAAGTCACATAGTGTGCCTGCAGATTGGGGCTGTGTGTGTGAAGATATTTGGGAAGTGACTCTGAAATTGTGCGAGGAAAAGTTTGGATGAAAACAGGACAGAACAAGGAGAAGGAAATAATGGGTATTGAACAAAGCAAAGAGATCCCCAAAGCGAGTCCGCTAGGTTGTATTATTGCACATTGGAAAAATATTGCTGGACGTGGGGGAACTGAGAACAAGAGAGATCTTATTAGATTTTGCAGAGATTGGTGGCCACTATATAAATTGGATGATGGAATGAGGTGGCCACCGAGCGGAACTTTGGATTATAATACACTATTACAACTCATGCTATTTCTTAGGAGAGAAGGCAAGTGGACGGAGGTGTCATATGCCGATATGTTTTTCTCCCTTCGAAATCACCCCAAATGGCAGAGGGATTGTGGGATCAGGGCTCCATCTGACCCTCTGGTGTTAGCCCTGGAGAAAGAGAATAAGACTAAGAGAGGAGGACTTAAACGATGTTGTTCAGCATGTAGCATAGGGCAGAGATGTACAAAATCAGACAAGGTTTACCAAACTGTGGCCCAGGAACAAGACCTGGTAGATGATTTGCTTAAGCCTGCCCACATAAGACAAGAAAGGGATGAGGAGGAGGATGTAGACTCAGAGGGTGCAGACACTTTCCCGATTGCACACCGGACTAGACAACAGACACACATATTACAGGCACCTCTGCGTGAGGCAGTGGGATCAGAGGGAGGAGTAGTATTAGTTAAAGTTCCCTTCTCCACAATTGATTTGGAAGCATGGGAAAAGGTCGCTAAAAACTATCGCAGTGATCCAGTTAACACAGCCAAACGTCTGCAATATATAATAACACAATCCAGATTGGAGCGATATGCAATTATTATTGGATGCACTGACTGAGACAGAAAAACAATTAATCATAAAAACGGCAGGGGATCTGGCAGAGGATTATTATAAAACCCAACAGCTGGATGTGAAGGATTATTTCCCACTCCAAAACCCACAGTGGGATCCAAACAGAACAGCAGAATTGAAAAAGTTGGAAAGTTATCAGGAGTGGATTGCAAAGGGGATGGAAAGAGCCATTCCCAAAACAATAAATTGGTCAGCCTTATATGCAATCAAACAGGGGCCCTCTGAGTCGCCATCTGAATTCCTTGAGAAATTAAGAGATGCTATGCGTCGTCACACATCACTGGACCCTGGGTCTGAAGTAGAGATACAGCAGCTAGTTAATTTATTCCTAGGGCAATCTACAAGTGACATAAGGCGTAAACTTCAAAAGCTTCGGGGAACAGATGGGAGGAACTTAGAGACTTTGTTAGATGAGGCGTGGAGAGTCTTTAGCAACCGGGAAGAAGGATATAAACAAGGAATGAGGAAGCTTGTAGCTGTTGTAAGTGAAAAAGAGAAGGGAAAACAGGGGCAGAGACCATCTAGGCAAGGCCCGTCCCGGCTGGGCAGAGACCAATGTGCGATCTGTAAGAAATATGGACATTGGAAAAATCAATGCCCAGAACAAAGACGGGGTGGCTTTCAGGACCAGGGAAACCGAGAGAAAGGAAAGGTAACTGCATATGTGGAAGAAGATTGAAGGGGACCGGTAGATCTCACCCCAGAAGATCCACTGGTTATAAAATTGGAACTGGGGGAAAAAGGGAAAGAAGTAGAATTCCTGGTTGACACAGGAGCAACATATTCAGCCTTAAATAAGACTTTGGCACCTGTGGGGAAGAATTATGTTACAGTGATAGGAGCAACTGGCCAACCTGAAAAAGCATTTTTTTGTAAAGCATTAAAGTATAAGCTTGGAAAGCAATGGGGCATTCATAAATTCCTATATCTGCCCAGCTCCCCAAGACACCTTTTGGGGAGAGACTTGCTAGAACAATTACAAGTAACCATTAAATTTAAAAATGGGGAGGTCATTCTGGAGGCAAATGATGAACAATATATAGAGGCATTAAGTTTAATGTTGACAACCATTCAAACAGAGGGGGAAATTAGTGAAGAAATAATAAATCAAGTGTTTCCTGGAGTATGGGCCTCCAATGTACCAGGGAGAGCGAAAAATGCACTTCCAATATTAATCAAACTTAAGGAAGGGAAACAACCAGTTAGAATTAAACAGTACCCCCTGAAAAAGGAAGATAGGGAAGGAATTAGTCCCGTAATTGAAAACTTTTTGCAATTAGGGTTGTTAAAGGAGTGCCTGAGTTCAACACTCCCATTTTGCCAGTCCGAAAACATGATGGATCATACCGGATAGTACAAGATTTAAGGGCTATTAACAAAATAACTGAGGACCTTTATCCTGTGGTAGCAAATCCATACACTCTGTTGACATGTCTAACACCTGAGTTAACTTGGTTTACTGTTTTAGACTTGAAAGATGCCTTCTTTTGCCTCCCTGTCCATGAGGACAGCCAGAAAATTTTTGCATTTGAATGGGAAAACCCCAAAAGCGGGCGCAAATCTCAGCTCACATGGTCAGTTCTGCCTCAAGGTTTCAAGAACTCTCCCACTCTGTTTGGGGAGCAACTTGCCAAAGATCTGGAATCCTGGGAGGCTCCCCCGGAAGAGGGAAAGTTACTGCAGTACGTGGACAATATCCTCATAGCTACCCGGACGAAGGAGGCATGTGTAGCCTGGACAGTAAGCCTTCTAAATTTCCTGGGACTACAGGGGTACAGGGTATCAAAGAAAAAGGCACAGGTTGTGAAGCAAAAGGTAATCTACCTGGGTTATGAAATCAGTGCAGGACAGCGGACCCTAGGGCAAGATCGCAAAGAAGCGATATGCCAAACCCCGAGGCTTCAAACAGTAAAGGAACTGTGAACATTCTTAGGAATGACGGGATGGTGTAGGCTCTGGATACACAGCTAGGGGTTGCTCGTGAAACCTCTGTATGCACTCATTACAAACGGGAACAGAAACCTCCAGTGGACAAAAGAGGCCACGCAAGCCTTTCATCAACTGAAGAATGCTCTGATGTCAGCTCCGGCTCTCGGACTCCCGAACGTAAGTAAACCGTTTTTCCTGTTTTCCTATGAAAAGCAGGGAATTGCCCTGGGGATACTGGCCCAGGACCTGGGTCCATACCGGAGAGCAGTTGCTTACTTCTCCAAGCAACTAGACACAACAGCCAAGGGATGGCCGGGATGCCTCAGAGCTGTTGCAGCTGTGGTGCTGAATATTCAAGAGGCACGCAAATTCACTCTGGGCCAGAAAATGACTGTATTTGTGTCTCACACAGTGTCTGCAGTCCTGGAAGTAAAGGGCGGGCACTGGCTTTCCCCACAAAGGTTCCTGAAATATCAAGCCATCATGGTGGAACAAGACGATGTTGAGATAGTTGTAACTAACATTATCAACCCAGCTTCTTTCCTCAGTGGGAATCAAGGGGAACAGTACACCACGACTGCTTGGAGACGATCGAAGCCTCTTACTCCAGCCGCCCGGACCTGAAGGACACCCCTTTAGATGACGCAGAAACCTGGTTCACTGATGGGAGCAGCTACGTCATCAGTGGAAAGTGACATGCTGGGTATGCAGTAACCACCTGCAGAAAGGTAATAGAATCTGGACCCTTGCCAATAAATACCTCTGCACAAAAGGCTGAGATAATCGCTCTAACCCGTGCTCTAGAGATCGCGAAAGGAAAGAAAGTAAACATTTATACAGACTCAAGATATGCATTTGGGGTTGTACACGCACATGGAGCCATTTGGAAAGAAAGGGGACTGTTAAACTCACAAGGGAAAAACATCAAACATTCTCAGGAAATATTGCGGCTACTGGAAGCAGTCCAGCTACCTGAGCAGGTAGCAATTATGCATATCAAGGCACACCAGAAGGTGAGCTCTGAATTGGAGGAAGGAAACGAGCTGGCGGACAGAGAGGCAAAAGAAGCGGCAAAAGGTGAGATAACGATAGAGGGAGCCTTAATTCCTGATGGACAGGTCTCCCTGGAAGGTAAGCCAGTATATACCAGAAAAGATAGAAAATTAATTCAGGATCAAGGAGGAAAGTATAACCAAGAGGGATGGGCTATTACTGCAGGTGGGATAATAGTCATCCCTTCTCATTTGTTATGGTCTCTAGTAAGAGAGGAACATCAGAAAACACACTGGGGAATAGAAGCCCTGTATAACTATCTAATTGAAAAGATTACTGCCAGGAATTTATATTCTACTGTTATCCAGGTAACCTGGCAGTGTGATATTTGCCTCCAGACCAAACCCAAAAATACTCCCAAACCAAAACTAGGTCAAATTGGAAAAGGCCACGTGTTGGAGTCCAGGGCATCCCTTTGGCTGCCCTGGAGGGTCAGGGACCTGGGCAGGGGGCTCTGAGACCCCAGCCCAGAGCTCAGAGAGAC
>JANEHK010000076.1:219810-342520 GCA_025960845.1 Tachycineta bicolor | reverse complement strand
GAGGAGTCAGGCAGTTTTCTCAAAACAAACTCCGCGCTTCTCCTTGCTCTTGGAACCAGTCTTAAAGGCACAGGACTCAATATACAGCACAAACAGAACAGATGATTGGGGATACAAGCATCATAAAGTTACCCTAGGACAGGCTCCCAAGCTCTCGAGTGGAATCTTTGCAGAAAGGAGACAGAGCAAGTGAAAGGGGCAGAAATCTTTAAGGGTGAGTTACAATTTTGTGGAAGTTTGTAGTGAGAGGAATGACAAGATTTGTCTTTACAAACAAGCCCTGGGTCTGCTGGTAGATAAAACTAGCACTGAGAGATAAGCAAAACAATGGGAAGGATTCTACTGATTGATAAATGGAAAAGAAGATACTTGCCTTTACAAACAAACCATAGGTTTGTTTATAAATGAAATTGGATATCGAAAGATGAAAGTAACAATGGGAAAACCCCATAAATCCCATAAGAATTAAAAATTTTGGGGGTAATACATTAAAAGGGGAATCTTAAGTCTTAGGCATTTCGGGAAGTCTGTACCTCTCAAGTACCTTAGCCAATGGGGAAAGAGAGAGGGAAATGCGGCCAAGAAATTAGGATAAAAAGGAGGCTGCTTCCTCTGAAAAACTGAGAGACCCCAGGGGAAATGCCCCATGGCCTCTCCCTTTATTCGAATAAAGTAAAAGAACTCCTCTGTCTCCTTTTTGGACATAAACCTCTGATGTTCGTGGATTAATTTTCCTAACAGTAGCGTAGTTACAAAATAGAAAAAAGAAAAAAGGTCCTGCTGAGCAATATCCTGGAAAATACTGGTTTGGGGGTTTTGTTTGTGTTTGTTGGTTTGGGGTTTTTTTTCTGTTTTGTTTTTCCAGAAGGGGCTGTGTGACACACTGGCAGAAGCAGCCTGGCCTTTTCTAGTGTCTGGCTTAAGAGCAGCTAACTACTGACAGGGGAGAATATTTTGCCCTGATGCAGCACACAATATCACAGGACTTTAATTTGCTCAGCTTCTGCCATCTTGAATATAACTGTGAAGAAGCTATTATTTAGAACAATTTCTTACCTTCCACACCTGAGTCCAGCTGCACACAAATTCTTAAATTAACAGGGGATTTCACCTTTCTGAAAGGGACAGCACAGATCTATGGTTGCCCAAGAGCTAAACCCTTCTGAATTCTCACTGTAGTACTGAAAAATGTACCTTGTGTGGTGCCAAGCAAGTCCCTTAGCTCTGGTGGCAGCCCCTTTTTGTGTGATAGGGATCATACCTCCCAGCTCACAGCATCGATTAATCCATATTTTTATAGTGATTTAGTAGTGACCATTTCTATTCTGGCTGGAAGCATTTTAAATTAAGCAGGAAAGTCATCAGGGCAGCTGTATTACATGGCCAAGATAGGGAGCCACAGCAGCAGAGGGAGGTTTTAAGGGTTTAGCTGTTGATCCAGATTTTAAGTAGATAATTTCTGACTAATGTATCCAGTGGCTCCAATTTCAATCCAATTTCAGGTGGCTAATCGGTGCCAAAACTGAGCACCGTCAGTGCCTAAAGTATCATGGCTTCTGTCTCACAGGTGTATTACTTGTTCAGGGCAGAAAGCAGTTGGTGAGAAAAAAGTAAGATGAAGCAATATAAAAGTGTTAAGAAACAAACTGTTAGTGCTAAAATCCTGTTAGAGGCAACAGCTTAGATGTTAAACTGTGTTAGGACAAGAAACAGAAAAATAATACTTTATCAACACAACAGGGAAAACTAGCACTGATCCATTTGGTTCAAAAATTGACTGGAAGGAATCCAGTAAATTAATCTAGAATTATGTTCCTTTTTACTGTGGGATAGAATATCTTCACAGAAATTATTTCAAAATATTTAATTAGAGGAGAGCTTAACATGCTGTAGCTGTTGTGATTAATTTCCCCATAAAGACAATTTAACTATTGCAGTTGAAAAAATGTAGATGAGTGTATTTTCAATTAAAAACCAAGAAAAGTTTAAATTTTATAGAGGTGATGAATGGTGCCACAGCTGCCAGATAGCACTGCAAACACAAACTGTAGAGGAGGGGTAAAAGCCACTCTAGCTGCATTCATGCATGTTAGCAACCATGGTGTCTGTAATTTCAGGAATAAAATGTGTCTCATTAAACTAAATAAATGTCTTGCATTGTGACTAGAAGATTGCTAGACTTTAGGTCTTGCAGTGTCCAGCTGGAGCAGGATCTAAAAAACAAGATCCTTAAGAGAGAAAGGGAGAGTATGTGAACCTTGCCTGCTGCTGCCCTTGGAAAGGTCAACCTGTGAAATGGGAAACGAGTTTCATCTTGACCTTTAAATAATATATTTGGATGGGAAAGAAGTAGCTTTTAGGTATCTGGTGGTCTGGAATTTAAAAAAGAAAATTATGAGGATATGAACTTGTGATTATTAAGCATTTCATACAGCCAGTCAAGGAGGCTGCAGGACACAGGGCTGCTGGGTTGCCAGCTGGAATTGGCTGAGATCAGCTGGAGGCAGAAGGGACTCTGACTTCATCTGGTTGACATGAGAACAATGCATAGGTGGCCTCATCGAATTCCCAGTGCCAGGACCTGGTGGTGTTAGGTGGCATCTTCTACCAATAGTTCAGTTCCCATTCAGGCCTTTGCAAATCCATTCCTGTCCAGGAGTTATCTTTCCAGACGAACATGCAGCAGTACAAAAATACAATATCTGTATTTTTATCCTATCTATTGAGATTCAAATCCCATTTGTTTCAGTCTGGCTCCATTCATGTGCACTAATCACTTGCATAAAAATATTTATCTGTTTATGCCTCCTGGCATTTCTGGTACGTTTGTTAAAATTCAGAAACTTTAATTGCAGATACACATGGACAACTTATGGAGGGTGTGGATAATGGAATGGACTCTCCAAGTTTGACAGGATTCTTTTTCAAAATGAGCTGCTTTTCAACTATTAATTTACCTACTTTTGGTTCAATAGAATTAATTAATGAGATAATATTATTTGAAAAATATCTGCAGAAGTTTTTTTTAAAAGACAAGACTTCTTTCTAAAGCCAATATAGAGACTGCAGATCCTGTGTGCAGGTGTTGGGCTTTTTCTGGTGACAAGAGGGATGAGTACATGCCTGAATTAAATGAGTTTACATCTTTGATTATTCTGATCAAAATGGACAGTGGTATCTTTACCAACATCTGTATTTCATCATGCTTTGTAATGAGGCATTGGAATTCACCTATGATGTTGTGCAACAACAGTACTGTCCAAGTGCTTCACAACAATGGAGTGAGAACTGAAACTGATTCTGCCTACTGTTGAAATGAATGGCAAAAAAATATGTGGAAAAAGCCTCTGAATTTAAAAGCACTGTAAAAGTATTATCAATTTCTTTATTATTTTAAAGTAAGATTCATGTTGGCAGTGCTGCTTTTGTGTGTTTTGGATTTACTCCTGGAAGCAAACAAGCATTCTTGAGTGGACATAGTGCTAAATACTTCCTCAATCTCTTTCCCCTTATCTGGTTGCTGTTGGTGGTGGCTGCCAGGCCCATTGGAGCAGGACACCTTGAAGAGGAGGCTCAGAAAGGACCTTATTTCTCTCCAAAATTACCTGAAAGGAGGTTGTAGCTGGGTGCAAGTTTGGCTCTTCTCCCAGGCAACCAGCAGCAGGACAAGGGGATATGGCCTTGAGCTGTATGGGGAGGTTTAGGTTGGACATTAGGAGGAATTTCTTCACAGAAAGGGTGATTAGAGACTGGAACGGGGTGCCCAGGGAGGTGGTGGAGTCACCGTCCCTGGAGGTGTTTAAGGAAAGACTGAACCTGGCACTCAGTGCCCTGGTCTGGTTGACAAGGTGATGTTGGGCCATTGGTTGGACTCAATCTCAGAGAGACTTTCCAGGCTAATTGATTCTGTGATCCCTCCTTTCAGATAATACTTTATTATTTTTATCTGAGTGGTATGAAATATTGCAGGGTTTATGTATTTTCAGCTTTGCCACAATTAATTTGTTGCCATCCTGCCTTGATCCGGGTACACTGAGGTGCCCTGTGAGTGTGTGATGCCCAGATCGAGGCATTGCCTGTGGGAGATGGCTTTCACCTGACCTGGGAAAGGGTCGCACGTGGAGGGCTGGGGATTTAGTGCTTGAGTGAAACCTCTGGAGACCGGGAATGGGGGCGATTATGTCATCGGGTGAGCAGCTGAGAGGCTTCGCTCGGCTCCCCGGGGCCAGCACACAGCTCCTGCACACTCCCTTCAGCCCCGCAGGGCTGCCCAGCCATGGAGGGTTGCGCGGGCCGAGTTGAGGCGGCGCGGTGATTCAGCCGCGGGTACTGGGAGGTACTCGGGGCACACGGCGGGATTGGGACTGGGACCGACCGCGAGGGGCCGGACGGGGCGGCCCCTGGAGCGCGGGGCGGGCGCTGTGTGTGTGACAGGTGCGGCGCGCGCGCCCCCCCCCTTTCCCCCCCCGCCCCCCCCCCCCCCCCCGCGCCTCCATGAATATGCAAATGTAGGTATAATTGCCAGCCAATGGCGTGCGCGCTGGTCACATGGTGCTGGTGGAGGCTCAGGGAAGAGAAGTTGAGTCCGGGCGAGCTCGGGCAGCGCCGCCAGAGCCGAGCGAGCCGCGGGCGAGCTCCGCGCCTCCTCCGCAGGGAGCCCGCCGGCCGGGGCTCTGCCTGGACCATGCCGATCCTCCTCTTCCTCATAGACACGTCCGCCTCCATGAACCAGCGGGCGTACCTGGGCACCAGCTACCTGGACATCGCCAAGGGCGCCGTGGAGATCTTCATGAAGGTGAATGCGCGGCGCCGGGGGAGCCGCCGCCCCCCCTTGCCCCCTTCGCCCCGCTCACGCCGCTTTTCTCCGCTCTCTCCACAGCTGCGGGCCCGGGACCCGGCCAGCCGCGGCGACAGGTACATGCTGGTTACGTTCGACGAGCCGCCCTACTGTATCAAGGTAATAACCCCCCCGGCCGCCTCGACTCCACGGCGGGGCCGCCCTTGGGGCGGCGCGGCCTCGTCCGGCCCGGCGGCGGCAGCAGCAGCAGCCTGTGAAGATGGCGGACATTTTGCTTTTGTATTCAGGAGGGAGGCTGAGGGCGCTGCTGAGATGGAGGAGGGGGGGAGGAGACGGGCGGGCCGTGATTCACCGCCCCGGCGCAACGAGGGGCGGCCGCGCTCCGCCCCCTGCGGGGCGGTGGCTCCGGCGGGGCCATCGCCGTGCTCGGGCACCGCGCGGCCCTGAGACCCCCGGGACACGCGGCAGGGTGGGGCAGGCAGTGCCCGACCCCGGCGAGTGGGGCAGGCCGAGTTACCCCTCACGGCCCCGGGGCAGGGGCAGCGCGGAGCCTCGGCCCTGGCGCGGGCTGTGGGTGTGGGACAGTACCCGCGGCTGTTTCCTCCTCTGCGATTCAAGAAGCCACAGTGTTGGGGTTGTGTGTCCCCCTCTCCCTCCCCGTTCATCTTGTTGAGCATGGTAGCCTGCACCAGTTCTGTGGAAGGTGCTTGCAGCTGCCACTCTGTGCAGAGTTGTGGTGAGCTGGTTGTGAAGCCATAGAATCATCAAGGTTGGAAGACACCTTTAAGATCACCAAGTCCAGCCATCAACCCAGTACTGCTACTATAATTCCTAAACCATGTCATCCAGTGCCAGCCTCTTAAACACCTCCAGGGACAGTGACTCCACCACTTCCCTAAACAGCCTGACCGCCTGATTCATGAAAACTTTCTTTCTAATATCTAATCTGAATTTCCTCTGTCCCAGTGTAAGGCCATTTTCTCTGGTCCTCACTGCAGGCACAGCAGAAGAGACCGGCCCCTATCTCACTACAGCCTCCTGTAAAGGAGTTGTAGAGAATGATGAGTTTTGCCCTGGGCCTCCTTGAAAGTAAAGGTCTGCCTGGCTGACTCTTGTCCCTGTTTTCTCATTCCTCGAGTTTGAGGCAAGTATGGCAATGCTGTTCTCATCACATCGGCTGTACCATGAGGTTTAGGCAAAAGTAAAAAAAAGTGATGCTGCATCCCTTGTGCTGTAGGCTGCAGTTTGCTGATAGAAATGTCCTAACTTAAAATATTTCGGTAAAGTGTGTCACAGAAAGCATTGCTATGGGAGTTTTAGAATCCTCCTGAATAGTACTGGATTAGGACTATATTTTCTCAAAGTAATACACTACTTATCATAACTGTTGGGCTGTAGATCCATGCTATGAAGGCCAAAGAAGTTCATGTACAAATACATTGTTGGTCATCCTAGAGAAGAAATGAAAATATTCTCTAGATCTCCCAGCTAGAACTTCTTGAGATGTTTTAAAAGTAAGTTGGCTCACTGGTGCTGTGATCTTATTTACATCTTTGCTAGAGGAAATGTAATTATCATGAGCTATGAATCTTGGCTCCTTTCATCAATAATAAATTTACACAACTTTCTGAAGTGACAAGTCATGGAGTATTTATTGTTTGGTATTGCACCTTTCATTTCCTCAGAAGAAGGTGTGGAAGTAATTTCTGTGAATTGAAACCATCCTTGACTTACAGAAACTTACTGTCAAGAAACTTACATCTGCTTAGGAGAGGTGTTTTTTAGACATCATGCACACACCATTTGCCCCATCTGTGTTTGTGGCTGGATGCAAACCCCAAGTCTTTGTTATGCCAGTGTTAACTGGATTTCTTGTGTTCTAGATTTCTTTTCTCTTGGTTTTGTGTCAAATATTTTACAAGTGTATCTTATGTTTGATAAATGAACATGCTCCCAGCAGTTACAGCAAGCATACTGGTGATTTAATAAAAAAAGTGACTGGTGCTGGAGGTCTGTGTGGTGATGCTACAGGTTACCACATCTATACTTGGATTTGCTGAGGAATATCCTTGTGTTTAATGAGCATCTGTGTACATTCTGATGTGCTAATGAGCATCTGACTGTTCACAGTTTTAGTAAATAATAATTGAAATAAATGGGACTGTGATACCCATCATAGCATTCAGTCATATTTAATATACAGTAAATAGCCAAGGGAAATGAAAAGTATTGTGGTTCTTGTAACTTGCTAATGTCTCTTCTTAAAAATTTATATTTCTGCCTTTAGCATGCTGGATTTTAAATTGGACCTTAAACAATCTTAAAATATTATTTTCAAAAATTAGTAACTTTTCTAGGAACAGGCTGCAGACTCAATAAATATCTGATTATAGTAAATATGATCACAAGTGCAGCTCAACTATTGCGTAAAGACTTCATGGCATAAATGAGTGTTATTGGGCTGTCATCATGTCTGTTCCTTGAGCAGAGAAAGCCTCACAGCAGTGATGACTCCCTGTTTGAAGACTTGTTCTCAAGACCTGCACTGTTATTTATGATGTTCCCTCCATTGTTTTCTAACAACCACAGTTGTGCCAGGAAAACTTCCTGGCCTAGGCCAGATTCTCTATGTCTTACTGAACATGCTTGTAAAAGATATAAAATCTAGTTTCTTTGCTAATGCTGCCACAGTTAAATACTTTATTTCTCTTGATTTAGAGAAGATGAGAACAAACTTGGCAAGTGAATATATTTTGCAGGCTTGCTTTCCAAGTATGTGCAGCAGTGGCTGCTTTATCCTCTTGTTTTCTTTCTGATTTATACTAATTAAATTAAATAGTGTCTCAGTTTATCTGAAGCATTTGAGGGAAATAATCTGGTGGTGGAGTTGAGACCACCTAGGAGGCAGAGGAATTACAGGAACTTGAGCTTTGGAGCAGGAGTAGCTGAGATGCGTGCTTTAGGTTGGTTTGTTTCAGAATTTGTTTGCCTGTAGCATTAAAGTATTTCAAACCAACAGCACTGGTTCACTTTTGATGGACAAGAATATATCAAGAAAGTATTATGCATATGTATTGTATTGTGCTAAGTGGAAGGTTCATGCTATTGCACAAATTATTTGTCAAAATCTGTGAAAGTAAGGTGATGTTTTTGAAACTGTCTAGTTGTCATAGGTTGGCACAGTTTGGTTTTTAGTTAGGGGAGGAATGTGGAGTGTTTTTCCCTGTCAGAACATTGGAATTGTTTTAGAAAGGACAGGGACCTATCAGAAGGCTAGTTTGGGATATTGGCATCTGTTTTGACCACTGAGAATGTAAAATGCGACTTTGTGCAGTACCCATATAAACCCTGATTTTGTGCAGGTCAGCCCTTTTCCTCCTGGTCAGCTGAACAGGTAACACTGAGTTAGGCCTGCTGCTGCCCCCCCCCCCCCCCCCCCCAACACACACACACACTTTGGGGCAGGAAGCTGGCCCTGAGGCCTAGCCGGACTCCTGGCTGGGGGAGGAGAGGTTGCAGCTTAACATCAACTACTTTTAAAAAAACCTTCTCTGAGCAGAGAAGGATCTCTGCTGGGCCCCTGATAACAGCTATGGGCCCCGGTTAGGCCAAGGCCACCTCGACTGTCAGGGAGGGGTGGGCAGAGCTCCCCCCTCTCCTTCCCTCCCCCTCCTCTGGTGATTCCAGATGGAGAAAGAACAAAGTAGAGAGAAGAAACCCAGGCTGACTGTGGAGGGGAGAAACTGCTGCCTGAGGCAGAAATTACAGGGCCACTGCTGGCCTGAGCAGATTTAACCCTTTCCTAGCAACATAAAGCTTCCCTTCCCTGAGAGAAAAAAGACAGAGTGGATGTGAAAAAGGCACTGCAGTAAGTCAGTGGAGCAAGAGTGAAAGAACTGATAAAGATTATTGGAAGAAGGATTGAGGATGTGGACATTTTTTAACTGGACTTCTCTGGGGTAAACTATGGAGAAATGGACTGTTTCTTGTAATATCTTAGTGTTGTTGGGGGAATGCTGGTTCTAATCAAAATTGGGGACTGATATGATTGAGATTTAAGTGAGAATCTCAAAGCCCCTTGCTCCTGGGATAAAAGGACGTCTCAGCCTTTGAGATGAAGATGATTTTAGAGAGAAAGTGATTTGAGGCCCTCAGCTCCTGGGGTAAAATGATGTCTTTATTTCTTTTGAGATAGAGACCATTTTAGAGATAGAAGAAGAGAATCCTTGTTTTGTACTAGAAGAAGCATTCTTAAACAGTCCCCCAGATACACTGGGAGGCCCATAAGTAGCCAGGGGAAAGGCTGCTAATGGGTGGAACATCACAATCTGCAAAAATTCCAGGCAGTTGCAGATTTGTAACATTGGGAGCCACTAGACTGTTGTAGTTTTGTGGCAAATGTCTCCATAAGACTCTAGAGAGACTCCTCTCCTAAAGTGATGAAAAATTATGTTTAAATAGTGAAACTGACTGAAAATCACAAGTTGTGTCTCTCTATGTTTGTAAGAAAGTTAAGTTTGTTAAGGGAAGGGAAGAGTGTTTTGAAGTTTCATTTGTTTGGGGGTTTTTTATTTGTTTTTTTGGGTTTTTTTTCAACTTTTCCATTTTTTTTTAGCCTGTGTTAATAAAACTGTTTATCTTTAAGCTTGAGCCTGCTTTGCTTTCTCCTAATCTTTCTCCCACAAAAAGAGAATAAACACTAAGACCACTACACTAAATTTGGCAACCAGAATTTAGCAAACGTGAAGCCACTACACTAGTATAGATGGCTTGAAATTATTTACAGGACTTGTTGCTTCTGTTTGACTGCTTATAGTTCTTTGTGCCATTTTTTAGAAATGGAATTATTTAGTCCCTCATTTTGCAGTGGGGCTCTGCAAAGAGCTGTGATGACAAGTGTCTAAAGAGGAGTCAGGGTACTGTCCTGGAAAGGTGGGGACAGGAAGATGGGGATGGCAGGAATCTCATTCCTACTCTGGCAGCAGATGCCTCTGGAACCCCATCAGCTGTTTGGCTCCTACTTTTTATATAATGTATAGGTGGTGATTTGTGACAGCAGTTATAGTGCAACCATTTATAACTCTTACTTTGTTTCCAAAATACTCTACAGTAAGGGACAAATATTTAATACTTTTAAAGCATATTATGAAATGTATTAACCTTGTAATTGTCAAGTGATGTGATCCTGTATAGGTCAGTGGAAAAATACCTGTACATTCCATTGGATTTTGGGTCCAACTCATTTTATTAACTAGGAGGGAAAATTAGTATGTTATTTCATGAAGTAAGAAAGCCTAATGTATTTAGTATATTTTTTAGATTAAAATTGAGATAGGGTGCTATCAAGTGCATCTGTCTTAGTGGCATGTTAACATGGAAGTGAGCCAGTCTGTTATGGTATTTGGGTATCGGATTTTGGATATTTGGCATGCACGGGAAGGTAATAATATGTATAGTAAAGCACCTTTGTAAAAGATGTCTATTACTATTAAAACACTAGTGCTTAAATTTAGGTATGGAAGGAATTTATTTCCAGTGTGTATCCAGTTGGGCAAGAAAAATGGGTTCAAGAACAGCCTTGCTGCCTGGCAGGGTATTTGACGTTCTTGGCCTTCTGGCTAAGAGAAATGCATTGTCCTATTCAGGGAATACAGTTCCTGATGTGTACTTGTTTTGAGGACTTTTTGTCTGTGGATTGCTAGAACCCAGATCTTGCTCCATCCCATCCATGTTGTGACCTGGTGCTGCAGCACCTCTGAGCCTTGTGTGCCAGCCCTACCCTTCTCATCCCTTCCTGCACAACATGGCTGATCCGGAATGCCTGGGCAGGAGGGTTGGGAACAGGCCAGGCGTTTTACTGACTGACAGTTCTGCACAGTGCTTCCCAAGCTCCCACAGTTTGTGGGTCAGGGGCCTGTGATGAGCCCTCATGGTCTTCTATAGCTTTTTTGATATATTTACCCAGTTGATTTTTTTTTTTTTAATCGCATAAATTTCAGCATCCTCTGTCAAATATAGATGTTTCTCTGTATGTAAGCACATGCTGTGGTGTAAGTGGGCAGAATCTTAAGCCTTTTTTTTTTTTTTTGTGAAGTAATGGTGCTAGAGTAAAAGTATGGGGAAAAGAGAAGAGTCTTCTCACCTGGTGTTTTCCCCCAAGCTTTTCCTATTTTCTAGTGATGATGTTTCAGCAAGACCTATCTAGATTTGTCTGAAAATGGAGCTCATGCCAAAATCTTAACCTAAAGAATTTTTGAAAAGGAAAGCAAGGCTTAACTCTTCATTTATTTTTTTCCATTCTTGATTTTTTCCACCTCACATCCTGCAGTTTGTGGTTTGCTTGTGGATTTGGGCTGCAAATCGTGAGTTCAGGCCCAGACCAAAAACACAGTGGTGGCCTTATGTGAAGTTATTGATTAACTGGACTGCCCTGTTCCCTTGTGATTGATATCTGGCGGCTGGCAGTAATACGGCCTTTCCTCAGAGCTCGAGGAATATTATTTATGATCTGGTCTCAGAAATATGACTTCTGTTTTATGTTCTTGTGAGACTCTATCCTCTGACCTTTGTAAATGATCTGGCCACAAGTCAGAGGACTGAGAGAACATAAGTTATAGTCTGAAATACATATTTTCCTCCTTCTGTTGTGTTATGCTGAATTCAAGTCAACTGTGACTGCACTGCAGAAATAAGCTCCATGAATTTGAGTGCAGAAATGTGTATGTAGCTGTCTAAGAAGTATCTCAAATTACTTTATACAGTGTGTGTGAAACACTGCACTGTTTGAGATGTGCAAATTGGGACTGATGGATAGGATGCCTTCCAGTTCCGCTGCTGTTCCCTGCTAGCCTGAACATATGTTTCAGTGCTAAAGAGCTCCCTTGTGGAAGCAGCTCTTTGTGATGGACTCTGAGCAACCTCTTCTTTTTTCCCCTGAAATTCTGGAGTTGGATTGGGATATCTTAGAGGCTGGAGCAGGAATTTGTAGAAGGCTTTTTAAAACATCTGTCAAAGAGTACTTATTGTATGTAAATAACCTGTTTATTTATGATATTGAAATAGTGCTTCAAAACTGGGACTTCATAAGGTCACACTCGAGGAGACTAATTTTGCTGTCTTTTATTTCAGTGGCACAGAAGCTTCTGCCAGCATTTTTAAATTTTGCTTTCATGGAGAACTCGTGCTGCTGCAGAATTGAACCGATTACCACTCACTCTGCACAGGGCAGAGGCAAGTGAATAGGCTGGGCTGCAGAAAGAGATATCTGGGATCTGTTTCTGGAAGAAATTAGATCAGAGCACCTGACCCTGAGCTGCAGGGAGAAAGAGAAACCCAACTGTGAAACCTGTTGGGTTTGAAGCAAAGATCTGCAGGAATGCTGCCTGAGGTGATAGGAAATGCATTAGTGTGTTTTTTTTTTCACTTTTGTGAAGGAAGAAAACCAGAGGAATACCTAATAAGCTTAATTGTAGCAGATCCACAGAATAAGCCTAAGTTGATTAAGTTTTTACAGGAACCTTGAGACACTGAAAATCATTGGGTTTTATACGTAAAAGGTCTGACTTGGCAAGCACGAGTACTTGGTGGTCTGGCCTGTGCTGTGGAAGGAGTGGTGTGAACAGCTGGGAATACACTTGGAGGTTTGCAAGCTGGAAGTGGGGTGTGCAGGCAGAATTTTTGGTGCAAGACAGATAGCAGCTGCAGGGGCAAGAGGGAAGCTGCTATCCGAGAGGTGCAAAAGGGAAAGAAAGCTGAGGTCAGTGGGAGAGGCCTATCTTTCTCTCCAGATATGCTGTTAATGATGTACATGCTTAGTGAACCCACTAGCCAGGCATTGTTGGAAAGGGGGGAAAAAAGGTGCTGAATGTAGTATTGAGGGACTGGATGAAATGTAAGCAGTACACACAGTGTCTGTTCTTGATAACTAATTCAGGAGACTATTTTGTACCTGTTCAGTGGAGAGAGATAACCATTCCTGTTCTACCACTATACACTTTTTGGGTCAGTTACAGAAGTATTTTTATTTCTGAGCACCATCATCTTCCATTGCCTGGGAAGTACTACACACACACCTCACCTCTCCTCCACGTCTTCCACAGTGCTTGTTTGAGGCTTTGTTGTGAAATTTGTGTGTTTTCAGAAGGCTGTCTTCAAGCAGAAATGACTGGCAGGTTAAAGCCAACAATTGATTTTCCTCTGTTAAACACAATGACTTGAGGAAGAGAAACAGAAGTTAGTTGTTTAAGGAACACTCATGCAGATCCTGATTGTCTAGTTTTGTTTGAAAGCAAAGAAAAATCAACTTGATACTGTTTGGGAATAACCATCAAACAGTTTTTACATGCTCCTTTTGATTTAACTGCTTTCACTTAAATCTGACTGAAGAATGTATACACTTTTTTTTTTTTTTTTTTTTTTTAATTAGGCATCTATTTTGAAATTGGAAAGTAAGGCCATAGCAGCAGGTTCTTGGTGCAGGTGGTAGGTTTGTATTTTACACACTGCAGTGCATGTCTCTCAGAATCTGAAAACATCTAAAAATCTATTTTACTAAAATCATAGGAATCATCACTTGGCATCCCTGCAGCAAGCAAGGAAGTATTGTAGCCCCTTTTAGCTTATAAAGGTACTAAATTGATTCCTATAGCGTCCTTCAAAAAGCACATTCCCACTCCTGAGAAACATCATATTGGATATTGTAAAACATGCTAAAATGCTTTTAAAAACGCATAAGTGTTGTTGTGCATTATTTGGGTTTATATTGTATTTAATTTTTATATTGGGTTTTGTAATGGTTTCTTCTGTACCCCCCTGTTCCCCTGGAAAATGTATCATCATGAGGTTTGTCCCTGTTCCTTTTCCCCGCCCATTCTCCCACACTGGAATGTAATCCAGCCCTGTTTCACTCCCACCTTATCCCTGATTGGGTAGTGGCTTATCCCCCCCTTTAGCCCCTTCCTCCTGAATAAAAGCCAGGATAAGCACATGGATCCCTCTCTTGGCTTGGGGACAGGGACTGGGACTGGGCTCTGGACCCTGTGGGGGTAGGACCACAGGAGAACGACTGAATAAAGCCCAGATTCCCCCTGAATTAAGTGCAGACTCTTTCCTTTTGCCATCGACGGATGCCTGTTCTCTCTAAAGGAAAAGGTTCACAGCCGCTATGGGATCTTTAGGGCCCTGAGAAAAATCCTTCCAACTGTGGTTTGTCTCTCAAGCTAGCCGAGGCAAAAACGGAGCTGGGGCTCCGAGAGAGAGAGAGAGACACCGCACATAAGCATGCTGTCTTACTTCTTCGTGTCCTGGTTGCGAGTTGTAGTGAGCATCCTCTTCCAGGAACTGGTGTAATGAGGACAGAACATTATGAGGAATTTTGTGAAAAGTAATGTACCTTTTGCTTTAAAAAAAAAACCAAAAACAACAAAGCAGTAATAATCAGGATGATTCATTCTTCTAAAAGGGATAGTTTTGTGCCTTCTGAAATTGAAGTATTTTGTAAAAAATCAAATTCATGCAAGAACTTAAAGGTGGTGATTAAATTTTTGAAAGGAATTAATTTAAATGGAGGAACAGTTCAGAAATTAACTTCTTGATAGATATGAGGGACTAAACTCAGCTTTGCTGTCCTTTTTATTATTATAATTTTGAAGTAGTAAAGTACTTGTGCTTTCACCTGCTGCCTTTCTTCATGGAAGGGCGAGTGTGTGTAGCTAGGTTAATTCTTAATGAAAATATTTTAACTGGTTCTGCTCCTACAGGAATCTGCAAAATAAAAACTTGCTTTTTCACGTGAGGTGGGTTTCTGCTTTGTACTGTACAAAAGATGAGATGCCAGAGGCCTTGAATGGAAACCATCATCTGTTGTTCATAGCCACTATAGCAGTTTGTATTTTCATCTTTTTATTTGGTTCTTTATTTGGGCTTGGACACACTGAAAGATGTAAGCCCTTAAGACTACAGGATAAATTAAACAAAAGTAGATATGTGTCTTGGTTTTGAAAGACAGTTGTCTGCCAGGGAAAGCTAGAGCCTCCTTTGGAATGGAGAATGTAAACCTCCTTCCCTCCAAATTATAATTTTGCAATTAGAGGCTTTCAGGCAAAGATATGGGAATAGGAGTAACAGTTATTTACTAGGAATATTAAAAAAAAAAAAAAAAAGGAAAATACAAATGTTGTAATACAAAAAAACAAGCAAGCAAGCAAACAAAATTCCTGGAAAAATTTCCCTGACACTCTGGGATATAACCTGGCACCTTGTTGGTCAGGGTGTTGGATGCAGTCCAAATAAGTCCTGGAGTAACAGATGTGATTCTGTGGAGTAGAGATGGTCCTGTAGAAAATCCAGTGGTGACAAGATGGGTCTGGTCTTCCTCCAGGCATCCAGTGGAAAAACCGGATACCTTGTGTCCTTCAGTCCCAGTTTTTATCTAGCTAGGAACAGCTGGCTCCTCCCCCAACCATGTGGAGCATCTCACAATGGGATGATGGAATGTGTCATGTCATTGGTGGGCCCTAATGGCCCATTATCAGAACATGTCCCCCTGGAGGATGGAGGGGTGGTGAAAGAGATAAGAAACACTGCCCCACCTGGTTTTAATGGCTGGGCCATTATCAGAAGGCATCCACTCCCCTCCCCCCTGGAGTTACAAGAGGAGGATAAAACATCTCCCAAAAAACAGCTTTCAGCAGATGAAATAGAATACACATTTTTAGGTTACATAATCCAATACAATATGTTTGCATTAAGAGGCTTAACTCATCCTCAGTGCAAAGGTCACTTTTATTTTAAAAACAGAAGCTTAAAATGTGGAATCAAACAGTTAAGTTGGATCTCCTTTATATTTTTGTAGGGAGATGTTCTGTAAGGAGGAAGGTGCTCTGTGAAGTTGGTGGTTCCTGCTACATGGAATCTTTATGGTCTGCCTCGCCCTCCTTTGTGCTGTTATTGAGTTTCACTTATGTAATAAATACGATGGACCAAATTTTATAAATCAAAATTTTAGAATTTTATTGAGAGACAAAATGACAGTCTCTGATAGCCACAATTAAAAGGACAGCGTCGAGCCCGGGATTGGCGCTGGGTGAACACGGTAACACACTCTGTCAGTATGTCACCCCCCAAGTTCACATTTCTGGTTTGGAGCCGTCTCTTTTTATACACTGGATCGCTGAGAGAAAATCGGGGCTCTGAGGTTCCCTCTTCCAAGGCAGCCTCATTAGATATTCATGTTCAGGTTCTGGTGTTTGAAAGGATTTGCTCGGGGAGACAATGTCCTTGATTGTTGTGTCCAGGTGCTGTGTAGAGATGTTAATGTTAGGAGGAGACTGATGAGATATCGATCTGATGTAATCATTTGGTTCTCCGGGTTCTCCATCTCCCTTTTCCATTGTCTTTGTTCTCCCCTTAACGATTCCCTGCAGAGGTATCCTCTGCAGAGGTATCCTCGTGTCCCTCCTGTGTAATTCTTAGCATAGTTTTCTCGTGTCCCTCCTGTGTAATCTCTGGCAAAAGGAAATTCCTTGTACCCCTCTCCATGCAGCTTTTGTCTCAGTTAACCCATAGTATATTTGATTAGAAATAAAACTTATATTTATAGGGGTGAATTACATCTTATATCTTTTAACACGAATTAACTTTAGGACATATATCACACTTAGGAGGTTTTCAAAAGATGTCTTTTTTGTTGGTATATAGATGTAAGAGGGCCTGGGCGTTGTACCCTGGCTGTGTGGTGTGGCTAAAAATATGCACAAAGTACATCTGTGATATATTAAGAATGGGCATTCCTTCTTTTTAAATTTGATGAGAACTAATATAGCATTAAGTGCTGATTGGCTTGCATTTTTACAGTGGAAAAAGGTAATTAAGATTGCAGACACTTCTACCCTGTTCACCCTTGCATATTTTATAACAGCTTGCCAGGAGGAACTGTGATTTGCAGTGGTAATGCAACAATGAGGTTTTGAGCTTACTGTTGACTTATTAAAGAAATATGGGTATTGATCTAGTATCGATACCCAACTGTGATGGACAAAAACTCTCTAGCAGTTTTAAGTTAGAAAGTGTATGTTTATTACGGCCGGGCAGCACAGCGGGATAGTTCCCTAATTCGCACTGCGAAATTCACAGGTAATTACAAAGCCTTTTATTTACAAAGGTGTTGAATATCCACAATACAAATGCATATTCATACCCCTGTCACCTCCCATTCCTTGCTTCGTATGCTAATTGACAAAAAGGCTATTAAGCATGCGTACTTTGTTTCTTAAAATGAGTCGGGGGTCTCTTCTGGGGAGGGGTCACCCAAAATGAGGAAGTAAGATGAGTCTTCCTTGTCCTGACCTTTCTACCTTTTCAATGCATTTGTGACAAATGAATCCTTGGTAGAACTTGTAGTTTCTTATGTTCAATGGGTTCTTTAAGCAGGAAATCTGCAGCTATCTTATGTCCTATTTATCACATTTTGGTTTTCGTTACAAGCACAGCTACACAAACATAAAGCTGACAAGCAATGAGTTACTAAATCCGGGATATCTTATCTAAGATCTGGCTTCTGTTAACTGTGAACAAAGCTTACCTATCTACTTCAGCTATTTCAGCAACTTCTTAACTTTCCTAAAAATCCCTAATTCTTCAAATTTAATGTCTCATTCCCCACTTCTTCTTTGAAATGAGTAAATTCTTTTACTCAGTATACAGTCTTCCTCATCTATCCAAGCTGTACAGCTAGTCTCCCAAGACCAAGCCATACACTTTTGACAGTGATGTTAAAGCTGCCACTCATCGTAGCATCCTCTAAGTCTAAGCAAGTATTACAACAGACAACACTAAATTTATGCTGACTAAAATAAGCAGCACAACTACAGGGTGGATTAAGGCATTCAGTATATCGGTTGCTGTCAGTGACCACCCAAAAAGCACATCCCACCAATGATGAGACAAATGTTCTTCAAGCCTTTTAAAAACCCCTTTGATGGTCTCTGTGTCATGGTGTATAATTTCTCTTAAAATTTCTCTCAATTTGTGATGCACAATTGAGCAACTAAAGTCAAATTCATTCCTATGGGCACAGGCAGTATCTTCTGCACAGTGGCTAGGTTGGCCTTTATCTATTGATATGATATTACAGGTGTCCGATAGGAAAAATCACATCCCTTAATCCTAACAAAATTGCAAACGCACAAATTGAATTGAGTCTCATCCACAATTTGGTTGTCTATCTTTATGATGGGGCACGCTGTCCTAAGACAGACACAACCTTGTCCTTTATCCACAACTGAAGTTGTCTGTTTGCCTGGGTGCATTTACTACAATAGTTACAACTTTCCACATAATGTCCATAATAACTATTAGTCCATTTATTTCTTGTTCCGAGTGAGCTTCAGCTTCAGTTTGTTATCGCCTGGTGTGACCTTCCATATTCCCTCTGGGGCTTTCTTCACTCGGGAGTGATGGATCCAGGCCTTCTGTTCTTTGATCTTGATTGCAGTGAAGGTAGTGAGGAGCACCTGGAATGGTCCTTCCCACTGTGGTTCTAAGGTTTTTTCTGCAAAAGACTTAACATACACATAATCCCCAGGTTGTACATTATGTACTGGCCCATCTAGTTCTCCGTTTTGAGTTCCAGCCACATACTTCTCAATTTCTCTAAGTTGTTTATTTAGGGCCACCATATATCCATGTAGGGTTTCTTCCCCTACTTGAATGGGTGCTATTCCCCCTTGAACTGCATATGGCTTTCCATACAATATTTCAAAAGGGCTTAGTTTCTTTTTTGCCCTTGGTTTTGTCCGGATTCTCAACAAGGCCAATGGGAGAGCCTGAGGCCAGGGTAAATTTGCTTCTTGCCCCAATCTCACAATTTGTTGTTTAATCAAATGGTTCATCTTTTCCACCTGGCCACTAGATTGAGGGTGGTATATGGGGTGTGCAATTCCCAGTCTATTCCCAGGTGGAGACTTATTTGCTGCACAATTTTCGAAATAAAGTGTGGTCCTCTGTCTGAGGATATGGTGGCTGGAACTCCAAATTGTGGTATTATTTCTTGCAACAGCGCTTTGGTCACCTCTTGGGCCTTAGCTGTCCTGGCAGGAAAGGCTTCTGGCCATCCTGAAAAGGTATCAGTTAACACCAATAGGTAACAATACCCTCCCTTCCTGGGTAGTTCTGTAAAATCAATTTGCCATTGTTGCCCAGGTCCACAACCTTTCTTAATTTGTCCCACTTTAGGCTTTGGGGTATTTTTAGGGTTAGTTTGGAGGCAAAGACTACACTGACGAGTTACTTGTATCACTGTGCCCTGCAATTTCCTGGCCATGATTCTTTCTTTCAAATGGTTATACAGGGCATCTATTCCCCACTGTGTTTTCTCATGTTCCCTCTGTACTAATGACCACAACAAATAGGAGGGTACTACAAGTTTCCCTTCTTCTGTTACAGCCCATCCCTCCTGGTTATAGCTTGCCTTTTCTACCTTGATAAGTTTCTTATCTTTTTTATTGTACATTGGCTTACCTTCAATAGAATTTTTTTGATCTGGAATCAATGCTGCCTCAACAGCCTTATCAGGTACCTCACCTTTTGCCGCATCTTTTGCCTCTCTGTCCGCCAGCATATTCCCTTCTTCCAATTCAGAGCTCACTTTTTGGTGTGCCTTTATGTGCACAATGGCGACTCTCTCAGGTAGCTGTACAGCATCTAATAGCCTCAGTATCTCTTGTGCATGTTTAATACTCTTGCCTTGTGAATTCAGCAGTCCTCTTTCATTCCAGATGGCTCCGTGAGCATGAACCATTCCGAATGCATATCTTGAGTCCACGTAGATGTTAATGGTCCAGACTCTATTACCTCTTTGCTTGTGGTAACTGCATACCCAGCATGTCTTCTTCCACTGATGACATAGCTGCTTCCATCACTAAACCAGGCCTCAGCATCCTCAAGTGGGGTGTCCTTCAGATCTGGGCAGCTGGAGTAGGTGGCTTCAATGGTCTCCAGGCAATTGTGGATCACTGGTTCTCCTATATTCCCGCTGAGGAAGAAAGCTGGATTCACAATGTTAGCTACCACAATTTCAACATCATCTTGTTCAGAAACCTCTGTGGGGAGAGCCAATGTCCCCCTTTTGCCTCAAGGACTGTAGACATCGTGTGAGATACTAGCACGGTCATCTTCTGGCCTAGGGTGAATTTGTGTGCCTCTTGGATGTTCACTGCTGCAACTGCTCTGAGGCACCCTGGCCATCCTTTAGCTGCTGTGTCCAGTTGCTTGGAAAGATAGGCCACTGCCCTCTGGTACAGGCCTAAGTTCTGTGCTAATATTCCCAAGGCAATCCCCTGCTTCTCATGAGAAAACAGGAAAAATGGTTTACTCACGTTTGGAAGTCCCAGGGCTGGAGCTGACATAAGGGCCTTCTTTAGCTGGTCGAAGGCTTGGGTTGCATCTTTTGTCTACTGAAGATCTCTGCTCCCTTCCGTGATCAAGGCATACAGAGGTTTAACAAGCAACCCATAGTTATAAATCTACAGTCTGCACCACCCTGTCATGCCTAAAAAGGTTCTTAGTTCTTTCACTGTCTGAGGTTTTGGGGTCTGGCATATTGCTTCCTTGCGATCCTGCCCCAGAGTCCTTTGTCCAGCACTCACTTCGTAACCCAGGTAAATAACTGTTTGCCTCACCATTTGGGCTTTCTTCTGGGATACTCGATACCCTTGCAGGCCTAGAAAGTTTAGGAGGACTACCGTCCAGTCCACGCATCTCTCCTGGGTCCAGGTGGCCATTAAGAGTTCATCCACATACTGGAGTAACTGTCCTTCCCCTGGTGGAGGTTCCCAGGACTCTAAATCCTTGGCAAGCTGCTCCCCAAATATAGTGGGGGAGTTCTTCTACTCCTGCGGTAACACACAACATGTGAGCTGAGTTTTTCTTCCAGTTTTAGGGCTTTCCTACTCAAATGCAAAAATTTTCTGGCTGGCTTCATGGAGAGGGAGGCAAAAGAAAGCATCCTTTAGATCTAGAACAGTAAACCAAGTTAGTTCAGGTATTAAACGGGTTAACAAGGTGTAGGGATTGGCAATCACTGCCTGCCATACCATAGGGGCTTCACCCGCTTGGCCTGTTTGATGGCAGCACACGTCTCACAGTCATGGATAACCTGAGAAATACTGTCCATGGTTAGATCCACCCCTCGGTCTCGTGCCCACTTATAGGTGGCATCTCTACCCTGATGGCCTGAGGCATCATGGGCCCATCGAGCTAAAAACAACTCTCCCTTTTGTTCCCAATCTAAATCAATCTTTGACACTTCTATTTTTGCTGCCCGATCTACCTGCTCCTTGTTTCCATGCTCCTCATTAGCTCTACTCTTGGGGATGTGGGCATCTACGTGGTGGACTTTCACAGGTAGTCTCCCTACCCTGGTAACAATGTCTTTCCACTCCTCAGCAGCCCAAATTGGTTTCCCTCCACGCTGCCAATTAGCCTCTTTCCACCTCTTCAGCCATCCCCACAGAGCATTGGCTACCATCCATGAATCAGTATAGAGGTAGAGCCTCGGCCACCCCTCTCTTTCAGCAATATCCAAGGCCAATTGAACAGCCTTGAGTTCTGCAAGTTGACTTGATCCACCCTCTCCTTCAGTGGCCTCAGCAACCTGTCGTGTGGGGCTCCACATGGCTGCTTTCCACTTCCGGTTCATCCCTACAATACGACAGGAACCGTCAGTGAAAAGGGCATAATGTGTCTCCTCTGCTGGCAATTGGTTGTATGGTGGAGCCTCTTCAGCCCGTGTCACTTGCTCTTGTTCTTCATCTGTGAGGCCAAAATTTTCACCCTCAGGCCAATTGGTAATTATTTCCAAAATCCCAGGGCGATTCAGTTTACCCATACGGGCACGCTGCATAATAAGAACAATCCACTTACTCCATGTGGCATCAGTGGCATGATGGGTGGAGGGGACCTTCCCTTTAAACATCCACCCTAGCACAGGCAGTCGGGGTGCCAGGAGGAGTTGTGCCTCTGTACCAATCACCTCTGAGGCGGCTTGAACTCCTTCATAGGCTGCTAAGATTTCCTTCTCAGTGGGGGTGTAATTGGCTTCAGACCCTCTGTAGCTTCGACTCCAAAATCCTAGTGGCCGACCTCGAGTCTCCCCAGGCACCTTCTGCCAAAGGCTCCAGGACAGGCCATGGCTCCCGGCTGCAGAGTAGAGCACGTTCTTCACATCTGGTCCCGTCCTCACTGGGCCAAGGGCCACTGCATGAGCGATCTCCTGCTTGATCTGGGCAAAAGCTTGTTGCTGCTCAGGGCCCCAGTGGAAATTGTTCTTTTTGCGGGTGACCAGGTAGAGGGCTCACAATCTGACTATACTCAGGAATATGCATCCTCCAGAAACCTATAGCACATAGGAAAGCTTGTGTGTCATTCTTATTGGTTGGTGGAGACATCGCTGTAATCTTGTTGATGACATCAGTAGGAATCTGCCACTGTCCATCTTGCCACTTTACTCCCAGGAACTGGATCTCACGAGCTGGTCCCTTAACTTTACTCTTCTTGATAGCGAAACCGGCTTCCAGGAGGATCTGGATCATTTCCTTTCCCTTCTCAAACACTTCTGCTGCTGTGTTCCCCCACACAATGATGTCATCAATATCCTGTAGATGTTCTGGAGCCTCACTCTTTTCTAGTGCAGTCTGGATCAGTCCATGGCAGATGGTGGGGCTGTGCTTCCATCCCTGGGGCAGTTGGTTCCAGGTGTACTGCACTCCCCTCCGTGTGAAGGCAAACTGAGGCCTGCATTCTGCTGCCAAAGGAATGGAGAAAAATGCATTGGCAATGTCAACTGTGGCATACCATTTTGCTGCCTTGGACTCCAGCTTGTACTGGAGTTCCAACATGTCTGGCACGGCAGCGCTCAGTGGTGGTGTCACCTCATTCAATGCACGGTAGTCCACAGTCAATCTCCATTCTCCTTCAGATTTACGCACAGGCCAGATGGGGCTGTTGAAGGGCGAGTGAGTTTTACTAACCACTCCTTGGCTCTCCAGCTCTTGAATCATCTTATGGATGGGAACCACAGCATCTCGAGTTGTTCTATACTGTCGGCGGTGCACTATAGAAGTGGCAATTGGTACCCGTTGCTCTTGTACTTTCAGGAGTCCTACTGCAGATGGATTCTCGGACAGTCCAGGCAAGGTGTTCAATTGCCGGATGCCCTCTGTCACTACAGCCGCTATCCCGAATGCCCACCTGAGTCCTTTCGGGTCTTTGAAATACCCACTTCGGAGGTAATCTATGCCCAAAATGCATGGGGCCTCTGGGCCAGTCACAATAGGGTGTTTCTCCCACTCTTTTCCAATTAGGCTCACATCTGCTTCCACCAAAGTAAAATCTTGTGATCCCCCTGTCACACCAGCAATAGAGACAGATTCTGCCCCTACATGTCTTGATGGCATTAATGTGCACTGCACACCAGTATCGACCAAGGCCTCATAGTCTTGTGGTTCAGATGTGCCAGGCCAACGAATCCACACAGTCCAAAATACACGGTTTTCCCTAGCCTCTACCTGGCTAGAGGCAGGGCCCCTCTAAGCCTGGTTATCCTTCTTTCCTTGAGCATATGTCTTAGAAGTTCTTTCAAGGAGGTCGGACATGTCATCGTCATCATACCTGGCAGTTCGGCTATGGGCAACTGGAGCCGCTTCCCTTTTGGTGGAACTCCCTCTTTGAGTCTTGCCTTCCTTCAATTCACGCACCCGTTGTGCCAGGGCAGCCGTAGATTTTCCATCCCATCTGTTCATATTTTCTCCGCAATCCCGCAGGAAGAACCATAGCTCAGCGCGTGGAGTGTACCCTCTCTCCCTACCCAGGGAGTGTCTACGTTGGGTACCAGAACCTCTGATCTGTACTGCTGAGATTTGGAGAAGGTCCTCTCTAATCTCCTCCCTGAGTTTCTTATGATTCTCATCTATCTTATCCTCTAGTTTCTGTAGACGTGTTTCCACAGCTGCGATTCTGGCGTGTGTTGGGCCATGCACAGCATCTGCATATGCTCGGAGCTTCTTTGCCATATCAAGCACCATCTCCTCCATGTCCTCCCGCTTCATTACTGCTAAAGCAGAAGAGTATTCTAATGGCTCGAGTCGTATAAGTTTTCGCCACATCACAGATGTACATGATACCAAGTCTGGGTTCCTAGTGTTTATGTCATCTGAGAAAACCATCTCTGCCACTGCCATTTCTCTCAAGCATTGAATCCCTTGTTCTATGGTCTTCCATGGGGTTTGCTGCATATAGAGATCATCTGCACACAAGTATCTTTCTGCCACACTTCCTAGGACCCGTATCCAGAGACTGCAAGGACTAGCCTCTCTCATCATCTCCTGGTCGATGACTGGATCATGTGACAGGGATCCCAGATGCCTTGCTTCAGTGCCATCCAGAATTGTAGCCTCGCCTGCAGCATCCCAAAGACGGACTAACCAACTAATTATAGATTCATCAGGTTGTCGCCAGTAATCCTTTCTTAGGCCCCGAAGGTCCTTCAGGGAAAAGGAATCAATATTGGCTTCTGATCCTGTGCTAGAAGCTTTGGCCTCTGATTTTGGTGAAGGTCCTTCTCTTGGGTCATCATTGTCCACTGGTCGATCAGTTTTGTGTGTGGGCTTCTTTGCCGGAGCAACTGCCAGGGGCTTAGGCTTACTGTCTGGTTTAGCTGCCGACTCAGGCTCAGGTTCTAGTTTAGCTGCTGGCTTCACAACTGGGGTGTTGGCTGCAGCCTGAGTGACTGGGGTAGCTGTTGATTTGTATCCCTTCCCCCCTGCCTCTGTCTGCTGCCCTACAGTCTCTAGCAATGTGCGATAAGCATATGCCAGGGCCCAGCTTACTGCAGCGATCTTTTCCCCCTTAGAGCCATCATGGTACCTGTCTTTCAGATATTTCCCCAGCTCCACTGGATTCTGAATTTGTTCCCGTGGAAAATCCCAGACTACAGGGTCAGTCAATTCCTTGAGGAGTTGGCCCATATCCTCCCATTCTCCACACTACTCAGGATTTCCTCTGCCTGGGTCAGGAGTTTCATCAGCCCCTCTAGAAATCTCAGCCCATATTCTAGAGAAGCTGCAGACTATAGAGGAGGCTTAGCAGATGACATACCAGAAAGATGGTCTCTTTAACACTCAGGGGAAACTCAACATTCTCCAGCAATGATTCAACCAATTCAGAGAAGAAGGAAACGAAAGACTGCAACACTTCATCCTCTGCTCCTCCTCCCACAAACAGGGTGAATAACCATAACCATGACCCATACATACTAGGAAAAGATCTCAGCACCTTTATAAACTTCCTAAAAATTATTATCATTAAACCAAGGCCAATAGCTACTCTAATCCGTGTCCCTCTACTGTAAAAACTGCGTATTAATGACAATATTGGGGCTATCTCTGGATATGCAAATAAACCTAAGGACCACAAAGATATTAATACCTCAAAGAAACCTAAGGATCCAAAACACATCAAGGTCCCCACCCCAAGAGGCATGAGTTCAAGCAGCATAGTTACTGACTGCTAAATACTAATCAGTACAGGGTTTTTCCACTCTCTCGAGCCCCATGTTTGGGCACCAGGAAGTTTGTGGTGGTTTCAGGCAGATTTTGGGAGAAATCCTCCCACAGGGCCCCCCTCCCCTTCCCCAACTGGTTTGGGAAAAGACTTCCTCAGAGAGAAATGGAAAAAAACCTGTTTATTAAACAGGCAAAGCACTCCCAGCACAATACCCGATGACAAGAGCTTCGTGCTGCTTACGGAGGGATAACAAACTTAAAGAAAGTCTCTCCTCTTGAAGATCGTCACTGTGCTCCACCGCTCCGTCTCCACTGGCGTTGGGAGAAAAGGAGATGTGCAGGGCTGGTCTTGGTGGGGTGGGTCCCCTGTGGAGGCCCCCGGTGCTTCCCCAGGTCCTTAGTCCGGAGAGGTTGGAACAGTTCCGAGGAGAGGGCAAAAAAGAAAAAAGGAAGGGAAAAAAAAAAAAGGAAAAAAAGAAAATAATAAAGGCAAAAAGCTTCAGCTATTCTACAGTGTCTAACTATGCTAGCACTAAACAAACTAACTGCCTGGTAAAAAAAAGAAAAGAGCTTCTTTCATCTTGCCGTTTTCCAACTCCCCCGCTTCAAGGTCACTCCGATGAGCAGAGTTTTCCTGGGGAAAAAACAAACCGCGCTTGCCCTCCCCCCTGCACCCAACAGACGATTGGGGGATGCACAGTCACCCCAGGACAATGACCCATGAGGTTTCTTTACAGGCAGAATAGGAGTATTAAAATCAGATTGACACTCTCTCAGTAGTCCTAGCTGCAGAAAGTTCTCAATAATCTGGCTAACCCCTTCTATATCTTCTTTCTTTAGGGGGTGTTGTTTAACCCTTACTGGCTGTCCTTCTTTAAGCCTGATTTGCACTGATAGTGCATTCTTTGCTCTTCCTGGTATATTGGAGGCCCATACTCCTGGAAATACTTGATCCACTATTTTCCTAAAATTTTCCTTTTCACTTGCCACTTCAATTTCTTTGGTTATTAGCATTAAGCTTAACAGTTCTACATATTGTTGATCCTTTACCTCCAAACTAATTTCCCCATTTTTGAATATTATTCTTGCTTCCAGCTGCTCTAGGAAATCTCTGCCCAAAAGTGCAGATGGAGCATTAGGCATGTATAAAAATCGATGGATGCCCCACTGTTTTCCCAATTTATACTTCAATGGTTTGCAAAACTAAGCTCTTTCAGATTGGCCAGCTGCCCCTTTTACCATAACATAGTCATTGGTTACAGGTATTAGGGCCTTATTCAACATTGAAAATGTTGCCTCTGTGTCTATCAAAAATTTCACTTCTTTTTCTTTGTTCTCCAGTTGGACTATAACCAGAGGGTCCCCTAGGGTAGGACCCTCTGGTCCCCCTCAGTCCTCCTTTACATGAGCAACTACTTTTTCCTTTTTCTGATCACCTTTTCTATGTTCATCACCCTTTCTTAATTCTGGGCACTGTTTTTTTCAGTGACCAAATTTCTTGCAAAATGCACATTGATCTTTTCCTAGTTGGGGTGGTCCTTGTTTTGGTGGACCTTGTCCACATTTTCTCTTTTCTCCTTCTTTTACTACTGCTACTAATTTCTTAATCCCTTGTTTATATCCTTCTTCCCGGTTACTAAAAACTCTCCAGGCCTCAACTAATAAAGTTTCTAAATTCCGGCTGTTTGGACCCCGGATCTTCTGGAGTTTCAGCCTGATATCTTCTGTGGATTGTCCTAAAAATAAATTTATTAATTGCTGCATTCCTTCATCAGATCCAGGATCCAGGGTGGTGTGTTGGCTCATTGCGTCTCGCAGGTGATCTAGAAATTCAGAAGGTGTTTGAGAGGGGCCCTGTTTGATAGCATATAAGGCTGACCAGTTTATGGTTTTGGGGATTGCTCTTTCTAGCCCTTTTACTATCAGTTCTTGGTATCTCTTTAACCGTCCTAACCCCTCATCATCATTAGGATCCTAACCTGGGTCTTGAAGGGGAAATACATCTTTAACATCCTCCTGTGTTGTCCTACAATCATCCTCAGCCAGATCCCCAGCTACTTTCAAAACTAATTGCTTCTCAGTCTCTGTTAAGGCATCAAGTAGCAGTTGCAGATCTGCCCAATCAGGTGAATGCTGCTTAAGCATAAACTTCATTTTCTTAGCAACCCCTATTGGATCACTTCGATAGCCCTTAGCAATCCTTTCCCAAATTTCTAAATCAATTGAGGAAAAGGGAACCTTAATCAGTTTTATTTCCCCATCAGAGGTTACTGCTTGTCTTAGAGGTGCTTGTATGACCTCTCTGGTTTGTTTTTGGGTCCTTGATGCTATAGGTCCTTGTGGGGGAAGCTTAGGACCTGGTGGGAGGGGTTCAGGTTCATCCCACTCACTGTCACTGCTAGGCAGTGGTGGATAAAACTTGGGTGGTTCCCGGGGTTTAGGAGTGGGTGGAGAACCCCTTACCTCAATTGCTGTATTCCCAAAGGAAGATGAAGCTAAAGATGAAGTGAGGGAGGTTGGAGTCAGTGATGGTTCTGAATTTGTGTCCCCCACCACCCTCCTCCTTTCCTGCCTCCTAGGGGGTGGCTTAAGTATGTTTTCTGTCTCTTGTTCCAAAGCCTCTGCTTGGTATACTTTGTCAGGATGTGTGCACCTCTGATTTATCGAGCAGGTACTACAACACTGTTTGGGCTTCCCTTTAGTAGCTCTATTATCCTTTTCAAGGGCCAGTACTAAAGGTTCAGATGGTGACCTCATTCCACAATCCCTTTGCTACTTGGGATGATTCCTGAGAGTGAAAAACATATCAGCATAAGCTACTTCCTGCCACTTTTGTTCATGCCGAAGGAAAAGCATCAATTGTAATAATGTCTCATAGTCCAGTGTACTGTTTACTGGCCACTTCACACCTTCATCAAGTTTATATAATGGCCACCATTGTGTGCAAAGCTTAGCAAGCTCCCTCTTAGTTTCGGTACCACCACAGCCCACCAGTTCTTTGCAGTGTGTTAAGATACACCCTAAAGGGCTTCCTCTGGGAATCTCTTTGCTCTCATTTGCCCCCATGTTTAGAATCCCTTTTGGTCCAAGATGTTACAAAACACAAAGTGGACTACTTCAATTGCGTTTCTCAGCACCAAAAATTTCTCGGCTATTTCTGCCAGCTCTGGGCATAAGTTCTGGGCTCTCTGCTTTCTGCACACAATCAAAGCCTTTGCTCAGGGAGACCCAACTCCAAACACCAACTGTTTTAGGCTGACAAAGAAAATAGCCAGGGGTCCCTCACGACCCCAAACACACTCCACCAGAAGTTTCAACAAGGTCTCGCCAAAAAATCCTACGGATTTCGGCCGGGACACCACACACAAATCCCTCCGTGAGAAGGAGGTGGGGCGGGTAACCCTGATCCCACGCTGCCTCTCCACTCCTCTGTGGTTAGGGACTACACCACCAGGACTTTAAAATATTACCACACACTCTAGCAACTGCGAGCCTCTCAAACAAGCAAAAACTATGGTTTTTTTCTTTAACTAAAACACTCACTCGCCAAAAAAAATTTCTTAGGGTTTTACAGGGAGTTTAGAGACGCGGCCTGAGGCTGCACAGCCTGGATTCCCCTGCGGTTACCAGGGAAACAAATCACACCCTCTCCCCCCCCACGGTTGCTGGGACTGGCTCGGGTTTCAAACCTCCTTATGCCGCCGCTCACTCCTTTTAGCTCAAAAAATAAACAATTTTAACTTGCACAAATGCTTTTTACACCTAACAAAACGTCAGCAAAATCTTGTTGCCAAAAGCACACGCTGTTCAAGCTCACACACAGTCTAATTCTCTTCCAGCACACAATCTGGATACAATACAAACACTTTAAATCCTTCTGCTCTCTCAAACAGAGGGATCCCTCCGCTGATCAGGCGGGGAATTCAAAAGGCTTTTACAACTTCAAGCTTGCAAAATTCTTAAAAACACTTACACAGGTTACTAACACACTCCAAAATCACACAAATCAAAACGCTTACAACACAAAGTCTCACAGACCGCGATACGTACGGTGCACCAATAATTCTTCCACACCTGAACATACAAACACACAAAACCACAAGACCACAAAACACGGATCCGTTCACATCACACACACCCAGCGCGCGCGGGGCTGCAATCGGGATTTTCCGCGACCCACAACGGGACCCTTCGCGTCCCAGAACGGGCTCGCCACACGGATTATGGATTGTCAAGGTACCTTTAAACCACAAACTGTAACCGGAGCCACCACTGCTCCTAATACACAACAACAACACCGGTTATTTTACTGCCGCCGCTGCCCCCTCACGGGACACGGACTACCAAGTCATCTTTAAACTGCAAGATGGCACAACAAAGACAGGTTGCCACTGTCCCCACTAGGGGACACGGACTACCAAACCCCTGACACCAGGCTCTGCAGCTTTTACAAACAAACCCAAGAGGTGTATGTTGTGCACAAGACGTCTCTCAGTGTTTTACCGACTGCCTATACCAAGGTACTTCTTTTCAAATATAAACATACCTTTTGTCTGTAGTTCCAGCAGGTTCTGGTCTTTCCCTGGGTGGTCAGCAGCTTATGGAGGGGGGAGTAGTGAAATTCCAAGGGCCCTGTCAGAAGGTTCCAGATGGCTTCAGCCTTAGTGATTCTCTTCACTGTATTTTGAATGCCTGTATCTTTGATTTTATTTAATAATATAGGCTACCAACCCCCACCCCCCAAGAAAACCCACAGAAAAACAAAACAAAAAACCCCCACCAACCAAAAAAAAACAAAGAAAAAACACC
The DNA here is from genome assembly GCA_025960845.1 of Tachycineta bicolor. NCBI lineage: Eukaryota > Metazoa > Chordata > Aves > Passeriformes > Hirundinidae > Tachycineta > Tachycineta bicolor. Next base: position 312,355 of record JANEHK010000076.1, on the reverse strand, counting down.
CCCGAAAAAAACAACAAAAAAGAACCCCACCAAAAAAAAAAACAACAAAAAAAAAAAAAAAGAAAAAAGGAAAGAACAGCTGGTGCTGTTATGAATTTTAAATGCAGATTGCCAATTGAGTAATTCACTCTTGTAGATTGAGTCTTGGAATTTTTTTCTTCTTTCTTAAACTTTATTCTTACTGTGCACCTCTTAATAATGTAACTACTGTGCTTTTACACCCCCTAAAAATATAGCAGGCAATAATTGAAAGGAATTTTTTTGCTTTGTATTTTTTCAGGCTAATTTCGGAATACAGAAATCACTTAGTGTCCTGGTTTGGAGACAAATTTGGGGGAAAACCCAAATATAGGATCCCTCTGGGAAGCAAACCCAAGTGGCCCCTCCCTCCAACCAGTCTGGAAAAAAAAAAAAAAAACCTTTGTGGAGAAAAGTGGAAAAAGCTATTTTACTAAACAAATAAAGTGCATACAAGTATAAAGAAATGAATAATATGAAACAATAAAACCTCTCGTTCTGGAGTGAGATGGCAAATTGAGAAAGTCCTTGCCGTGGGTGGAGCTCGGCTCTCTCTCAGTCTGTCCTCAGTCCCAGTCCCTCCGGCGCTGCTGGAAAATGCCGAGGTCCAGGCCCCAGTGGGCCGCAGGTGCAGCCCCCAGTGCTCCCCTGGGTTTTCAGTCCAGAGCAGGTTTAAACAGTTCCAAGAAAAAGGAAAAAAAAACAGTCCAGGGAACTTCTCTGCCCTAGCTAGCTGAAACTAACTAAAAGCAAAAAGATCTCTGTCCTGCAGTCTCTCTAAGCCTCCGCCGAACACCGTCTGCAGAAGAATGTGGAGGAGTCAGGCAGTTTTCTCAAAACAAACTCCGCGCTTCTCCTTGCGCTTAGAACCAGTCATAAAGGCACAGGACTCAATATAGAGCAGAAACAGAACAGACAATTGGGGATACGAGCATCATAAAGTTACCCTAGGACACTTAGCAATCAATTTCAGCTGTAAGCAGCATGTTCTAGGATCGATATTTTAAGAATGTGCCAAGAAAAAAGTACATTCTTGTAAAGAGAGTCTTATTGTACAGATCAGAATCTGTATTTTTCCATAAACTTGTATTGATCTGTATATTCACTCGTCAGAGCATTGGAAAAACAAAATTTCTTTTAGTGTAAGAACTGAGATTGACAAGGATCTCTGAAACTTGAACTGCTTATTGTCAGATAAGTAAACAAGTCTTGTTTTATTTTTAAATATCTATTATTACTTTTATTGTTATAATTTTCTCTTTCACAATTTACCCAGTTATGATTCTTTCCTTGTGTATCTATGCGAATTTCAGGATAAGCAGCACTAGATGTTATTCTAGACTAAAAAAACTAACAGTTCAGAACTCCTTAATTTTACATTTTAAAGGTAAGGCAATTGTTGATTTGTCTGTGTTCTCACAGATGCTTTTAAAATCTTCAACGTGTGAAATAATATTTTAAAAAGTAAGAATCTTGGTAAGATGGATGTTGTTGAGCAATTAATTGGACAGAAAACAAAGATCTACAGTGTGGTTAAGCTGGTATTGCCATGTCCTTCTAAGTGAGTATAATGCATTAGCACTGGTCTTCATAGCTTGTTAATGGTTCAGCCAGTGAGTTTTAATTAAAAAAAAGTTAAGCTCTGCTTTGTGGGAGAATGTGCATCTGTTGAGGCAGAACACTTGGTGCCTTTAGCTGCTGCCAGGCCTCCGGATGGTGCTCCCAGGCTGGGATGTGGTGGGACCAGAGCACTGGATCGGGACGATGTACCCTGCACTCAGAGGGCCTGGCTTGGGGGAGCCTTCTCTAATCAAAAGAACTTAAGCTCAGGTAGTTACTTTTGGTCCAAGTGACTCTTGCATTCAAAAGAAATCCAACCTTGCCATCATCTGAAATAAAAATCTGACCAATAGTAATGTTCCCAGGGCCACCAGTGTATTTTTGGCTGTATCAGGGTGAAGTTATTTGCTAGGCTGGCTAGTTGATATTTTAGTGAGTATATGAATTTAATGGTCATCTAAAGTATTTCTTTTCCTCAGCAGTGCCTTGAACAGCATTTCAGACATGAATTGAGGAAAGCTGGTGATTACATGACTCCTTCTAGATTTACCTTGAGTTTTGAAGTAAATTTGCAATACCTGTAGTACTTTGGTGTGCTGCTCTAGTTCTGTGATGTGCTTTTGGAAGGAAGGAGGAAGTCTGTGGCAGTTTGCAAAATAAACACGAATCATATTGTGTTGTTTCAGCTCTGGGCTGTAAAGCTAGAGTATCATCAGTAATGCTCTTCCACTTGATTTCCAAAAATGTGCAGTGAGGAATCCCTTGTGTTGATAGCACCTACTCTGTAACCTCTTAGTTATTGTCTTTATTCCTTGTGACTTCTCCAGCCATGCTGAGTGTAGGAAGGGACCAGAAGGACAGAGCTGGGGCTGTCTGGTATTGAAAGTGTATTTGATAGTCTGAAAGAGTAACAGGCACTGAGTAGCTGAAAATCTTTGATTGAAACCTCCACATTTCAGCAGTTGCCCTCTCTACAGTGTTTGGATAAGATGCACCTATAATGTTATTTCTGAAATGAGTGCTATGCTGCTGAACAGGAGCATGGAGCCTCTTGTTATGCTTACTGTGCTAAGGCTGCAAACTGATTACTTCTGTGTTCCCTCTCCATTAAGCTGTTGTGTGAAATGTAGCTTGTTCTGGTTCAGCTCTGTTTTGAAATATCCTGGCTTCTCGAGTGTTCCTCAGAAATAGGTGCTTTTTTAACTGGATAGTGTTTTTCTATTTAAATAAGAATGCTTTTTGGAACAGGGTGATACCATGATCTCTCGGGTATTTATACTTTTCTTTCTTTGCATGTTTCCTTTTATCCTTGTACAGGAAAAAGTGCATTGAGAGTAACTGTCAAAATACATTAAATACTGTTGACCAAAAAGGTAATTCCAGAGATGGGTTGAAGTAGGAGCAGCAGGTAATAAATAAAAAGGTAGCATAGGCTTTTTTCTTTCTGCTCGGCATTGATTATTATTTCTTGGTTCCAAGCAGTTTCCAACTTTGAGTTGTTCATACAGCATCTGCGTTTGGCATTCCTATAGAAGAAGGTGCTGCTTCTCTCTAAATGCTGTTATTAACAAAAGGCCCCAGTACTTGTTTTGTAACTGGAGCTTAAGAACCTCTCTGCTAGTGTTTTGCAGGGGTGCTGTGCTTAAAGATTATTTGAGTGGTTCTTAACATAAACAACTTGAATTCTTCTTGAAGGAAAAGCATTTGTATCTTATTTAAAGGTGAAGTTGTCTTGAAAGGACAGTGAACCACATGGTGTAGTTTGACTGAGCTTTCTTTGAGTTTTTTTATTTTAAGGTTTCATGGAGAAATACTTCTTTCTATACAAGATGAAATAATTTTCTGTATATCTGACTGCCTGTAATAAAAACTGGTACTCACGTACTGTGCTAGAATGCAGTTCACATTCACTAATGTGCTTTAGAAAACCAACTGGTTTGATCTGTCTTTAGAAATTATTTCATCTGATGGGTGCAAGTACAGGAGAGTTCAACTTAGAAATGTGCAATTGAAGGGGATCTTCTGGGCATCTCAGTTCACACTGCAGCCTTTCCTTGGAGTGCAAGGCCTGTATTGCTTTGAGGGGAAGTGAAACTGGAGGATGCTCCCCAGGCAGGCACTGAGTGGTGAGTGTCCAGGAGGGGCCATAGTGTGGCTGTTGTGTCCCAAGGGACAGCTGCCTTGTCTGTGTGCACTGCCCACGGGCCTGGAGATGCATGACACCTTCACTGCACTGTTTCCAGCTGTGTAGGGAAAAATAGTGTGGATGAGGGGAGGAGAGATTCTGTGTTATCAAGGTACATAGTGTGTCCCAGAGAAAATGAAGAATTGTGCCTGGAGCTGGATGGAGATAGAGGGGTGTGCAAAGTGACAGCTTTCTGCTACAAATCTTGTGTCAGGGTGTATCAGCTGTGTGGGATCAAAGGAATCATCTACTCCAGTGTCTTCTTTTTTTAAGATGTGGTTTTTTCTAAAGATGTTTTAAAGCAGTTTATGCGTCTCTGGTCTCTTGGAGACATTTTATGCATATTAAGCATTTGTGATGTTTTATTTGACTAGAATTTAAGGGCTTTTTAAAAAAATAAATTTTCAAAAAGTCCCCACTGGATTTAAAGAAGCACTTTTGATGGATAGTGTCCTAAACCAGGACAGATAGTTTTCAGTTTGAGTGTCCTACAAAAGCAGCAGAAGTAACTTTACAGACAGAAACAATTAACTTAGTATTCACAATACTTAGCCTAAACACTCTGACCTGGTGCTCACTAGCTCTGATGTAGAGGACCAAGTGATGCTTCTGTAGACTCTTCACTGTACTTGACTTCTCTGTGGGATCATTGAGGGAGTAGTTTAAACCTGTGAATTGGTTACCTGCTAAAATACTCCTCAGATTAGAACTGAGAAGGAGGGTCTTTGGCAGGTCTCACAGCAGACAGCAGTGTGCACCTCCTGGAGCAACCAGTGAGTCCTGGCTGCACCCTGTGTTCAGCACCCCTCAGTGATAAGCTGATTTCAGACCTGTGTGCCAGTATCGTTCTGTGCTGGAGATGTGCTGATCTCAGATATGAGAGGTGGGTGCTGTGCTGCTCTCCTGTGCCAAGAACAAAAAAGAATTGATCTTGGGAGTTTCTTTGCTACGGGCTGTTTAATGTTGTGCAGTGACAGGACTGGTGTGTTGCACAGAACAAACTAGAGAGTAGAAGTGCTGAAATGAGAGAAGAGTTTTGCAGCCAAAGGTACAGAAAACCTGAGAGCTCTGTTGCCTTGAAAATGGCATTCATAAGTATTTGGAGGGGAGTCAACGTCTGTGTCTCAGAGCTGTTTTCCTGCCCCATTTGCACAGACCACATTTGTGAGGATGAAATTAGTAGGTGATTAGTAGGTCATATGATTTTGAATTATTTTAGGACATGAAAAATCTTAGATAAAAATGTATTTGGTGTTCATAGTGTAGTCAGTGCCTTTCTTCTCCTGTGTGCTATTTTTAGCTAGCAAATCTTTAAGCAACAAATCAAACACGTGGGAGTAGCGTGGGCATTGGCTGCTCTGTACTGACAAGCGGCCTTACTTAACTGTCCTTCATGAGCAGGGGGACACATGATGCCAGCACCTCTCCCTCTCCCTGTTTGCTGAGTTTTATTGTGGCAGAACTGGGGTGACCAAGAGAGTCGGCTTGCTAAAACTCCTATCCCAAAGTTGCTAGTGCTCAGGCAGGGAAGCTCAAGGCTACATAGGAGGTTATTCCCTGCTGCAGAACACACTGAGCAGTGCTGGGGCTGGGTTCTGGAGATTACAAAGAGGTGAAGATACTTTGGCATTTGGGAAGCAGCCCCTTGCATTGTAGGGTGTCCAAAAGAATAATTCACTTCTGTACAAAAGAAACACTTGATTGACTTTGGGTCAGACATGAGCAGGTCTGAGTTGTGATCATGTATACAGTCACTAGTGAACAGAAAGATAATTTAAAAATGAATCATTCTAGTGATTTGGGATGAAAAATGATCTGCTGGTTTCACTGTCTTCCTATGGTACTTGGAAATTCCATAGCAGGAGTGGTTTCAGATTTCAACAGCTGGATTTTTTTTCTTACCTTATTTTTTCCAAATGATTGCAACTGACAAGCTAGGATGCTGTGATGGGTTTTGCTTCTTTTCTTCTCTGCCAAGGTCAGGATGAATAACATGTGTCCTGGTTTGAAAAGACAGATGTCTGCTAGGGAGAGGCAGGCCTCTCTAGGAATGAGGAATTCAAATCCTTCCCTCCGTGTTATTATAATTTGGAAAATTAAAAAAAAAAAAACAAAAAACTTCTCAGTCAGAGCTATGGGGAAAGGAATAACAGTCCTTTACTAGTAACTATAACAGGACAGACGAACAACAACAGCAATTATAATAATAGTAAAACAGAACCAAGAACCCCGAGGGCAAATGGTGGAAACTCTGGCGCTGATGGCTGGAAGCTGGAAGCGGTGGATTGTCCTTGGCAGGCAGGGGGATGTCCTGGCAGGCGAAGCCAGCAGTGCCGGAGAACCCGCAGCGGCTGGACCCAGGCTGACCCAGAATCCAGCAGGGCAGCGAAGAAACTCCGAATTCCTGGGCGCTCCAACAGATGATAGAATTCCCAGGACCAGACTCCTCCGTTAACCGTGGACTCTACGCAGCTACCTGTCTCCCGACCGTCCTCCCCGGAAAACCGAGAGCAGAGAGTCCACCACCCTCAGCTCTCGGGAGCCTTTTCCCTCCCCCAAAACTAAGTGATCAACTCCCTTTGTCCGGGTTGAGCACCCTTTAACTATCAATATTTAGTCTCCTAGCAACTTATGGGGGGGGAAAGAATTCCACCAGAAAACTTAACCCCAAACAACATGGGAAACGAAAATGTCGAGTTCGGACTTGGAATGTTTATTATATCTTATCTATTTACAGTATTTACAGGTTCACGAGCCATGAGCTTAACTAGCAAGCTAGGGAAATGAGGTAAAATGGAGTGCTTCTAACTCTTTCCAAGGTTATTTAAGCAATAATTACCCAATACCAAGGTGACACCTATATTATTTATGGTTTTGACCCAATAATGACCACCCAAGGCCTGCAATGTGGACCTTTTTCACCCTATTACAGAAAACCACCCAAACTCACAAAGAAGAAGGAAGAAGGTGAAGTCTTGGTTTTTGTTCCGAGATTCAGGTGGTTTTAGAGTCTTTTTGCCTTCTGCAAAGCCCTGAGCCAGGTGTAACAAAGAGACGGAGTCTTCAGGTTCTGATTTTTCAAGGTTGCATGCTTTGTTTATTGTTTCTTATCTTACAATTTTCTCAGTGCCCAACTAAGGTCTGTGCAAGCTGTTCGGGCATCTGTCGACTCCTCCCACACTGGGCTGTCGCTATCTTTTATACTAATTGTTACATGTTCTTTATTTATCATTATTTGCCAATACCTATCACTTATACTAAACAGGTCATCCCTACTTTGACCCAATCTCTTTAAACTACTTTGTGCCACTGTCACTGCAGAAAATGGAGTGAGGGAAGAAGAAAGAAGCAGGAGACAATGCCCCAAATCCTCCATCTTGCTCCCATTCACTTCCATACTAAAAACCCAAACCTACTGTTTTCTCACCCTGTGATAAGCTAAGTTACTATCTTTCACACTCTTGTGGCCTGCAATCCATCCCGCAGTGCAGGAAGCCTTTCCCATGGACTGGGATCAAAGCCAATGTCCCTCTGGGCTCTGTGCCAGGGTCCCAGACCCCCCTGTCCAGGTCCCAGACCCTCCAGGGCAGCCAAAGGAATGTCCTGGACTCCAACAGTGAAGAAGAAAAACAAAGACAACACCCAAAATCCTCCATCTTGACTCATATGTATCATTATACACTAAAACCCCAAACTCTTAAGTTTCTAGGACTCCAACACGATGCCACAGGCATGTTGTCTTAAGCTAGTCTGTTTTCCTAAGATGGGTGCATTTAATAATAGCTTGAATTACTGAGAAACTTAAATACTTCAAACAAGTTGTAATATCTGAAATGCAGTTGTTCTTTCTAGGGAAACGTTAGCAGAATTCTTAAAAATCTGTATATTTGACTAAATATTGTGTACTTACTGTAACACAGGCTGTTGTGATTGGCATGCAGGATTGCAAATTGTCTTCTTGAAAGATTATTTTTAGTAATGTTGCAGTTTTTGAATTAGATCTGAAAGCAATCCCATGAAAAATAAGCTATGTAGTTCAGTCTTATGGCATTGCTTATTAAAAGCCCTAAAGATGAAGACTTGCAGCCTCCAAAGCACCACATCCCTGGACTTCCTGAAGCTGGTGAAACTGGGAACAGCTTTGGACCTGGAATTCTTGTGCTCTAATGCCCAGCCTTTGGCTCTGCCCCTTTTTTTACCCGCTGACCAAACAGCGCCAAGAAATAGTTGGAAAGAATAAAAGAAAAAAAGCACATCACCAATCAAAGCCAGAACAAACCAACAATGAACCAATAAAAAAACTACAATAAGACCAGTAAACCTGACAGATAACCCAGTGTAGCTGAGATTTCAAGATCTGTGTGTTACATGTGTTCAAAACTTGGTACTGTTTTACTTGTATGTCGATATTGCCCCCTTTTATATGATAAAGGTGGGCTGGAGTGTTTTGTTTTTGTTTTTTAACTCCTGCTTCAGCATTTTATAAGATTTTCTTTCTAGTCTCTTGCAACTAAAATCTTATGTTTCTCCTGAGTCTTGAAGGTCTTTTTAAGCTACTGACTCTGACCAAGATTTTCTTTTGCTGCTCAACTCTGTTCTTTTGATGTTCAGTTAGTCCTGATTCTGCTTGGTCTAAATAAAGCCTCCTTTTCTTCACTGGATTTTTCACCTTGGTGTTTGAATTCTCGTTAATCTGGGCCTTTGTCCTGCCGAAATAAGCTGTTTTGACCTTATCTGCTTCTTGGAGCAGCTGAAATACTTCTGTAGCTGTGTGGTGAAATATAGAGCAGGGCATGGATTTGTCTGAAAACTGTCACCAGCGGAAAATGTTACTTTTTAAGTATGTTATTTCTTGTCAGCATGATTTGCTCACAAAGGCCGAAGCCAGGAGCTGGAAGGTGGTGTGATGCTTCCAAATCTGAGTGGTTTGTAGGATGGTATCCAGAGCTTGCAGAAGGCCAAATGACAGTGCATTTTTGCCTGTTGTTGGCATAAGCAGAGGGTGAGATTTTCTATTTTAGTACTTGTTTTTTCCTATCTTTGAAAGTCTTTTGGTATGTATTTAGTGTCTAAAATTATTTGTTCATATAAATTATCAAAGGAAAGGCCAGTAACATACTGGCAAGGTAAAGGATGCTCAGATTGCTATTAATAAATTCTAGGCATAAAAGTGACTAAGTCGAAATGTAATATTGAAGATTAGAAGAAACTTCTCTGTTCAAATTGATTCATAAACATCTGAAATAACTAATATTCAGTTCTGACTTCTTAGTTACTGACCTGTAGAGGATATGTAGTTTTGTAGAATATGTTTGTGTTTGGTCCTTTAAGGTTGTGGGGTTTTGGTTGGGTTTTTTTGGTCATTAGTGTTTCTCATGGCAAATAGAGCCAGTGGGTTTTTTTTTGTATGCAGCATTAATGGCAGTATTTTGAATTTAGGAAGGATTATTATTTAATCACTTTAACGTGAACTCATTGTGCATCTGCTTGGTGTTGGGTACTTGACTCTGTTTTGCCCTAAGAATGTTCCTACTGTATATATGGAAAGGAGAATGTACAGGCTTCTTTGGGGCTAGAGTTTCTGTCCCTGAAATACGTTTCATTGTATACATTGGCTTGAGTCTTTCTGGAGAAAAACATTTTACAGAAATACACTTTCTTGTCATTGATTTAAATGTTTTTGATTCAAGATTTTTTTATTTTTTTTTTTTTTAGGATAAGGTAGAGAATGCAGTACATTAACTAATCAGACTTTTATTTAGAGCTGGATATGGAAATCTTGCATTTGCTGCTCTTGTTCTCATTATGAGAACTTCTTCCATTTTACTCTATTTCAAAGGTACAGTTCTTCTTGGCTTTATCTTTAAAGATCCTGTGAGAGCTGTAAGATGAAAAATATTTTTCTTGGACAGCCAACCATTGGTGATCAGCTGTTCCTTGTACCTTCAGCTTCCCTACTTCTGCCCGGGGAAATGGTACATGTTTTATTTTGCAGGCAGTTGACCACACTGCAGTGAGATCCAACAGAGAGCTGGAAGCTGAGCAAACATTTTCACAACAGGAAGATAGCAGAATCTCCAAATATCACTGAAGACTCTTACTGTTTATTTTATAAAGAATACTCTTAAATTCATTGGAGTTCAAATCAAGAAATGTAGACTGGGGATAGTGTTTCCTTTGTAAATTATTTGTTCCCCTATGTGCTTTTGTAACTAACACAAATGGTCTTTGCTGGAAAACACTTTGAACTCCAGCCTGGCTGTTCCCAAGAACATTGATGGACTCATTGATGGGTGATTTTACCAGACAAAAGGGAGCAGTCTCACCTACATTTATGGGTCCATAGAACTCAGACAAATCAGTTTTGGTAACTGTTCGTTTAAAATTGTTTAAGAAAAACTTTTAGGATAAGACAAATCATCTTGTTGGGATTTGGTGCTATTTCACTGAAAAAATACCATTAACTGAGTCACTTTTACTCCACCTATGCTTGCACTTAATTTTTGCTTTGAGCTGAGCACAGGTGTGGGAGGTTGCTGTGGCTCTGCTGATTAGATGCTATATTTTAAGTTGTAGTTGTGTGTCAATGTTGATGGTGTTTTATTGAGAATTACCTGGTTCTTTTGAGCTTCCAGGGCAGTTTAATCATAAAGCTGAACCAATCTTGGTGAAAGCCTGTTCTTTCTTTGTCCCACTGTAGAGTTTTCTCTCTTGTATCCCTTGCATTAATCTCAAACTTGAAGAACTGGTTAAGGGAGCTAAACTTGATGAAAATGCTTTTGTTGTATCATCTTATGACAATTCTCCATTCTGAAAAGAAACCCACCCAGCTTAGGCTTGTCAACTCAACAGAAGTATTGATCATCACATGTCCTTTCTACTTGATTCTTACATTTTTATGGTTCTGAACATGTCTATCCTAAGACCATTTACAGAGCCCTCAGTGTGTACTAAAGGTTGGCAATGGGATAGAGGTGCTTAAAAAAGCACAGGAAAATCCTGTCCTCCTGTGTTATTGCACAGCTCGGCACAGGCAGCAGGTGGTTGCTGCTGAGCCCAGTGCACAGGGGGAACCTGCTTCACCTGGAGGATGTGTTGCTCAGAGGTTGTCCCAGCAAAAGTCAGGCTGTCTGAAATGATCCTCTCCATGTCTGCGTAGCTGGGATTCCTGGTGGAATACAGGAATGTCTCTGGTGCCAGATGATAGTGAGCCTGGGTGAATAAATGCTTGCTTGCTGCAGGAGTGGCTTGGAGAGTATGGTATAATAGCAAGGCTGAGAGTTATGGGAATATCCAGGACTTTCAAGCTTTGGTTGTTTTAGATGAGGCATCTTTAAATCCTGTACCAATTCCCTGTGAGCTGGTCTTTTCTAAAATAGTTTCCCAACTGTGCAGCAAACCACTTTTAAGGGAAGGGTATGAGAATCACACCTGTTGGGCCTGCTTACTAGAGGGTCCAGAGTGCTTGCTTGGACTGATCTATCCACATAACATGCTGTTGATCCCTAGGCTTTGTCAGCAATAACTTTTTTAAAGACCTCCAAAATTTTAAGCTGTTACACTGAGACACTAAACAGTGATTTGGTTCTTACATAGGGTGATTGCAGCTGCTTTCTTTCCTTCCAGGCTTAATTTATGGAAGAAAGGACAAAAAGGGAATGGGTATATGCCAGAAGAGGCAGCGATATTATGCTGCTTTTATCTTGGTTTTACCTTTGCTGTTACTTTGGCAGCTGCATTTCTGATTTCCAAACTTGGCAGTTCCTCCTAAAAAATATTCACATGCTGAATCCAAATACTTCTATTAACAGCATCATCTCTACAGCAATTTTCATGGTAATGCAAAGTTTTCCCATTGCTTAGCAGCGTGTGTTTCTTGAGTCTCCCATTGTAGGTGTAACCATGTTTCACATCAAGTTGTGCATACCTGGATTTGGTGTGTGCAGCATATAAATGGTGCAGTGCATCTGATAATCAGGAATATAATTAATTTTTGTTGGGAAGAGAGATAAATGCCAACTTGCAGTTGATTGCAGTTTGCTGCTAGAATAATAAGCTTTTTTGTTTTATGTAACAGGCTGGATGGAAGGAAAACCATGCAACATTCATGAATGAACTGAAAAACCTTCAGGCTTCAGGACTAACATCCCTTGGTCAGGCACTCAGGTCATCGTTTGACTTGTTAAATCTCAATAGATTAGTGTCTGGAATAGACAATTATGGACAGGTAACAAATCTATATAGTCTTCTGTCTTTTATATTTCTAGGGGTTTTTAAATTATAGTTGGTGAGGGATTTTGGTGGTTCAAGTTCATTTTTGCGTTTATCTTTTTTTTTAATGTTGGATAGCTCTGTGTAAGAGCTTGAACTGGGAATTTTTTTTCTTATTATGGCTACTGAAAAGACCCTGGAAAATGCTGGCATTTTTTTTCCTTACTGAAGTACAAAGAAGCAGAGTATAAATGCCCCAACTGTAGACACACAGGAGTAGCCCATCTTGTGTGGTTCCACACCTATTTAAAAAATTACAGGATTATTTTGAAAGATTGCTTATCTTACTGTTTATTTTATAATGACCAAAGTACAAGCCTCTGAGCCTGTGTGTTAAGGTTGCTCTTAGCATTCTTGTGCTTTTGTCTGTAGGGAAGGAATCCGTTCTTTTTGGAGCCATCTATTTTGATTACCATCACAGACGGAAACAAACTGACAAATACAGCTGGAGTCCAAGAGGAGGTAAACTTGAATTAAGTTATTTCAGGTTATGATTGTGCAAATTGATGCTATGCTGAGATGACTATTAATTGTTTTTTTCCTGCTAATTGTACGTCTTCATTGTTGACCTGTTTTTATAGAGAATAGAAACTAGCTATCCTGTCACAGTCCAGCCCCTAAATTCATAGTCTGTAAAGGTTTTGAGATGAGAACTTCAGAAAAATTAATGGGTTGGAGAGAAATGGGGTCTTTTACAGATGAATGAATTTGGATATGATGTTTTTAGCTGTTTGTCAAATACTGCAAAATGTTCTTAAATCTTTTTTTACCAGCTTCATCTTCCATTGAATTCTCCTTTGCCTGGAAGTGAACTCACCAAAGAACCATTCCGTTGGGATCAAAGGCTGTTTGCTCTGGTACTGCGTTTGCCAGGAGCTGCATCTGCTGAACCAGAGCAGCTTGGGAGTGTGCCTACTGATGAATCTGCTATCACACAGATGTGTGAGGTTACAGGAGGTAACTGGATGCTTTTTCGCTTTGCTTCACATTTGGCATTTGCCTTGAAATATTTATTTTCCTTTAATTCACCTTCACCTCTTCTTGTTTTCTCTGTCTGAATTACTCTGTGTCCATGTGAATCCATGAAGGGCTTTCTTGGATTCCAGTAGCACAGGCGAACTTTAAAATAAAGCAATATTCCTATTTCAGATCTACATGTGAGAGCATTTTCTAAATGCAGTAGGAGGTTTTGGAAAATTTCTTTGGTTATTCTGGAGGTTGGCTTTTCTCATCATGAGGGGTTTTTTAATTTTTTTTTTAAGTGTTGAATTGAGCAGGACTGCTATTAGTGAGATGTTAATTCTGCTGCAGGGCTGATAAGCTAAATTTAATCTTTAAAAAGTAATTCTGGAGCCTATTGCATGATATGTTGATTAGAATTTTTTTTTTTTTTAATTGGAGCTTGGAGAAATTGTTGTGTGGGAGGAAGAGGTTTGGGTAGACAAAAGCAGATAGATTACATAGTCTTAGTGAAATCAGGCCTTCCTAAGGGCCTCTATAAACTTGGCCTTGGTCCAGCCTGATAGAGCCTTAATGGCCCCTTTTTAGTAACAAGTAAAATCTCAGCAGATTGTGGGGGTATGGTGCTTTTTCTTGGTTGTATTGCATTTGCAAAGTACTTTGCCTTTTACATAAACTTGTACAGTTTGTTGCTGTTCTTTTGGATAAAATTGCAAGCCCTGGCAGTGTGACTTAGGTAATAAAACATCTTCCTTAAATAAGATTACTCAAAATTTGCTTTTCTGTTTCCCCATGTAATTTCTCTCTTGCATAGGTCGTTCGTACTGTGTTCGGACACAAAGAATGTTGAATCAATGTTTAGAATCTTTAGTTCAAAAAGTCCAAAGTGGAGTTGTTATTAACTTTGAGAAGTCAGGACCAGACCCAGCTCCTATTGGAGAAGGTACAGTGATTGTTGGGGTTTTTTTCCCTGCTCCTGATGTTTAAAACAAAATGCTTTGTTTGTATGTAGATGTCCTTAAGTGTCTTCCATGTCCTTCCTGCCAGCTTTTCCCTGTAGTGTACAGGATGCATCTTTTACAAGTGTTAGTTTGATCCTTGCTAAGTTAAATGATGCCATATGTCTGCACATGCTTGTATGGATCATCTACTGCTGGCTGGCTCTGTGTCACTCCTACCTTTTTTTGGATGGCTGAGGAAAGCGAATGTTTGCAGGAAGCATTTAAGTTTGAATTACAGTGTTGTCAAGACTGTACTTAAAATAATTAAATCTAGCAGTAGTGTATTTAAACACTTAAACACCTTTAAAACAATCTCAATGCTTAATTTTCTGTACATTTTCATTCTGCTAATTGGTCACAGAACAGTAAGTTTCAGGTGAATGTTCTTAGCTGTGAGTGAAAAACTGCAAAGAACAAGGAATTACTTTGCTCTCTGTGAATCAAGGGCAAAAGAAGAAGGTGCACTCCAAATATGAAGCAGTTCTTCAGATTTGCTGAAGTTCATGGCTTATAGGAAGAGGAAAGGGCTGGCCAGTTCCAGTTTAGGAAGTTAGGATCCTGGAATATCAGAAGACATAATAGCTTTTAGCATCACCTGAACATTCTAGCAAGGCCAGCTTTATTCCTGCTTTCATTCTGGAATCAGCTTTTTCTATGTTTGTTTTCTCCTTTTGCTTATTTAAAGAAGGCTTTCCTATAACACAGTGCTGGACAGCACAGCAGCAAATTCCTATGTCTCTTGTGGCCCAAATGTTCTCTCCTATGTGGCAAAACAACTGGTGAAATTTGGGTGGGTTTTTTTGTTTACTTTATTTTGTGAATGGTGATGTACTGTGGCTATGAATGTATAAAAATGTCAAGACTTTTCATCTCTATGGGAATTGAGAAAGTCCTAAACTAGAGAGAAATATGATTGGATTTACCCAAGCTGTAAAAATCACTGCTTTTATAATGCAGAGAAACCAGACTGATGTGTCACTGAAACATGGTTTCCACAGTGTTACTGGCCAATTGTGTAAAGCAAGGAAAACTAGTAATGTAAAATCTTTTTAAATCAAGGAAGATTGGTTAACTGGGTGATCTCTGCTGTGCTGTTTGCTTTGAAGAGCAGTCTGAAAACTACTGGTTATATCTGTAGTGCTACAAAGTTCTTTGTCCTCAATGTGCAGGGGTGTTAGTGCTGGTGCACTGCAGTGGACTGGCAGGGAATGCTGGCCTTTGCAGCAGGCTGTGAGGTTAAGGGATCTGTGAATTGTTGTAATTAAAAATGTGGCAAAAGTTGCTTCCTGCAAGACGGATTCAACTTCTCCAAGAAACTTTGCTCCTCTTTGAGTTTCCACTAGTAGTAGCATGAGTCTGAGTGTTGCAGCCCTTGTAAAAATGAAAATGCCAATTCTCAGCCTTTCCAGGTACAGCAGAAACAGCAGCAGTAGCTTGGTGCTGCTTGTGGGAGCTGTCAGCAAATACATTTTCCATAATATATGAGTATGCCTTGCTGCACTCACTGTGTAATGGCTGTGCCACAGGAGCAGAAGGGAGATCAGGGCAAATATTGTAATTGTTTCTCAGATGGTTCTGTGATACACCTGGATGTGTACATTATTTCTACCTCTGATGTAAAGATCTGTGTCTTTGGAACAAGAGTAGTGAAATGCCTTATTGGCTGCTAATACAGAAATTTTGCTAGCAGACAAATGCATGCATGTAGCTTTTCATTTTATTTTTGTTTGTTATTTTGCTTTGTTTAAATTTTAGATGGACTTGTTGATTCATCCAGGCCCATCAATTCATTTACTTCTCAGCCGTGGCATAGTTGTCATAAACTCATTTATGTACGGCCTAACCCTAAAACGGGTGTTCCTGTGGGGCATTGGCCAATCCCAGAATCTTTTTGGCCTGATCAGAACTCACCAACACTGGTAAGTAAAATAAGAACTGAAAAAAGGATTCTACACTAATAGTTAAACAGACTGAAAATAGATAATGGATGGAGTAGTTTTTACTTTATCTATTTATAATATGATGTGACTTTGCTTTAAAAGGTCAAAACTGTTTTTAACAGAGTGGTATCATCTAATGTGGTTACTGTAACCTGTGACATTTCTTGTATCCAGAAAATTCACTTCCATGTATACGGTTAGTTAATTTGCTGAATGGTTTTTAAAGGTTATAAAATTGAACTGTAAGTTACTTCAAGTACCACAAATCATAGTGAGCCTATTAAATTTTAATCAAAGCTTTATAAAATTCATTTACATGGAAAAAGGAGTATTTGTTTTTGAAAGATCAACTATGGGCTTTTTTCCTTAGTATTACTTTATGTGTGGACTCTTCTTTCACTAGCAGGAAGAATTAAAACTGAAACAGAAGAGCTACTGCAGAAAATGAGGAGAAAACTATTAATTTCTCCTTTTCTTACTGAAATGATCATACATTTGGCATGCCTCACTAGCCTTTCTAAACATCTCTCTTTTGTTAGGCGTGTTTTGTTCCTGCACTTTGCAAGTGCACAAGGTACTGTCTGTCCATTCCCCTTGCTCCCACCTCCTGATTGAAGAGGAAAAAAAAAAAAAAAAAAAAAGAAAGAGATTTGTAAAGAATTCTTTGAGAGATTCTTTGTGAATTGAGCGCCGTCTCATATCTGTTTTTCTGTAAACTTCAAGTTGGGAAGAAGAGTTGAAATTTCCTTTAAACCTGTCTGCTGTGTTGTTGTAGTTGTTTGACATGAAGGCTTTTAAATATAAAGATAAATAGCGGCATATTAACCATGTTTTTCTCTTAGTGGGAAGAATATATCAGTGTGTGACCATTTTTTTTCAGTTAGAGAAATAGTTAATCTATATTCTGTTATGGGAGCTTGTGTTTTACTCTCTTTGAAGGAATATTGTGGAAACTGAATGTTTTAAGAATTATAGGATGGTGAAAAACCTGCTTATGGATGTTTTTAACAGAATTGGTTTGTTTACCATAAATATGTAAAAATTGATACCCTCTTCCCTCCCTTTAAGCCTCCACGCACAGCTCACCCCGTGGTGAGGTTCTCCTGTGTGGATTGCGAACCCATGGTCATAGACAAGCTTCCTTTTGACAAGTATGAGCTTGAGCCTTCACCCCTCACCCAGTACATCTTGGAACGGAAGTCTCCCCATACCTGCTGGCAGGTACTTGCCCTTTATTTGATTCTAGAAATGTAATGGGTAATCTGAGGTACTTCAGTCTTTGCAAACTTGGAGAATTGGGGTCTAGTTTAAACTTTGCAGCAGATGAGAAGAAACATGTCAAGGTTTCACTTACCTCCTTTCTAAGAGAAGTATCAGGAGTCAGAATTGAGTGTTCCCTCCACAGGCTTTGTAATCTCATTTAATTCTCTTTCTGGGTCCATCTCATTTTGCTAAGAAATATGCCCCCCAGGTTCCATTTCTGGCTAAATTGAAATTCTCTGCAGGCTTCCATTTGCTTACAGGGAAAACCCAGCACTAGTTTCCATCATGTCACCTAATGAACAGCTGCAAATCATTTTTACTTGATGGTTGAAGCTGCTAATGGGAATTGAATGGAAGCTTTTGATCCTGTTGGCTAGATTGGTCTTGAAGAGGTCGAAGTTCTGTTGCTGAAATCCTTTGTCACATGCTCCTTTTGTAATTTTTTTATAAGTTTCTGTGTCCTCTGTAAAATCAGGCTTCCTTCTTGGTGGTGTTCTTTTAAATATTAGCCTAATGTGTACACCGGGAGTGTGCTTAGTATGCTACTTCAGCTGGAAAGGTGAATTTGGTGTCTCTGTTTTTGTATCCCTAAAAAATACTACAACTTAGTTCAAAATATGCATATTCAGAAGAAAAATTAAGTTACTTAAAAAAAAAACTAATTTCAAAAATGTCCTTTAAACATTCATAGGTACATTATTTGCCTGTTACTAAAATTACTGTGCTGTTTTTCAGAAATAGCTTTTCTACTCCCAGCTACATGAGACTTTTACAAATCAGAGAAATAGGCTCATTGTCATAGAAACCATGTGAAAAACCCAGTTGTTCCTTATGCCCTGAAAAAACAGGAAAACCACTTGCTATTTGCTGCAAGGTTGTTTTTTTTTCCTGGGAAAACTATTTTTGACTTAGATGTGGGTTATTTTGCTTACCTCAGTCAAGAACATCTACCATTTTTATCCTGTTCAAATATTGTTTACATGTATTGCTTTTCAGGGTTAAGACCCTCATATATGTGCACTTAAAAAAATAAAGTCAATTTTAAGAATGTTGGCACTGGGCATAATCAAGATATTTCTTGGGTGGTTGTTTTAATTTATATGCTTAAAAACACTTTGAATTTATTTTTATCAGTGTTGTAAATATTACTTGTGCTATTTTTGAGTCAGAAGACTGATTTCAAATAGCTTGTTTATTTTAACATTCCTTCAACAGATGTCCCCTAACCTATTTTAAATAATTTCAAAAACTTCAGGGCATCACTTCACAGTAGTTTCACTAAAGCAGTAAAGATTACTCTGTGAAGAGCATTTCCACACTTACTGGGTGTACACTAAATGCTACGTCTCAGTTTTGTGACTGGGGAATATAAGTCCATACTCACCCTGATGTGTTCAGATTTGTCTGTGCTTGATAATTTACCGTCTTAATGCAGTTGGATTCAGATTGATTTGAATTTTTAAATGCCCCATGCTTAATATTCTTCACATTCTTCATTCTAATACAGCAATCTCTCTTATTCTTTGTCAGGTATTTGTAAGTAGCAGTGGAAAATACAGTGAACTTGGCCACCCATTTGGATATTTAAAAGCAAGCACTACTTTAACCTGTGTAAACCTCTTTGTGATGCCTTACAACTACCCTGTTTTACTTCCATTGTTAGGTAGGTAACACATCTGCATTGGACTGCCAGTGCAGCTGCTCCAGAGTAAAAGCAAAACAGTAATGGTTGGTGTTCTGCCTTAGTTTGAGACATTATAAAATAATGGAGATCAGAGCGTAGAGAATGTTGCAAACTCTTTTAACGTATTTTGGGAAGAGAGGATTTTCATACCCCCTCTCCCTTTTTTTCTCTCCAGCAGAGGAGGAGAGCTACCTGCTTCCAGTGCATGTTTGATGCTGTTCACCTCCTAGACACATAGCCTCTTCCTTAACCTGGAGTAAGCTTCAACCTCCATTCTTTTCCCTCATTTAGGATGTGGTGTATCCAGGTTTTGCAGTTGCTCTTGTAGCAGCTTATTTTTTACTGGAAGATGAGATGCAGTGTTTGTCACGGGTGTTGGGAAGAGGGAATTCCCTAATGCAGTTTAGAGCAGTAAGAAGGAATTGAGCGGTGAAACAGTCTGCATTTCTTTCCTGCCCAAAGGACCAGGTTTTGGGTTTGTTTTTTTATTCCCACAATGAAATTATTTTCTAAGGAAAGATGAGATGAAAAGGTGCTGTGTGAGTAACTGCCACAGTAATTGTGGTTGGTAGGGATCTGGCATAAAGATAATGGCAGAGAGGAGTTTCCAGGGTGCCACTAACCGTTTCAGTTGCAGATGCTGTAAGGCTTTTTTGTTCTAGTTTTTGTGGGTGGGTTTAGTGATACTGAAGAAGTGACCAAGAGAATTGAGTCTTACTGTCTTACACAGGATTTTTCTATTCATTTCTAGGAAAAAAAAAAAAATCAGAACACAATTCAGGAATGCTTTTTCATAATCCTGGTCATAACCAAAAAAGAAGAAACTTGTGCTTGCTGATTATGTGTCTTTTATAGTTATCTACATAGCCTGATAATTATCCCAAAGTGTGCAAGGAGGATGAGAGTTTCAGTGACTTTGTGGTTCCTGAAATACTGCAGCAGATCCACTAGCTGAAAAGCCATCACTGATCATAAATTAACTTCCCTGTTCATTTTGATGTTGACATTTACAGTTCTGCTGTGTCTTCCCTGGCAGCTCTTGTCTTCCCCTTGGCTTTTTTTTTTACAGGGGTGTAAAGCTCTTCCTTCTCTTTGAGGAAAGGCACTTTTCAGTGTGTAGTGCTATTCTGTGGTTTACTCACCTGGTAATTGATTCCTTACATTTCTGAAGGATCTTCAAAGGAAAATGCAGAGCTTCCACATTGCCTGAGTTGTAAAGCAGATGTTTTCTTGAGGGCATGAATCCCATGCATTCCATATTGTTCATACAAACACACACAGTTACCTTCAGCTCTCCTTCCAGGACTTTGTTTATCCTTGGTCTCTAAGGCATGGTAGAATTAAGTTCTGTGGAATATACTTTCAACACAAAAGTAGATCTGGGCCCTTTTCTATTTAGCAGTATAGAAAATGACTGAGATGATAAGCAGCATACCTGGTAAATTATTTGTAGATGTTTTTAGCAATAATGACTCTGTATTTGGCTCTGTAGGTAGGTAGGAACACTCCCCATGTCTTGCTTCATACACGCTAGTAGTGGATACTGATGGTTCAGCAGAGGACTGATTTGAGTGTGTAAAACCAATTTTTCATTACTCTCACCCAGATTTAAAAGGATGTGAACTCCCAAGACCAGGAGAAGTCTGCTCCATTCAGCCACTACCTCCCATATGGTTGCCTCAGTGTGATTCTAGTGGCTCCTGCCCTACTGGTAGAATATTGTGTTGGAGGACTGGTTGGGACGGTACCATGGATAATCTGCCTCTGTTCCTTCTGGTGACTCTTTCAAAGACAAAACCACTTTACAGCTGTATATTTGTACTGTATTATCAAATGTATTCAACCTTATAAACAAATAGTAAGATGCTTAAGGATTTTTTTGCTTGCATTTTTGTTATTCTCCTGCATTTCTAAGCAGGCAAAGTTTTAGTTCTCATTTTGGAAAATAGTGTAAGACAGCCCTAAAAACAGGTAAGATAGGTAGGCATGAGGCAGCTTGCAGGTGATACTCAAGCAAACTAAAACAAGTTGTAATGGTCTGTGGCTGAAGGAGGTAAATTGTACCACATCTTATAGCTTTGGTGATTTTATGTCTTGGTTTCTGCAGGAGTGGATTTGGGAATGCTGTAGCTTCTCCTGGCTTTTAACTTTCAGAGCCTGCATTCAGAAGCTTTGTAAGGGAAAGGAGCCAATTAATAGGACTTGATAAAACAGTGGAGCCGCACAGTCCGTGTGTTAATGGACTCATGCACTGTGGTTGCCTGACAAAAACACGGGTCTCTGGTCCATTTCCAGTGGTGATGGATAATGTGGGATGAGCAGCTCCAGTTTGCCTTCAGAAAGCTACAGAGGAGTCCTGACTAGCTTGGTGGTAGTTTGCTCTCAGAACTGAGGTGGGGTGCAGTTCTTTCTGTTCAGTGGGAGGCTACTGAAGGCAGAGCTTTTCGCAGACAGATGCTGATGTGTTTCAGTGATGAATGGTTGGCCCACAGATGATAGAAATTTCCTCTTGAAGGATTGTTGCAAAGCTGTTGTACTTCAGGTGCTGTTCTGTTTAAAAACATTTGTACAGCCAAGTTCATGAAGCAGAAGGTGAAGGAGGGGTTTTAGGGAGAGCTAAGTAAAGATGAGATATAGTTCTTAATGCTTCTGCCTTGCCTAAGATGTTTCCTTGGCTCCTTTTAGCTGCATGGGTGGGAGGGCAAGCACTTCTGGGCAGTAGGAGTGACTGTTCATTGGGAGTGTCAATAGAAGCAGCAGTGAAACAGCCATGCAGGAAATGACTTGAGAAGGTGGTTAAATACCATTTTTCTGTGAATCTAAATATGCAATAGTATGAGCACTTAGAAAATGTCTGCCTGTGAAGGACTGCAGCATGGACAGTTTCCTTTGATGCAAGTAATGATTTTACATTTTGGAAACTAAGGGCTATGTTCTCACCAGTGTGAACACGGCATGCTGTGGCTCTGGGAGGGACAGCCAAATACATTTTGATACATTTTATATCAATGGGGAAACAGTGACACAATACCTTTCTTAGGTAATGATGGATGCTGTTTTCCATTGCAGTGCCTTAAAAATGGCTAGATGGTTTGCAGGGAAGGAAACTGTTTTCTGTGAATGTAAAATGAATCTACTACCTAGAATAGTGTCTCTATTAGTGCATAATTAGAGGAATTACAGGAGTCAACAGGGAATGGTGGTGTATTTGCTCAGGTGGAATTTAATGTGAGTGTTGATTTTAAAAAAAAGCAAAAAGTTTAAGTTTTACTTTGGGTTACATAGTGCATGAACTGTTGTAATTTAGGCTCCAGCTGAACTACCTAAATTACCTGCTGACTCTCTTCTCTCTCATGCTCTTTTTTTTTTTTAACTGTTCACTGATCTTAAAAGGTGCATCCAGCCCCCTTCTATAGTACTGAGTGTTAAAAGTGTGTATTGTTGTCCTGTTTGTCACAATTTGGTTTGTTTTGTACATTAATCTGAAATGGAGAAAGACTTTGCAATACAGTTTTCAGTTAACTGGTCTGTGTGGTTTTACCTGATTCCTTGAGTTGTTGCAACTTGCAGCCTGTTCCTAATGGTTTTTAATACCATGTTCCCAATTATACAGTGCTTTTAACTCCCTCTGAGTTCATAAGTAAAAAAGAATTCTGCATTAAGTGGACTAAACAGAAATAACTATCTGAAAATAATTAGGTAGAAGTAAAACTAAATTATGTAAGGATTTTTTCAATACTTTTTGATTTTTATCTGCAAAAGTTTGGGGTTTAATCTATGAAAGACATAATTAACTGCATTATTGTTAGTTTGCTTATTTGTATAAATCACCATGTGCAACCCAGTGCACAGGGGAGAGTGCCTTTCAAGTGCCTGTGTTGCAATCTGCTAACAGTGTGTGTCTCAAATTCTCAAGGTAGAGGCAGGTAAGATGCTGATGGTGAAGTTCTCTTTGAAACTTGTGGCTGTGTTTACCACCCTTTGGAGAGGGTGGCAGTTCCTGCAATGAGTTTGTGCTGTGGGGAGACTGATTTTTAAAAAGCTAAAGCTCTGCATAGGTTTGAGAAGTTTTTCCTAGGATAGCAGAGATCAGGGAGGTGCTTTTGAATTTGATGTCTAGGAGTAGAACTGTGCTGTGGATCAGGATCCCAGCTGGTTGAGCTGAGGAGTGGCTGTGCCATGTCACAGTGCTGTGCTCTTACTGGTACAACCTCACAGTGCAGCGAGACACTAATCGAGTGCTGATAAGGGGTTTAAGGTTCAAGCTGTACTCAACCAGCTCATAGACTGTAAAATATTAGGACATACTATAATATTGAACATATTGCTTTTTAAGTTGTTTGGGTTTTTTTTATGTTGAATTTTGAGAGGGGTGTAGTTTAACTTGCATTTTGCTGCAAAAAGGTAATAGGTCTATGAGATAAGAATGGATGTTATATTTGCCATATGTCATGATATCATCCCAGGTTCTTTTGTATAATAGTGCTAAGCTTGAAGTATATTGAGATTTTAAATGGAATTTTGATTTGTCCTCTCCAACTCCAGCCCACTTTCTTCAGGCCAGAGAAGAAAAGAAGTAGCATCTGTAGTATGGTTTTTATATGTACTCCAGAATTCATTTAGATTGGAAAATACCTGTAATTGAGTGTGGGTTGACTATGAAAACTTGGGAAGTAGTATCATAATATCTGTTCAATTTGTGCAGAGTACTATGCAAGTCAAATTTTTTTCTCCAGATATATCTTCCTGAAAACTCAATGTGGAGAAAACAATTTCCTTGCTGCATCTGTCTTTTGCACACCCTCTTCTCTGTATCTGTCTCCTGCAGCTCTCCCCAGCTAATTTTTGGACATCCCTTTCTCCAGACCTGCATATCCTTCCATTAGCCTCACTTTGCCAGCATGCTACAGTCCTACTAAGAACCTTTATTTCAGTGGGTAATTCATAATTGCAAATGGTAAATTGCAGCATGCTGTGTTTGGCGTAGAGTCCACAGTCACGGTTCATAGTGTGCACAGCAAATAGGCCCATGCTTCACCTCAGCCATTCCTAAATGGCCAGGTGCACACCTGGAATGAGCAAAGTGCCCAAAGGAAAGAAATGTCTGGTTGCCCCTCTCTTAAAGGACAGCAGTTTTTGTAGCTAATTTCTGTCTCTTATCTATACCTGTGGGAGACTGCTGCCCTGGCATGAGGCAGGTGTTGTAGCTGTGTAGCTGGAGGTAACCCCTTGTCTGCTGGGTGCAGCTGCTGCTGTTGGCAGCAAGCCCAGCAAAGCTGGCCAAAAGGATTCCCTGATTGGACTTTTTTAATTCTTTCCCTTTGATGCCAAAGAATATTTTTACTGGAGACCAGAATTCATCACACAGGTTGAACAGAAGAAAGCTGGTTTGAAAATGGAAATTGAACCAAATTAATGTTATCTGATTCAATCAGATACAGGGACTCCCTGATGTGCAAGAGAGAGGCAAAGGGAGGTAAAACTCTTTAACAGGTGGATCTGTTGCACCTTCCATGCTGCTGGTAGTTGTGTGCAGTGTTTAAGTCTGGTGTACGTTGTAAGTTTGCTTGTAATGGGGACTTGCTCTGGATTGCCTACTGCAGCTAGGACTGGGGATTCCCAATCCTTCACACCTCAGGTTAAGAGCAGTTTTTGGAGAGAAGCCCCATTGGGAGATGGGTGGGGGGAGAAAACTGGGGGAAAGCTGGCAGGTATTATTTTGCACAAAGCTAAAGGTCTGGGACTGCATAAATTATACCTTCATTTGTTGTTTTCCTTGTTGCAGATGACTTGTTTAAGGTTCACAAACTTAAGCCAAATCTGAAGTGGCGACAGGCTTTTGACAACTACTTAAAAACAATGCCTCCTTACTACTTACTGGTATGTTCCTCTTCACATCTCATCCTGTGGGGTATAATGGCTGGTGTGACCAGAGTCCTTTGCATCATACCTCTTCATAGTAAATTTTTTTTACGTAATTATGATGGCATTTTAGGTAGTTAACATTCTGCCTTTCAGAGGTATGTAGATTAGAGCAAACGTTTTTAAGAATTAAAAAAAAAAATTGTAGAAGTTTTGTAGTAGTAGTAGTAGCTATGTTAATATCTTAAGTGTTTCATAATTGTGTTTTCTAATCATTAAATATTAAATGAATTTTGATCAAAAGTACTTCAGAATGTTCAGAGAAGCCAAATTTGGCATTATTTTTGTAACTGGATAAAGAAAATGCAGATTAGGTTGTTTGTTAATGTGGGTGAAGTGCCAGAACTTGGGAAGGTGATATTGACTGGGCCAAATAAAGGGTGGAGGGAGGCACTGTGTCACCTTTTACGTGTAGCTTGGACAATGCACCTCAATATGGACTTGCATCATCCCGGCTATTCTGGACCTGAGCCTTTGAGTGGAAATTACCAGTGGCACCACGCTGTGTGGTGTCTTGGTGATGTGGCATAATGTCCATTGTGAGCTAGTTAAGACACCAAACTCATGTCACGTTATCTGAATAGACTAGAATTTTAGTGGCCAAAAGTGGAAAAGCTAGAGCACTAATCTATGTGCCTTAGCTTCCTATAATTGAGCTTATAAATTTCTTTTTTAAATACTTATTCTCTTACTATTGTGTATTTTGTTTTCCTTATAGCCATTAAAGAAAGCCCTAAGGATGATGGGAGCTCCAAATCTGATATCAGATAATTTAGATTGTGGACTTAGTTACAGTGTTATCTCTTACCTTAAAAAACTCAGCCAACAGGTAGTATTGATGAAACCTTTGCAATTAGAAGTGTGTTGATTATTTAGTTTGTGGTAATCTCATTATAAAGCAGTTAATTCCTGTGGGAGTTCATATGGGTGTGCAGCATATATTATAATTGAAGATTGGTGAGCATTTCCACTGTAAATATGGGTGAATCCAGTATGGTTCTGTAGCCAGTGATTGTGCCTTCTGTAAGTGGTGGAGAGGAATGCAAATGAAATCTCTTCAGCTATACTTTAAATATCTGCTAGACTTTAAACTCCAAATATAATCACTAATTGTATTTATGGCTGCTCTTGCCATTGTTTTTCACAGCTGAAGGCAGAGGCTTGCTTTCAGTCTTATGTTTATTTCCATGTGTCCCTTGGCAATGTGTATTTTCAAAAAAAAAAAAACCAAAATGTGTGTTCTTGTCCATGGGGAGTAAAATCACAGTTCAAACTTTATAACTGAGCTTCCTGTTTCCTTCAGGTCAAAGTCTTTCTATGTGTTAAGTGTGACCTGGTGGGAAATAGGCCTATGTATCTTTTTCTCTTTGCCAAGACTGCCATTCCAGGTGTAAGGGCCTGGAATTCTTCCTCCTTAGCATGAGGGACTCTTAAAACAGCAGTTCAATACCTAGAAGGCAGTAGGGAAGCAGTGCAGCCTTTAAAATTACAAAGAAAAAATCCTCTGCCTTAAAGAATGCACAAAATACATCCCAGAGCCTCTGAATGACTGAGCATCTACTAGCAATAAAACTTCCTGTGGTATTTTGGTAATCTAATGATATGCAAATTCATATGATTTATCTACACTGTGGAGTTGGAATGACTCAAGATGGCTGCTGTGGCTTTCACACACGTTCTCAGCACATGGAACAGTTTGAATGTGTGGAATGCATTATAAGCTCCTGTATAGGCACAGGCAGTTCCAGAATTCTGCTGTGTTCCTGCTGTCCTTAAATTCCGTTTCCCACAGATAATTAAAGCAAACACTGCAGAGGAGATCTGGGGGAAGTGGATCTTGCAATCAGTAGGTTTTTGGGTTTTGGTTGATTTGGTGCTTTTTTTTTTTTTTTTTTTTTTCCCTTTGGAGGTATTGCTAGTGGGTAAAAAAACCCTTAACTCTGAATACAGTTAGAGCTTAATACAGTAAAATTCTCTGTAGCTGTAGTAAGAAATCTGCTAATTGGAGAAGTGATATATTTTTAGAAATGTACTCGTAAAACAGATTTCTTTTGCAACTTTTCTCCCTTATATTGTTACAAACATACAGGGCAAACCTTAGTTCATAGGTTGCTTCAAAATTAGACTGAAATTATATTATTATATCTGAATAATACTGTTGTTTTAGATGCAACTTTATTGTAACCTAAGGCATCCTACCTTCCATTTTGGTATTTCTTTCCCTTTAAAGATGGTTCTTCAGGGACACAAGAGAGTCACAAACTTGCAGCAAAATCAGGGATATTCACAGACCTCCTACTGGCATATAAATTTAGATACACTGGCTAAATATTTTTCGATATGCTAGCACATTAGGATTTCTTTATGCTTGAAATCTAATCTATGTAATCCAATATATCCCTGGGTAGGTAGTAGGGAACTAAATTTGTAGCTTTATTCTGCTATATGTACTGTATGTTTTGTACTGAGAATATGCTGATTCTTTAACTCACGGTGTGATTCCATTTTAGACAAAAATAGAATCGGAACGGATAATAGGTTCAGTGGGTAAGAAAGTTCCACAAGAAATTGGAATAAAAGTGAAAAATCACTCTAGTGGCCTCTCCTTGGTACACAGTAGGGATTTTAAACAACTGCTGCATGGGATCACTGGGGAATCTCCTCTGAGACTGTCAGAAATGAATGTTAAAGAATTTACTGGATTCCACATAGGACTTTTAAACAAGGTAAACAGCACTGTGATCTTGCATGACTAAGCAGTTAATCTGATCTGTTTTAAATGGGTAACTTTTATGGACTTAGTGTAGAAAGAAGTACCTTGGCTGAACTGTGATGAGTACAGCATAGACACAAGGAGGGAGAAGAATAAATGCAATATTTTTGCACTTGATTTTGGGACACTTTGAAAACCCCATGGTAGTAAATGAAAATTACTGTGTTTTAAGTGCCAGTCTCTGCAAAAGACAGCTATTGTTGTTCATCCACTAATTAATGTGCCTACTCTTAATGGAGCTGAAAGCACTAATGCTGAACAAGCTGGTGTTGAAAAGATAGCCACTGAGCTGCTTGTAGCCAGTTATGAAGCTCTAAAGTTACTTAAGAATATTTTTTTAAAGTTAATGGTATTACAGTTCATAGTGGAATTTCTCCATGAATGTGAACTGATGGATTAACTGAAAGTTACTTATTTTGTTACAAAACTAGGATTTGAAGCCACAGGCATTCAGAAATGCATATGATATTCCTCGTCGCAGTCTTCTAGACCAGCTAACTAGAATGAGAACCAATCTTCTGAAAACACACAGGCTTATCTTGGGGCAGGATGAAGGTAAGGAGTCACAGTTCTTCATCAATAGTTTGAAGAGAATACAGCTATTTTTGTTATTTCCTTAAGGTAATGGTTTTTGTCTCTGGTGTGGGAGCAGAAGTGGCCCTTGCATCTCTTGCTGAGTCAGACAATGTCCTTTTCTTGACTCTGAAGGGGAAGGAAGGAAATCTTTGCCTTCTGTCATGCAAGATGTCATCCTTGCTTTGAAATTTAAAATAAGTTTCATGCAAGAGCTTTCACATTCACCAGGGTTCAGTAGACGTGTTATAAAGTGATGGAGGCTTACGGCAGAGAGGAGCTCTCTGTTTTTTGTGAGGTGCTGGTGGTCTAAAGATGCAGTTTCGGGATAGAAATTAAACTTGCTTATTTTTTATTCTTCTGCCAATTAAGCTCAGCTCTTGCTAGGCTTAGTTCCACAATTGTAGTCTTCAGCTCATCCTCTGTAGTCAAAAGAAATAATCAGTTCTAGTTCTTAATTGCTAACACTTGAAATTGAGGTGTGAAGTTTGTATTGCCTTAATTTTAAGACTAAATTAAGATCTCTCTTCTGTTGCAGACTGCCTTCATAGTGTTCCTGTTGCTCAGATGGGAAATTACCAGGAATACCTGAAAATGATGCCTTCACCTCTTCGGGAAATTGACCCAGATCAACCAAAAAGACTCCATACATTTGGCAATCCATTTAAACAGGACAAGAAGGTAGGAGGGGCCTTGCTGCCTGCTGTGCCTTTATATTTAACGCAACTTGAAATAATTTGTGAGTAGAATTTCTCTCCCACAACTACAATATATTGCTAACCTGTGCAGCTTGTGGAAAGGAGGGATGTTTCCCATATGGTCCAAGAGGAATGTGTATGAAATCGTGCTGATTTGCAGAGTGGCACTGGGCTCCCTCTGGTTACGTTGGGTATCTCTGTTCTGAGAGCTGTCAAGTGTTCTGAAAGCCACTTGAGTCTGAACACAAAGGGACTCGACTCATCAGTGGATTGGTGAAACAGTTGCTGTTTTGTACTGCTACTTCAATTATTACTTTTTTTTCAGGGTATGATGATAGATGAAGCCGATGAGTTTGTGGCTGGGCCCCAGAACAAGATCAAGCGTCCCGGGGAGCCCAACACACCGGCGTCGCTGAAGAGGCGGCGCAGCATGTCCCCTCTGCTGCGGCGGCCGCAGTCACCGCCCGTCGTCACCAACCACGTGGGTGGCAAGGGGCCACCCGCTGCTCCTGGCTCCCCCTCCTACCTGAGCCTCAAGGTTGTCCCGGCAAATAAAGGTATACCGAGCTGTGGTACAGCAGCTTAGGTGACGGGGGGTTTGGGGAGGAAGGGAAAAGGTTCTGCCAGCGTGTCTGTGGTTCGCTGTTATGTAGGAGTGGGTTTCTTTTGTTGGCTTAGATAAACAGGCTGCTGCTACAGCTGATGAAATCTGAAATTAAAAAAAAGCTGTTTGGAGATAGAAAGTATCTCAGATCAGCTTTTAGTTTTTCTTTGTGTATTCTGTGGCAAAGAAGGCAAGTTAAAATACGGTTGTTTAGTTTCCCACAAACAGGAATTTTCATACCCACCTGTTTCAGCAAATGGAGTCAGAAGAAAACTCCGTTGGCTGGGTTTTGGGAAGAGAAGGAAGACATGAGTTTACTTAGGAGTCATGACATTGCACTAGGAATACAGAACATGGAGACTTCACAATAGTGATAGGAGATGTAACAGTCCAAAGGGGAAGTATTCCCTTGGTTACATCCACAGTTGAATAAAAGTATTAGAGTGTTGTCCAGTGCTGTCAGATTGCTGCACAGCACTTCAGACAAAAAGGATACAGAACTACTTCTGTTTAGTTCTTTTGATGCTGCACTTATGCACCAGTAAGATATGTATTTTTCACTTGTAGATACCAGTAACAGTGTTGTCCAAGATGGCAATGGAGAGAAGAAAGCAGAAAATTGTCAGTCAGTGGAGAAGCAAATTGATGGCTTACCTGTGCAAATGGCTCCTGTGGTTCCACCTGCTGTGGGAGAGAATGAGATGTTACCCGACGACTTAGACTCCTTACCTGTTGAATTCAATTGTTTAAGTGAAGATGGGTTGGATCATAAACCTGGTACCAATGCTCTTGTTCGAGGGGCTCTGAATTACAGTGTGAGTGGAGATGACCAAAAGCGGGCCATGGAGTCTACTTCTGAATCTGTGCCAAATTCCTTTAAAATAACACCTACCATGTTGGAGGGAAACAATGCTGACATCAAAATCAAAGTGATGAAAGAGGTTCGCAAGCCTGGAAGAAGTAAGTTATTTGGGTTTCTTTATTTTATTAGTATATATTATATGTGGTGTGAGAAAAGTTTTCCTAGAAGAAAGGAGCTATTTTCAGTATACACATAACTTCAGATTTTGAGTAATTTCTGGTTGCTCATAAATGAGCAATGGAGGGGCAAAAAAGGAGCAAATGCTGTGCAGGTGAGTTGAAGTTTAGACTTGTGCTTGGGAGGTTGAGTGCCAAGTCACCCTGTTTGCCCTCGAAGACAAGTTAACTGGTATAAGAGGTGCCCTGTGAAAGCAGCACCTTTCAGAGGTTTTGGTTTTGTTACCAGTGATCTAATGAGGCTGAATGCTCTGGCTTAGGCTGCACTGCTCCTGTGTACACAGTGTGTTTGTTGCTCTGTGTCCATCAAAACTCCCTTTGCAGGGCAAAGGCACATCTCTGTAAGGGTGCATCTTGGAATATGCTTGAAAGGGAGTAGTAACAGTTTCTAGCAGAGTGATTTTTTTTTTTTTTTTTTTTAATTTTGTGAGACCAATTAGTGATGAAACACTAAGAGTTGCAAACTTGTAAGAACTGAAGACTAAAAGTGACATTCTGCAAAGTGGGCTCGTCCAATTTTATTCCAAATTCATGCCTAGTAAATGGTGATGTAGAGTAAAACAGTGTGTTCAGTGTGAGTCACCTGTCTTGCTGCAGAATTCAAGCAGTCATCAACAAAAGAAGCTAAATTGTAGTGGCTTGAATATGTACATCTGTTCAGAGGTCTGACCATTTATCCTCCCTCTGTCTACTGCATCACTCAGAGCAGACTGAAACTCCCTGGAGTCTGAGTCCAGATGATCAGGCCCCTTTGAGTTTCCTCGGGACTCAGCCCAATGGCAACTTAATGGAGAGAGAAACAGCTTTGATCCCATTGTCCGAAAAGTAAATTTAATAATACTAAAATAAGAAACCAAACTGGATCAAGGCAGTAACAAGGGGCAAAAGGCAAAATGCCAAAGGCGGGGTCTTTGGTCAGACAAGAGGTACTTATGCACCCTCATGTGGGTGGGGAGTTAAGGTGGGGTCTGAGGGAAGGGTCCAATGGGGGACAACAATTAAGAATATTAAAATTCTTGCACCAAAAATCAACCTATGATAACACAGAGAACTAAGAACTTTCTAGTAACAATTTGCATAGAGAGCATGTGAATAAGCCTTTTGCTTATGGCACTGAAAATGGGGTTTCCCAAGGCATTTTTCCAGGGTTCTCTTCTTCCCCAAGGAAACTGCCCTCTACAGCAGATTCTTGGTCACAGCACCATAAATGTATTCATACTGGGGTCAGTTATGGGAAGTAGTGAAACAGTGCTGGTTTTAAATTTGTTTCCAATTTAATATGTCCAGTTTATTCTTTTGCAGTGGATATATTTACCTTGTACCAATGGGACAGTTGTGTTGTGCTCACACTAAGGGTTGATAATTTGTCTTCCTAGAGATCTAATGGCAACCTCTGCTTTCAGAAACGATGGCTCCAGGCTAGATCAGGGTTTGGTGGCCCTGTGCATGTTAACTGTGATCATGGAAATGGGAGGCTTCTCTCTACCCAGCCTCCATTTTCTGAGGATAAATGTTCCTAGCTGCTGCTCTTTAATGAGAACCTTAATCTTTGGTGCCACATTTGAATTCCCAGGTCATCACTATTACTTTAAATTATTCTATCACCTGTGTTCTGCTCTTAAAGCTAATGCATGTGTTTTTCTTGCCTTATGTGTTTTATCATACAGAGATACATGAAACTGTGCTTTGCTTTTCCTTTTTGGCTCTTGAGCTTTTCTGAAATTGCATCTGCAACATTCATTTTTAATACATGGTTGAATTTTTATCTCTTTTTTAGATTATGAAAAAATATTTTCTCTTCTTGAGGAGGTGCAAGGACCTATGGAAATTCAGAAGTATTTCATTGAATTTGCTATCAAGGAAGCAGCAAGGTTTGTATAGATAGAAATGACTCAGAGTCATAAATTAAATATTAATTTAGATCATGGTAGTAAATAATAAACTTTATCAGTGCTAGTATTTTTGATTTTCTGTTTTGACAGAATTATAATTTTTTTAGTGGTCAAACTACCGTTACATTTTTATGTAGTAAATGGTCCTTACTTAAAGTTTAAATATGAATTAGAGAGATAATAGGTTGTTATTAAAGACCAACTGAAAATATGAGTGGGTTGGGGAGGGGCAGATGTATTAAATTTTCTAGCCATTCTAATGCCACAAATAAAGAAAGCTCTTCCCTACTGGCAACAAAGAGCCTCTGGTAATATGATTTATAATGGCTGAATATTCTTGAGTTGTTCAACTGTATTTTTGGAAAAATAAATTTATATTGCTCTCCCTCTCTTCTGTAGGTTTAAAAAACGGGTCTTAATACAACACTTAGAGAGAATACTAGAGGAACTAGATTTCACCAGCCCACCCAACAGAGTTAATCATGTCAACAGTAGATAATAATGTTCCGGCCAGACGAATGTGGACCAGGAATGAGTTTGCTGTGCCACAGAAGAGTGGAAGAGGATGTAGCTGCTGCCCTTACCATCTCGGCAGTCAAGTGATTTTACTGTCACAGTCTGAGAAGAAGCAGTGAAGCTTTAACTTTAAGAGCCTGATTTGGCAGCTGGGCTATAACCTTAAGGATTTGCTATGAAAGGTGTGGCTTTTTCTTGTGGAGGGTGCTCTTTGCTCAACAGGCAGAAGAAAATAACCATTGCTGCCCCTCCTGCAGGTGATGAGAATTTACTCATTTGAACGCTGTCATTAGACATTTACGTGCTATAGGCAGCAGGTTGCACTAAAATGGGGCACTATCAAATGCACACACAGTCTGCATCGTGGAGAGAGCCCGTGTGTTCCCAAAAAAACCCTCCCAGAAACACCTGCACTGGTAAAATTGCATGTTGCCACCACAGAGACAAGGGTCTTGTTCCCAAGAACTGCTAGCCATGCCTTTAAACTTGAGATTCAGTGTAGATTGAGAGTAAAGAAACTGCTATTGTGTTAATGAAAGCTAAAGACAGCCCTGTGACTGTTACCACCTGATGGTCACTAAACAATCTACCTCAGACTCTCTTCTGTTTTGTCTGCAGACATTATGAAAGTGCACCTGAGACTTCCCAGGTCCCCGACTTCAGTTCTCTTTCATCCTGTGAGGAGGACGGAGATTCTTCAGGTGGCCTTGGCACACGCTGTGCTTTGGAAGCACTAAAAGGAAACGCTTTTAAAAATGTGTATTTTAATGTTCATACAAAAGAGATTATTTTGAACAGTATTGTTACCAGATCACTAATTTGATATTTTAACTGTATAATTTTTTTGGAACATATGTATATATAAAATAAACCATTTTATTAATTTTTAAGAAGTGCTAATCTGAGGAGTCTGTAGCGGGCAGCACTGAGTTCCTCCAGTTGTCAGTTACCAGCAGACTGAGGATATTTTTGTAAAACCAGCTGAACCTGTTCTTTCACACCTCAGCTTGTGGTGTTAGCTGCAGAATGTGTTTTTACCCTGGAGCACTTGCCCAGGTGTCACTCAGCTTGGCCTCTGGAGTGCATATTTTTACTCAGTTTTGAGGGCCATAAATTCCAGTTTACCAAACCCTTGGTTACCTGAGCTGGTATCCTCTCCTCTGTTCTTAACTATTTTGTCCAAAGGCAATTCCATATATGACAGAACATACAAAGAAGACTGAAGCCACCTGCATGTAATTTTTTTTTTCTCTCTAAAGCAGTACCAATAATGTGCCAGTATTAAGTGGCTCCTAGGATGAGTGTGTATTTTCAGTTGTTTGCTCATAACCTCCTCTGATCCTCTAACAGCTTTCTTTAAAATACAGGTTAAAGTTGTGCTCATGCTGACTTGTGCTCTTGGCCTTGTATGGGAAATATCCCAGGGATTCCAGTGGACTGGCCAGGCAGGGAAACAGATTCTCATGGTGAGCCTGTACTTTTCTGTTCCTGCTGGTATTTTTAGTACAAACCAGCCTGTGAGACCTCTTTTCCATCTGCTCTGAAGCAGTGGCCTTGGTTTCCTTGGAAGATGCAGTTTGACCATTGGAATGACACCAGTGAAATCCAAGAAGGAAATGAAATTCAAGAAGGAAATGAAATACAGCAACAGCAAATCTCTGTCACGGTGTATATGAATGAAGTGACATAGGGGAAGGCATTACTATAAATGTTCCCTGATTCTTAGAAGTAACTTTTATTCATCTGTGCAGATGAATAAAATTGATTTTTTTTTTTTTTAAACCCCACAAATACCTTGAAATGATACAAAGGGGGATTTACTCCTTCAACTTTCACATGGCAACTGTTTGTCACTGTGGTGGACCTCCCATGCCAAATGTTGGACTCCTTATAAGGGATTTTATTTACAGAGGGTCAGATATGCTGTGCATACCTCGTTATAAAATGGCCTGGTTAAATGCATCAAGTTGCATGTAATGTGCTATTCTTGAAATAGTAGGTGATAAGAGGAGACAGCTTTCTTCCATGTAGTTAATGGCTGTTTAATTATCATCACTGATTCCAGAGACACTTGATCATTGTGTGTCTGAGCAGGGGTCATATTTTTAACTAGTGACCTTGTTAGTGTGTAAATCTGCTCTTTGGTGGGATGCAGTTGGCTGCCAAATCAGCTGCAGGGAGCTGGTATCTTCTATTCACTCATTTGGAATCTTGCACCTCAGAAGCTACAAAATATTCAAGTGCAAGCAGTGAGAATTTTCCCTTACCTCACCATTATTTTATCTGAATAGATTGAATTTGGGTTAGAGTTTTAGAGCAGTAGAAACCATATAGTGAACTGGACATGAGTCTTAATAATAAGGAAGGAAGGAAGATGTCCTCAGGGGTTGTATCAGTGCAGAGATGAAAAAAAAGGAGCAACACCAGTTGATGAAGAGCACATACAGCCCTGAATTCCACATGGAAATGGCTCATTTAGGAAGCAGAAAATGCTCCACAACTGGTTTAAGATTCTTAATGGAGAGAATTCCTTGTGAGCCAGACCCCAGTGCTGGATGTGGGTGGGACATGCCTTGAACAAACACAGTCCCAAGCTGTGCTGGCACTTCAGGGACAGTCAGGAGGGCCACACTGATGTCAGGCATTGCTTTTCCTGGTACAGACCATGGCCCAGCAGCATGAGCTGTGTCACCAGGGCTGTGACCTGTGTGACAGGTGAACCTCTCGTAGAAGGAGTACCTCAGCAAGGGCTCAGGAGAGAGGATGGGTCCACTGATGTTTCCTGGAATTGGAAGTCATTTGTGCTTTGCACAAACTTATATTTTTGACCCCTTGTTTATGTAAGGTTGAAATAATGTGGCACAGTTGAATGTTGGGAAGTAGGGAAGAAATACAACTCTGTGTTTCCTGTAAGGAGCACTGTTTAACAATTTGAATTAGCAAATTTAGCGCTTGCCTTCCTTGGGTGGAAGGGTTGTGAGGTGCTTTGGAGTCTGGATATCTGTGTGAGTTCTGCTGCATCTGCTTTCTGACCCTCTCTTAACTAGGCCTCCTCAGTGCATTACCTTTATTTTTTCCCTTGTAGACATGAAGGGTTTTTCCTCCTAAGCCATGCAGCTCCCAGGCTGGTCACTATGGCAAGTGTCAATTGGGTGCTGCTGTTCCCGGTTTGGGGGTGCAGTGCATTTATGGTGGGCACATGTATTCTTGCCCAGGTTTAACTAGCATCAGAGAGTGATTGTCATCTTCCAAAATAGCAGCTGCAGAGGCTGTTACTCTGCTGTGTTTGATTGCTTTGGTCAAGCAATTGTATGTCTCCCTTTGCAGGAAACTAAAAAAAAAACCTCAAACCTATTTTTGTTTTTTGTTTTTTTGTTTTTTTTTGTTTTTTTTTTTTTTTTTTTTTTTTTTTTCATCTGGTAATTTTCTCCTGGTTCTTCCTCTAAACTGCCTGGCTGAAATAGCAGCAGTGTAGGCTGTTGAGTTTGATTTCTTTTGGTCTGTTCTTTAGTATCTACTAAGAAACTTCTGATGGAAAAATGCAAGAAATGCATTACCTAACAGAAACAAACAGTTAAAAAACCTATAAAGCTCAATTACAGTGTTTCATACCAGCAACATGGCAACATCACACCTTTAGCAAAAGGACTTGAGAGTGCTTGTCTTGAGAATGTGCAACCTAGTTAAGCAGAAAACAAGGCCAAAGACACTTCAGATCTGGCAGACAGGTTTGGCAGTGATCTGAAGGAGGAATACTAGTCACTCTAATTAAAAGGAGCTGCTGCTTGCAGGTCTGCAAAAACAAGTTGAAGTCTATCACAGTGGAAAAGGAAGAAACTGGAGAAGAAGAATGCCTTGGGATTTAGCAAAAATCTTCTGGCCTGCAGGAATTGTTAAGCTGTATTCTAAATCTGAATCTTGAGATTATTTCAAGGAGGATGGACTAAACAA
Organism: Tachycineta bicolor; assembly: GCA_025960845.1. Classification (NCBI taxonomy): domain Eukaryota; kingdom Metazoa; phylum Chordata; class Aves; order Passeriformes; family Hirundinidae; genus Tachycineta; species Tachycineta bicolor. The sequence goes on along the minus strand of JANEHK010000076.1, from coordinate 275,506 downwards.
AAAATGTTGAACTTTGCTGAAATTATCCATTCAGTTGAGCTGCAACCTGGCTTGTTCATCACTGAAAGACTGTTGGCTTGGCTTTGGCATTGGTGTTTTTCTTCTCTGTCTGTGATGTGGTGTTGTCTCTTGGTAGTGGCTAAAGCAGTGTGGCAGGGGAGCCCTGTGGTTGTCCATGGAGCTGGGTGCACAGACAGAGGCTTTGGGAAGAGTTGGTGGAAAAGGGAGTTGCTGCTTGTGTGCTGTGGGAGGTGGTTCAGCTTCACCTCTTCCATGTAGAGCCTTCATTTTAAAAGTGCACAAGATGCTTCTCAGGGCCGGGAGCACAGATCTGTTGCCTTGAGCAGCTGATTACTCAGAGTTGAGAGGATGGATGCACCAAGGAAGGAGTTAAATTGTTGTACAGACTTGTGCAGCCTCGTGGTAAATGCTGGAGGATATTTCCATAGGCAGTGGAAGAACTGAGCTGCACATGCCTTCAGCCACATGGCTTTGCCAGAAATGGGGACTGGTGATACCATGTAAGGAAAACTGCTCTTTTGCAGGAGCTTGGAAGTGCTCAAAACAGCTGCATATTTCTTCAGATTTCTTGTGATTTTTGGGATGAAGCTCTCAAACAATTTATATTGAAGTCCAGAAGAATAGTTTAGCCTGGGAAAGGTGGTGGAATGGAAACCTCAGATGAGATTTTTGCTGGAGATCTGATGTTTTTCAGAGCCTGGGAAAGTTTTCTCTTTACATCTGCAGTGGAAATTTCACAGCTATTTCCTAGTCCTGGACCAGCTCTAGCTGCAATGGAAGTAGCTGGATCCTTGGTATTTCTATATGCTTGCTGTCATCTCAATCACTGTCACTCCTAATGCAAACAGTCTTGCATAATGTCCCTTAAAATATTGGACACCTCTGGCAATTTTCTGTATCCCAGTGCTCCACTTGCCACTGCTGAGCAGCTGGTAGGATGGACAGAGCTTTTTGGGAATGATCTCCATGGTGTGTGCTCATTTAAAAAGTACTTAGAGCCCTGCAGGATGTTGAACAGGAGGAGAGGGTTATAAAGCATTTTGGTATATAAAGCATTACTAGGGCAAAGCTCTTTTTGCATGGTCAGCCTGTTTCTTGTCATTTACTCCAGAGCAGGTGTATATTTTAATGTTAAATTGTATTTGTAACTGTTTAATATGTGGAATATATCAAAAAGGGGTTCAGCCTTTTGTAAAGGATGGAGTTGGGAGACTTCCCCCCCTTGCTTCATCTTGCAGCTGTGACCCATGTGCTTGTGCAGAGGCAGCTCTTGCAGAGAAGGATGCTGGGCTGTGCTCAGGTTTTCCACAGGGAAGGACTGCTCTGGAACCATCCCAGGTCTCAGATCAGTGACAAAAGGCAACTGGAGCTGATTTTTGCTGGGTTTGTGGAAATGCACTTACTGTTTCTTGAGGTGGTGGTAGCAGTGTGAGCAGTTCTTGTCTGGGCACAACTTTCAGAGCTGAGGAGGCTGTCGAGGTATTTGGGGTTTGAGCAGCCACAGGTCTGGTCAGGGCATGCTGCTGTAGTGGCTGCCTGGTCCCTTGGCAGTGGGTGTCTCAGGGATCAAGGGTGCTTTCCTAAGTAGGACAGAAATAAAAATGAGCCCTGTTACCCAAGACTAGAAAGTGATTTAAAAAAACAGGTATTGTGCTGATTGTAGATGATTATAATACAGCTGCTCGACAGTGACATCCCAGCCATGGAAAAATAACATTGATTCTTTGAGCTGTTTTCCAGTCTGCACAGCATATTAAAACCCTTCATGCACAGCTGGCACATTTAACTTTGATTATGTTGTTGAAGTGACTGATCTGAGAGCAGCATGGATCCCAGTTGCTTGCAGAATTTGAAAATAAAATTGTTCCAATTCATCCACAGTTGGTTATTTTGGAAGAGAGACAAACTATCTCAAGCACTTTTAGGGCTGCTAATTAAAGTCTTGTGGCCCTCTTCTGAGAGAGTCTTTAAAGATGGATGGAGGGACTTACCCAAGGTCATATAGTGTATCACTAACAAAGATGATTATAAAATCTGTGCCCTAATTTGGTCTTGCACACTTGAATTATTTCCCTGGTGTGGGAAATCCCACCACAAACCAACACACTGGCTGCTGGGCTCTTGTACATGTCAGTGGGTTCCTTTTTCCCTGTGCTCTCCCACCTGCCAGCTGGGTCTGGCATGGGAGCAGCGTGAGGTGGAGGCAGGACAGGCTCCCTACTGCTTCCTCACAGAGTTGGCTGCAGTGGGTGCCTTTTGGCTGGCAGTATGCTTCTGGGGCTGGAAAAAAGCAGGAGCTTGGAAAGGAAGGTAGGAGGGCTGCAGAGAAGCTGCCCAAGCCTGTAGGCACTTGTGGTGGTACTGCCTATTCATTAGTTTGGCTTCTGACCTGAGCTGCTCCAGCACCTTTCCTTTCCCAGCTCAGTGAAAGCACGCTTTGAAATTCCGCTGGCATCTTGGGTTCAGGGCTCCTCCCTCTGCACACACAGAACTTAGAAGCCACTATCCAAAATGATCATTAGTGGAAAAGAAGACAGTGGGAGACTCAGGAGCTCTGGAAGAGGCTTTTAAGTGTATTGCATCCATCAAACCCCCCCCACAGGAGTTCTGGCAGAGAACAGGAATGCCAGTGTGCGGTGGCAGCATTTGGCTTGCTGGGAGCTGGATGTAGGCAGGACATGATGAGGCTCAGTGAGCTGGGAAGACTCACCGAGCTGCTGCTGCGGCAGCCCCTGTGGCTTCCAGCAGGTGAAACCAGGTCAGAGCAACTCCTGGGAACTGTGTCAATTCCCTGCAGGAAAGGCAGTTACTGGTGAGTCACAGCCCAGGCTGTGATGGGAAATGGTTGCTGGATAATAGGTTGAGCAATGGTGGTGGCTTTTCTTCACGCATCAGGACCCTGAGGAGGCTCTGACCTCGTAGGACAGCTGAAAACTGTTTTGTGTTTGGGTTCCAGGTGGCCAAATCTGAATTCCTGCAAATGTAGATACAACAGGCTCTCCTTCCCAGGGTCTGCCTTGTACCCCTGGACTTGGTGTACCCATTGTTGAAGGGAGAAGGGATTGTGAAGGTAAGGAGATGAAAGGGACAGCTCTTGCTATGATAAGAAACCAGAATGAGGTTGAAAACCTTTCCCTGTTCATGGTCAGGCAGAGGTGGGAGCTCGTCTGAGGGACTGACCAGTGGTGAATTTAGGAGGTTGGTGCTGTGTTCAGTGTGAGGCTGGTGTGGGGTCCTGCGAGGGGATTTCATGCTGATGGAGTGCTCTGCTCTGTCTGGAGCTCATCTGTCATGACTCACTCATTTCACTGCTCTTGTTTTAACTTGCACTTCATCTCTGTGGAGCATCCCCTTGCTCTGCTCCTGGAATGTGGTGAGGTTGAGCCTCAGGTCTGCCCCTTTCAAGCTCTGCAGTTGCTGCCTGAGCACGAGAAGCAAAGACAGAGAAGAAAGTGCCTTGCAGAGCTCCCCTGCCCACTGCTCCCATGCTGGGAGACAGCTCAGGCTATTTCCAAGGTTGTCTTCCCTGCCAGCCCAGGACAACCCAAGGCAGCAGCATGGCCGTGGCCGTGCTTGACCACCAGCAGACCTAGGTTTTTAACCAGCCCTGGTGCATCCTGTAGGATATGTGGGTCCCTCCCATGGGAGATGAACATGGGCTTCGCTCTGCTGTGGCTTTTCCTTTGTGATCTGAAGCTGCTGTATTTAAACAAGTATGGAAGGAGCAGCCAGCTCCAGCTTCAGAGTCGTGGTGGTGACTTTAAAATGTTGCCACCGTCCCCAAGGCCCCTCAGCAGAGATCTGTGTGTGACAGGAGGCTATAGAGCAGCATGGTGGCCTTGGGCAAGGAGAGGGCATTATTTGACCCCTTCCCTCCATGTGCTTTGCATTGTGCTGGGGAGGTGGTGCCTCACTGGGGTTGTCCTCACTGAGGGCTCACCCAGACCTGTGGGTGCCTTGGAGGCTTCAGTAATGGCCCAGGGAGTGACAGCCTGGTGTGGATGTGGGGAAGAAGAGGCCCTCTTTGGACTGCCTGCCAAACTGGCTGCTCCAAAACTGCTTTGGGTTGTGTCCTGTTTTGTGCACTTCTGCATCCGGGATGGGGAATAAATCACTGCTTCAGCCTTTGCTGTGCACACAGGACACTCCTCCTGCATGCTGCACTGGAGCAGAGACATCCTGGGGCAGAGACAAGGGATTCTGGAGCAGCCTGGGGCTCTGGGGACATCAGCGCTGGCCTTTTGTGGCTGGCCCTGAACTGCTGTAAAATATACAGCAGAAATACCTTGAGGGAGGAGGGGACTATTTTCTTTCCTTCTATTTTTTTTTTTTTTTTCCCCTGAAATCCAAAGTGAAGTGCCCCTGCAGCACGGCCTGCCTCTGGCAGATCTCAGGGAAACTGGTTCAGCCAGCACCAGAGTGCTGGGTGCTCTGCTGGCAGCACTGGGATATGAACTGGGAATAGAGCCACATCTCTCTTGTGTGGGGGGCTGTGGGTTCCCCGGGACCACTGGCATAGGGTGGGCCATTGATAATCCAAATGCTACCTTTTTTTTTTTTTTTTTTTTTTTTTTCATCTCCCTATTAAAATGTCCTGGGAAGCTTTGACACCACACAGCCTGGGCCCCTGCCAAGGAGCCCTGGGGCTTGTGTTCCTGTTCATGCTGCCAGGCTCCTGGCTGCCTTGCTGCTCTGTGAACTCCCATTTGCCTTTCTTGGCTGGAAAAAGTATTAGGTTAGCAGGACAGGAAAATTAATTAGCTGCCATTTTAAGGATGTAGGTTTTGTCGCAGTCCAAAGTTTTGAAATGCTATTATGTCACTGAGACCAACCTGGGGTTGATTAAAAGGCTTTTACCTGCAGGAATATCAGATTTATTTCTGCTGGGGTTCTGCCCCTGGTGATTATGGCTTCAAGATGAACCTCAAGGCCAAATCCAAGGAGTGTTTTGTCTTCACTGTTAGTGCTGGCTGTGGAAAGCTGGTACCAAAGTCTTTTCTGCTTGCTTAACATTCAAAATAGCCTTGCTTTGCCCTTCCCCTCCGCAGGCAGCCTGCCAGTCTGGCACAGCATGGCTGGGACAGCAGGGAACTGCAGAGCTGCAGCTTCCCTGCCCGGCTGGGGGGCTTCCCATAGGGAGCCTGGGGGCAGCACTGTGTCCTCAGATGCTGTGGGGTGAGCCTTAGCCTTCCTGAATTGTCTGGTGGAAAATTGCTGCTGTTTGGTGCAGGTGGCAGAAGAGAGCAGAAATGGTGCCACTCTTGGGGGCTGCATCCAGCTGGAGGATGTCCCCACAGAAATGCCCTTGCTGAAGGTGTCAGAGATGGAGAAGGGCAGATCTGCTGCAGTGTGGTGAAGTGTGAGAGAACCCAAACCATGGGAAGCAAGTGATAAGGAAGCTAAAAATCATTTTAGGGTTAGAAAGTAATTGTCATTCCCTACTTTCTTCAGCAAGGGGGACTGTGTGGGTGCTCCAGAGCACCTGGAAGGGGCCATTAGCTGCCAGCTTTCCCGAGAAAGCTATGCTCCAGCTTTGGGCAGCAGTGGGGCATGGAACACGTGGGTCCTGCACCAGACTTGCAGTGATGGCTCCATCTGGGACACGCAGAGGGGACACATCAGATGTGTGACCAGGAGGGACTTTCACACATGGTGCTGCAGTTCAGCCCTCGCTGACCTCTAGAATAAGTGCTTCTGCCAGCTGCACTCCCATTCCAGCCTCATGCAGAAGGGCTGCACAAGTGACCAGTCTCTGACACAAACCATGTGGTCCTCATCCCCTCACCTGCAAGGGTGTAAATGACTCCTACCCTCCTTAGCAATTCCCCACTGAGCTCTGACTGAAATAGTTCAAAAACCCAATGAAATTAATGCAGATTAAACCTGCTACTTCAGCAATGAATGGAAATTACCAACATATTTTTTATTTAATTATTTAATGTAGTAGAAATATCATGGCTTGTAGCCAAAGCTGGCTGTGCATTGGGCAAGGCTGGAAACTCTCCAGTCTAATTCAAGAAACTCTTGGCTGAACTCTTGCTTTTCAAGAAGAAGCTCATCTGTGAAGAACCCCATGCTGCAAGGTAAGCACAAGGTGGCTTTGGGAGCTAGTTAAGGTACCCCTTCCCAAAACACCGGTTTTATTGGTGTTTTCCCCTCGTATTCTGTGCTGCAGCACAGAAAGCAGATGAGAGGTGTGTGGCTTGAGGAGTAGGCACACAGGCATACCCATGACCCCAGGTGATCAGATCATGAGGACCCTCTGTTTCCCGGGTTGCTGGATCCTTGACCATCACTGGCAGCTTTGCTTTCAGCTGCAGTTGGCAGTTCTCTCTGAAATGGCGCACAGTTGGTGGGTTAAGATTTTCATATGTGCAATATAAAAAATTCAGAGTGAACAAGGCTTTGGATAACTGGATTTGGGGTGTTTCTAGTTTTAGAGACTGATGTTGTTGGTTGAGGACCCTTTGGAAATTCTGGTGGGTCCTTTCCACGATGGCCTGACCTGTCGGGGAGTAGGGGATGCCTGTTTTGTGCTCTACTCCCCATTGCTGCAGGAAGCTTCTGAACTCCTTGGATGTGTACGTGGGTCTGTTATCAGTTTTTATTGATTTGGGGATGCCCAGGAAGGAGAAAGCCTGTATTAGGTGTTTCATGGCATCACTAGACTTCTCCCCTGTGTGGGCAGAGGCATAGACAGCTCCAGAAAAGGTGTCTACAGATACACGGACATACCTTTGCCTACCAAAGGACATGATGTGTGTCACGTCTGTCTGCCATACCTCACAGCTGTTCAATCCCCTGGGGTTTGCTCCTGCACTTAGGGCTGGGAGTGCGTGTTGCTGGCACAAGGGACACATTGACACAATTGCCCAAGCCTGTTCCCGAGTTAGGTGGAACTGGCGGACTAGGCCTGGTGCATTCTGGTGAAAAAGCTGATGGCTGATTTTGGCTTGTCCAAAGATGTCTGGGAGTGGGGCCATCTCCGCAGGCGCAACAAGAGCATCAGCCCTTCTGTTGCCCTCTGCTATGAATCCTGGTAAATCGGTGTGTGATCTGATGTGCATCACATAAAATTGTTGCTCCTGGTGGGAGACCAGATTTACTAGTTTTGAGAGCAAGTTGAAAAGTGCAGAATTGGAGACCTCACTCAGTACAGCTTGTTCAGCTCTGGATACTACACCTGCTACATAGGCCGAATCTGTGACCAAATTGAATGGTTCAGGAACCTTTTCAAAGGCTCTAACAACTGCAGCCAACTCAGCTACCTGAGGTGATCCTTCCACCTCGACGATATCTTTCTCCCACTGCTGAGTTTGAGGATCTTTCCAAGTTATTACTGACTTGTGGGATGCTCCGGATGCATCTATAAAAACGGTTAGAGCCTTCAAGGGCCTCCTGCTCTGAACACTTTTTAATGACAATTTGAACTGAATTTGTTCTCTAAATAATTTGTGGGCAGGCTGATGAATTGAAATTTGACCTGTGTAACTATCCAGAGCAAACTGCAAAGCTTCATTGTGATCGTGACATGCAAAGCAATCACATGAGATGAGAGATTTTCACAGGACAGAGACTTGTCCGATCCAGCTCAAGCTGAGTCAGGGCAGAGAGCGCCTCCTTGTTTATTTCTTACTTTTTATACATTTGTGGGTCTGGCTGAAGACTGGCTTCTGGGGTTTTCCACCTTCCACCCCTCAGCCTCAGTGGCCAGACCAACTGTCAGTTACAATTGTTTTGAGGTTAGAAATATGCAAACAAAGAACAGAGAATGAAAAACAAAGGATTTGTTTATGTTACATCTGTGAGAAAAAGGTAGAAATTGCTCCTAATATTGTGCAGTAGCTAAAAGGTCTGACTCCATTTTATGAAAATTCAAAAGGCTTTTAAAAACTCAGAAAAACCAGGGTAACACTTCATTTTCATGAATCAGGTGCTCCAACATTGCTTTTGTGATTTGGCCGGAGTTTACCTCAATTGGGATGTGAATACACTCAAAATCACATCCTGCCAACTCCCTGATCCGGGTCCTGGCTTTCCGGATCAATTCTGCTACCAGTTCCTGTGGCCTGGTCATTCTTTTGGACCGGTGGTGACTGAGGAAAACCCACTCTATGATTAAGAGGGAATCCCTACAGTCTTTGTCCTTTTTTGATTTTTCCACTTTTTCCCACTGAAAAATCACCCTGTGTAGGTGTGGCAGTTTGCCTAAAATGATGAATTTAAATGACAAGTCTGATTTGCACCTGTTGGCCTGTCTGGTGGCCATACAGTCCTGTACCTTTTCTAGGGCTGCTCTTGCCTCTTGGGTAAGGGTCCTAGGAGAACTTAGCTCCTCTCCCCCTTTTAACAGATTAAAGAGGGGGTCTAGGTCCTCAGTGGTCAGACCTAGCCAAGGTCTTACCCAATTTAAAGACCCACACAGCTGCTGGACATCTGCTAAGGTCCTGATGTTATTTTTGACAGCCAATATTTGCAGCACAATGGTCCACTTACCAATCTCCAGACCCAGGTACATCCAAGGTGGCATCCTTTGAATCTTTTCCCCCTGAAGCTTGAACCCTGCAGCAACCAAAGAATCGATTGTCAGGTCAAGCGCGTGGGACAGTAAGTCATCATTGGGGGCACACACGAGCACATCATCCATGTAGTGCAGGATGATGGCTTCTCCTGCAGCTGCGCGCACTGGGGACAGCAAGGAAGAGAGATACCACTGATGAATAAATGGTGAGTTTTTCATCCCTTGGGGAAGAAATTTCCAGTGGTATCATTTCCTCGGGGCTTCTTGATTGAGGGTAGGGATCAAAAAGGCGAAACATGGGGCATCGTCAGGGTGCAGAGGGATCTGGAAAAAACAATCTTTGATATCAATAATTGCCAAATTCCAATTTTGGGGGAGCATCGCTGGGGACGGCATCCCTGGTTGGAGAGAACCCATGTCCTCAATGGCATTATTAATTTGACGGAGGTCATGGAGGAGCTGCCACTTGCCTTTGTTTGCCTTTTTTATAACAAAGACTGGGGAATTCCATGGAGACGTGGTTTCCACAATGAGACCTTTAGCTAGCTGTTCATCCACTAGCTCCTAAAGCGCCTTCAATTTTTCTTTACTGAGCAGCCACTGCTCTACCCAGACTGGTGAATCAGTTTTCCAATTGAGTTTCTGGGTAGGGCGCTCTTCAGTGGCTACAGCCTGAAAAACCGGGGGGGCATCTGGGATGCCAGTCGTGACCCCTCACTGGGCCATCAGGTCTCCCCCCCACAAGGGCTCCGAATAATCTAAAACACATGGACGCTGTGTAGCCAATTGTCCATTTGGCCCCTTAATTTGCACAACACTCTTTGACTGTTTTGCCAGTTTCATTCCCCCTATACCTTGCACATGCCCTGCCACATTTTGCAGTTCCCAATGTGAGGGCCATATCCTTTCTGGTATGATCGTTACATTTGTGCCTGTGTCCAAAACCCCCTTGATGTTTATGACTACCCTACCATGACGGACCTTACACCCTATTAAGAGTTTGTCCCTCCCAATAGCTTGTGTGGGGTAAACTTCGGGGTGTCTGCTCCTCGTGATGTCTTTCTCAGGGAACAGGTCAGGTGCTGGAATTGCCTGAGCTATTATCTGCCTCTTAGGCAGAAACAAGGGTGGACGGACACAGTGCAGCCAGAGAACTAGTTGTTTAGGGTTTGATGAGATGAGACCCAGAAGGATCTCGATCTCTCTTGGTGTGTATTTGGTGTCCCCAAGGATGACATACTTACTGCCAACGTGTTGCCAAGAGCCTGGCCCCTGCAGATCCAATGAACCTAAATGCCAGTCTGTGTCACTTAGGTGCAAGGACTCTGTCAGCTGCAACCTAAAAGGCTTTTGGAGACATTCTGTGGTTAGTTTGGGTCTGCTCACATCATGATCTGAAAGGGTCACATCTGGTGACTTCTGCTGAAAAGCAGAACTGGTTAAGGCAGGATTAGTTAGGTTAACATTTGTGTTTTCCAGTTTTTTCTGCCCCCTCCTTGGACTAGCCCCAGTTATGTCAGCACACTGGGCAAGCCGGTGCTCATCCTTTAGTTTTTTGAAAGATTCCCTTTGGGTACTCGACCCCCCTGCCCCCATTGTCCCGGAAGTCCAGAAATTGTCTCTTTAAAGGGCATTGAGATGCCCAATGTCCAGCCTGATCGCACAGGAGACATGTTGTTCTTCTCTTGGGCAGTGGTCGTGGCACAGGCACAGGCGGCACAGTGTCTGCAGCAGTGGCCCTTTGTGGTGGCTTGAATGCATCTCTCAACCTCTGGCTTAGGTGAGCTGTTATGAAGGGAACCTTCCTGGCACACACCTGGAGCATGTCATCTAAGGTTGGAGCTGCTTCCATGGGGAAGCTGAGGATGGCTGCCTTGCACTGTTTGTTTGCATTGGCTAAAGCCATTTCCTCCAGGACCTGTTCTTGGGCTCCTTCTTTCTTAACCTGTAACTCGATAGTTCTGGTTAGTCACTCCACAAATTTTATGAAAGATTCTGATGGAAGCTGCTTTATTTTACTGTATGGTTGGAAAGGGCCATTGGGATGGATTGAAAAGAATGCTTTGGAAGCAGTATTTTTAATGCATTCCAAAACAGCTAAAGGAATTTCCTGAGCCTGATTGAGGGCTGAGACCCATTCACCATCACCACATAGATGTTCTGATCAAATTGGCAAGTTGTTATTAACAGCCATTTCAAGATTTTGCCACAGCTTGGGAAGTAAATCTCTTAACAGCTTTTTCCATGCTGCCTCCCAGAGTCTAAATTCTGTGGAGGATGATAAGACACGAAAAAAGTTGTCGCAAGTTGAATGGGAGAATTACATTGCCTACTAAATTTGCTTTTAAAAGGTTGTGAAAGTATTCACTGTCACGTCCACATTCGTTATGAACTTAGCATAAATCCCGAATCACTTGTTGGGGGAAGGGGACCCAATCTCCATGGACAACACACCCTCTTTTTTGACCGTTGATATGTGACAGGGGTAGCAGAAAAACTGGGATTGGTTCCTGCTTCTGGGTTCCCGGCTTCCCCCCCCCCCCCCCCCCCACCGCCAGGGCATGGGACTGGAATTGTGGGTGGGGAAACCACGGGAACCAGAAGCAGGGAGGGGCTGGAGGCTTGACTCACAAGGGGCGGAGTTGGAGGGCAGAGGTTTGAGGGTAGGGGGTGGAGTTGGAGGAGAGGGTGGTGCCAGGGGAGGCGCTGAAGGGAAGGAGGGGTCTGGGAAGAGGAAGGGGTTGCTCTGGTTACGAAAGGGATTGTGGGAAGAAGGAGGGGGAAACAAAGAAAGAGCCTCCATGTGTTTTGGGAGCACATGGCAGCCACCATCTTGGGGAACAAAGGAGAAGAATGCCGCATGGTCCTGTCCATCTTGTGACCCCCCCCTACAAACCCAAAACTAACTTGGGGATCACTAAAATGGGGATTTTCGGCACCCAAACTGTCTGCAAAGGTAAACTGAACATGGGATTTACAAACTGGGAAAGAAGGGAGGTTTGGGGACGGTTTAGGGGTTTCTCGAGCAGTCTGGCCTGGATCACTTGGGCAGGGGGAATCGGGAATTCAGGGAAAGCCAAGGAGACTGCAGCTTCCCTGTGCTTGTTCGTGGGTTGCTTTCCTCAGAATACCCGAGCTTGGGGAAGGGATTTTGGGGTCGGGAGAGGCGGAAACTGGGGAAACTGCAGAAAATTCACTAGGAACTGGCTGTTTCTTCACTTCATTTTGCTTTTGCAATGCAAGCCGAATTTGCAAACTCCAGAGAGCAAAATTTGTGGTTTCTGGGTCCTTAGAGGTGCCTGATTCAGCCAATTTATTTGCAACAGCCTCCCAAAATTGCAGGCTGCTTATTTGTTCTAAGGACACATGGGGAAAGTGAAAAAACAACCAGCAAATAAATATTTTCAACTGTTTTTTTGAACAATGGGTCCCCATCATTCAAGGCACCTAAAACTTGGCAAAAGACCTTTTTCTGGGACACAGACAGCCTAGCACCCATTTTTTGGCTCAGATTTTAACATTCTGTGTCCCCCTTGTCTGCAACTAGGAAACCAAGAGAAAAAAAAATGCTGGAGGAAAAAAAAAAAAACCAAACCTGTCATAGTTTTAATTTCAAACCGGGCAGAAACACCAATTAATGTAGTGGTTTCACGTTCACTACATTTTGGTCTTGGTACTTACTCTTTTTGTGAGAGAGAGACTAGGAGAAAAACAAAGCAGGCTCAACCTTAAAATTAACAAATAGTTTATTAACATACACTAAAAGAATAGAAAACCAGAAAGCTGGAAAAAAACTAAAATGGAATGAAACTTCAGAAAACTTTTCCCTCCCCTTAAAAACTGTTCACTTTCTTACAAAACAACATAAAGAGACAAAACTTGTAATTTTCAGTCAGTTTTACTATCTGACAATAGTCTTTCATCAATTCATTAGGAGAAGAGTATCTTCTAGAGTCATGGATCCCACTGACAACTTAGAACAGTTCTCTTGTGGGTTTTAAACTGTCACAAAAACAACTGCCCAGAGAAACCTGCTTTTGTGACCCTCCCAGGAGCAGTTTCCCAAGCTGCTTATGGGTCATGGGTCTTAGACTTTTGCATACTGGGGTGTCACCTTTTAAAGATGAATAACTCCAAAGCAAAGGATTCTTCACTTCAAGGTACAGAGATATCTTTTCACTTCTTTACTGGCGCAGGGGGCTTCTCATCTTTATCTCTGTTCAAGCATCTTATAGAATATTGCTTAGTTCATCACAAACACCTTTGCTTAAATCTACACACAAATTAAAACAACCATCTCCCCAAATGCATATCTTTCCCATGATTTAAAGGAATGACCTAAATATAGAGTTCATTTCCATGGCTCAAGTAAGAATAGAACAAACAACTCTTCAACCTTCTGTCTTAATAGTCTTTTTACTCTTGCTACTGACTTCATGCTGTTGTTCTTTATGTTCACTCTGTCTTTCCTTACTCTCTCAGAGAAGGGCCAAGCTCTGGAAGCTTCATGTTGCCAGGAAAGAGTTAAATCTGCTCGGAGTCTGTCTCTCTCTCTGTAGCTCATAGTGTTAGATGTTCAAGGCCGAGCTGATGAGGGAAGAAAAACTCATGCAGAAACATTAGAGATTGGAGCACTCAAGCAGTCCAGAATCACAAAAAAAACCAAGCAAGATCATAAATGCCTTCTCAGCCACCCCTCAATGTAAATCGGGGTGGCTTTGGCCCAAATGGTGCCTATAGCTCTTATCAGGGCCCAGCAGAGATCTCTCCCTGCTCTAGAGAAGTCTGAAGAAAGTAGCTGTTGTAAAACAGCAACCTCTCCTTCCCCCCCCTTCACCTGGGAGCTGATAGAATCCGGCCAGGCCTCAGGCCAGCTCCCCCCCCAAAAAAGGCGGGGAGCAGCAGGCCCAGCTCGATGTTACCTGTCTCTCTCTGGCCAAAAGAAGAAGAAAAAGGACCCACCTACAGGAAATTCACAGGGTTTTATATAGTACTTCCTAAAGTCGCAGCTAACAATTTCAGTGGTCAGAATAGATGTCAATATTCTAATTAACTCTCTGATAGGTCCCTGTCTCTTCTAAAGCAGTTCCCAGGTCCTGACCTGGAGAATTATTTTACATTTTTCTATAACTAAAAAACCAAACTGTACTAACCCATGACAAAACCAAAAACCTGTGAGGAGAAAAGTACCTCCAGAACCCAGGAGCTGCGCAGCCTAAACCGATTTGCTTTTAAAAGCAACCCTCAAGGTCTGCCCTGAAGGCGAGAACTTTCCCCAAAGGAAAATCCTTTCCCTGAGGTTTTAAGCCTCTGAAAGATTTTTTTTCCTAAGATTCCTGAGTGGGAATACTTATCAAACTCTGGCATGGTGACAAAAAAATTTCCCAGTCGCTACCTGTGCCTGAAACTGATCCTTTGGTGCAAAAAGAGCTTCCAGTTTCGGTTCCCAGGGTCAGCTAGCCACACACATGGTCGCTTTCTTCTGGGAACAGTCTGCCATTCGGGGGGCTTCTTCGCAGCAGTCCGATGGGTTTTTTAAGTCCACAGGAAAAGTGCAGCCTCGCTCTGTGGAGTCTAGTGTTTCAGGGACTCCACAGCGAACACCAAGCCTGACAGGTCTGTCTCTCTGTGTGGATTTGCCACGTTTTTGGACTCATGTGCCTGCATGAATTCCTTTGGCCACATGCTCCATGCTGGTTCTTTGGGCCTCACTCCTGGGAGCCACGCCAGTGGCTTCGAGCACCACGTTACAGGTGCCACTTGTGGTTTGCCTCTCTCTCGGGGCCCTGGCTCCATTTTTGCTCCAGCTAGCTCGAGAAAAACCAGTTGGAAGGATTTTTCCTCAGGGACCCAAAGCCTAGGAGCAGCTGAGAACTTTTCCCTTAAGAGAGAGAGCAAATCCCCATTGAGGGCAAAGGAAGGTCTGCACTTGATCTGAGTGTGAAACCAGGGCTTTATTCACTCTTTCTTCTGTGATCCTGCCCCAGCCTGGGTCAGGAGCCCCTTCCCACCCCTGGAGCCAAGAGGGCTTGGCCACATGTTGCTTTGGCTTATATCCAGGGAAGGGGCCAAAGGCGGGGACAAGCCACCACCCAATCAGGGATAAGGTGGGAGTGAAACAGGGTTGGATTACATTCCAGGAAGGGAACAATGTGGGAGATGGGCAGGGACAAACTTTGGGATGTTACATTTTCCAGGGGAACAGGGGGATACAGAAGAAACCATTACGAAACCCAATATAAAAATGAAATGCAATATGAAAAAAAATAATACATAGCAACAGAGGTGAGTTTGCTGCTCTCTGGTGCAATCCTCATGGATGCTGTAGTTGAGCAACCTCCTCCAGTGGAAAAGCAGAGCAAGGAGTGAAAAGTGATCTTGCTCAAGTCCAGGATTTTAACTATCGTCAGCCCTGGGAGCAGCTGGAATATTTCCCCCAGTGACTCTTGCAACATGAGACCTTGCAGGAGCCTGTCCCATGGGCTGGCAGGGGATTAGCACATGGTAGAAAAGCCTTTACTGTGGTTAAATTGAAGACAGAAAATGTGTCAGCTCCGCCAGAGAGGATGACAAGGAGCCTCAAAGGCAAGCAGATCCCCAGGCTGGCAAGATTTCCCTCCTGTTTTACTCAGCTACTTGCAGCTATTTTGATTCCATCTTCTGATCTTATCTCCCAGTAATGAACACCAAGCCAGACAGCACTTTCCCACAGAGCTGCCATAATTAAAGCAATCACTTCATGTCAGTGCTGGGCAGTCACTTTTAAATAGTCACTCACCAAGGATTTGCTGCAGCAGACTCCAGGATGCTCAGAAATAAACAAACAAACACTTTAAGGATATCAATTTTTATTTGACATTGTGAGATCAATAAGAAAAAATAATTTGTACAGCTTTGTAATAGAACCGTTGCTGCTGCAGAGTGAGGCTACTCCTCACAAGAAGGGCCCTGACACAGCCACAGGGTGCTCCAAGCAGCAGGTCCCTGTAGCCTTCCAGCAGCACAAGCGGGGCTTCTCAGACATTTTGTGTGAGCAGCTCTGCTCTAAGACCCTCTGCAAAGGGCTCAGTGCAACCATGGCATCTACTACAATGGTTACTGAGCTCCTGCTATGCTTCTCCCTCCCTCTGCTAATTCTGTCTCTCCTCTGCCCCACAAGGTCACATAGCCCATGTTCAACCTCCCCTCTGTACAGCAGCTGCCACACAGCAGCCCTGTTCCCCAAGGAAACAGCTCTGTCCACAACGGAGAGATGACCCAATACTATTTCCGAGGCCTTTGGTGCTGGCAGGAGCCGATTTGTTGACACCAGCAAGAGGGGGACTAGGACACTTTAGGAACTAATCCTGCAGCTCAGATGCTTTCAGCTGGCAGAGTAACCCTTTCTAATCAAACCCAGATGCTTAAGAGTGATTGCAGAGCAGCAGCCACAGATATTGCTTGAGCACTGGGGCACCCACTCCATAGGACGGGCAGAGCTAGAAAGAGAGGCTTTGGTTTACACAGTAATTTTGCCAAGCTTTTTGCCTCTGACAGTTCTTAACAGTTTAAAAAAATACCAAACACAACTCAACCAATGCCAGGACAAAAGGCTGAGTTTCCACTGTGCCAGTGAAACATCCTCCAACCAGGCCAAATTCTCGCTGGCCCCACCAGTATCTTGACCTACCCTCTCTCTGCTGTGTCAGGGAGGTGAAAAGCCAGACCAAGAGAGATTTTAGCATTGATTCAGCCCCTGAGGGGAGATAAGAATTTAGACATAAGTAAGAGTTAAGGACAGTATGATCAGCTCTAATACATGAAATCAAGACAGTAATCTTAAATCAACAAAGGGCTCAGTTGGCAGAAAAGGGGTAGCTGTCCTGGATTAGTGCCAGCAAACAGAGCAAGCTGCTGGACCCTACCCCTGGATCACTCACAGAAGGGACAGTTCTTACTGATACTTGAATATGAAGATGACCTGGAGATTGTACCTGGTGCCAACACCATTTTCGGCATGTACACAATGTTCAGCATTCCCCAGTTCACAGCCGGAGAACACAGTGTGGCAGATGATCTAGGTGAGCTGCCTCCCCCACACAAGCACCGACGCACAGCCACAGCCCAGCCAACCTGGGGCAACTTACATGAAATGAGAGAGGGCAACAAGGAAATAATGTGGTAGTGAAAAAACAGGAAAAAAAGAATAACCCTTCACACAACTCTTTTTCAGCATTGTAAAAAAATAAAAATTAAAGCAATCTCTTTGACTTCCCCTGCCACACCGTGCTAGTGTCCCACAGGCATTCTAGGATCAGATACTGCCCTTTTTCCTGCTGTTCAGTGATGCAGTGCACACAGCATTTCTGAGGGGGTCCATAGACTGTAGTGGAGGCAAACTGAGAAAATAAATACACTCAAACATTCCCTCCTGTCAAAGAACATTAATTGCAGGAAAAACTAGTTTGCTTTTTGTTTTAACTGAAGTTAAGTTAGCTGCAACTCATTTTAATATCTGAAACTTTGAAGATGTGTTTCACAGCATAACTGTAGAATTTATACTGCATTGCCAATCCACAATTTGGTCATTCTCATTAACAGTGTACAAAGAAGGTCATTAGTTTATATATATATATTTTTATATATTTTATAAAGTCTGGAAGATCAATATAAATACTGCTCCAGAAATTAAAAAAGTGTTTACATCCCCAACTTGAATATTACATCTCAGTGTCCTGGGTTATTGGTATCATCTGTTAAAGTCTTAGTGGTGCAGAGGTTCAAATTTTCGAAATTTCAGTGCCGAGCTGGATGACAAAGCATCTTGGTTTGAAGAAGAATTCACTGTGTCTGGGGACTGGAACAATATTCTACCACGATGATTAAATACATAAAAAGACGGATGGTTCCTTAATGTATCAAATGTCCTTCAAAATAAATGTAAAAAGCCAAGGTTAATACCCTCTCAGGGCAGGGAGTTTTGAACAGTCAATCTGGGGTGTATTGACTTGAACACAGAAATACAAGTTTTCAATCCAAAACTCTTACTTGCTTTTAAGTTTCCTAAACTAAAACACTGAAGAAATACACAGCCAGTTGTGAAAAAGACCACAAGATGTCCACGTCAAAAACTTCCCCTTCCTCTCTGGAGCTCAGGGGTAGCCTGTGGATGCTGCCTGCAGACATACCACATGCCAACCTTTGTTCAGCTGCCGCTTGTGTTAACACCCTCATGATGCTCAGCTTTCCATGGGAGCCTCATGCTAAAGGCTTTAGGTAAACACTCTGAAATACAATTATGTCAACTTTTTCACTTCCCATACTCCACTGTGGTTTTGGAAATGGCCAGAGGCAATGTCTGCCCATCCAATTTCCTGTCAGAATCACAGACTATTCTGAGTTGGAAGGGACCCACAAGGATCATTGAGTCCAACTCTGAAGTGAACGGCTCATAAAGCAGTTGAACCTACAACCTTGGCAAGCTCTAACCAACTATCCTCTTTAAAATCTTGATCCAAAATTCCTTATTTTCTTAATGTCTTTCAGCTGTCCTGCCTCGAATATACTGTGTGCGACTCAAGTGACTCAGACTCTCTTGAGGAAGCAAACACAAGCAGGGTGAGAGCCAGACCCTGCAGTCTGAGACCATGTCACAACAGCAGGTGGTGATCTCTGAGCTCTACTTCCCACCTGCACATTTCATTCCTCTACCAAGTCTGCACAGCAGGATTTCAGATGAGGAAAAGCAAGAAGTTTATTTGATTTCTGCCTGTTATCTAACTCTCCCTAAAACTCAAGACACTGTTAGCTTTCGCAAGTGTGGCTGTTCCCCTCAGGTCACTGCCTACAGCATGCACTGAAGGACTGAGCTAAAGATATGTGATTTCAGTTTGTACAGAGAAGCAGATAATGGTGCATACAAAAAGAAGAAATAAAACATACTTATTCTTGAGTTCTGAAGTGGCATCCATGTCTTTAAACTCTCCTGCAATATGTGCTATCCCATAGCAGGTGACTGCAAAGGCCAGCAGAGTCTGCAGGACTATCTGCAACAGAGGGAGCACAGTGCAACACACACATTACTGAGTGTTCTGCAAGTTTACCAAAAAAATCTCAGCTTTCAAGGTGGGCAATCTGAGGTACAGGAGAATTAAAATTCCCTCCTATTTGCACAGCAGAATTCTAGCAGAGCTCCAGCTGCCCCAGCACAGGTCAGGGTTGCACCAACTGAATCAACTCACATGGCTCCTCAGCAAGAGCCTGAGGCCAAACACTGGGTTCTGTGCACTCCAGGATCCAAACTCCTGCCAGGAACAAGCCTGGAGTCCCAGGCCAGGCACCATGCTTGGCTCTCCTTGGCACCTAATCCCCCTGCCCTTCTGATTAAGGAGAGAGGGAACAGATAACTGAAGTGGAAATTTGAAAAGCAAGCAAATAAAGTAAATAAAAGCCCCCTTCCTGAAGCAGGTTGTGCTGGGATCAAACAGTCACACTGGATAAAAACCTGTCAGCCAACCAGAACCAGAGGGTGCAGGATGTTTATGCTGCAAAGGAGGTGATGGATGCAAAAGCTCTCTGAGCTACATTCAGGGAATCCTGGACAAGATGCTCCAGGGTAGTTCTAAAAGAGAGGGAGGTCTGGATCTAGGGTTTGGTTTCACTGACAACTACAACACACTCAGGAAGTTGGGATGAAAAGTGTGGTTCTTTTCAACAGTGGGAGCACTGATGAAAGTGCAGCTTAAAAGCTACTTTACTCATTATGCTTGCCTAGCATATTAAAAGGAAGCAATTTAGAGACTAAACCACCCCACAGTTACACCTTTCACACATTGTAAAAACTTACATCTATGGGCAACGCTTCATCTTCCTTTTCTGTCAACCTCATGTAAGAACGATCTACAAAACAGAAACATACGCACGCGTCAAACACTCTATGTATGCAAATAAGCAGCCCGGTAACACAAACCCCCAGAGAAGTGGCTGCAGAGACAAATATCAGCCTCCCCGGGCAGCTGGACCGCCCCTAGTGCCACTGAAGCTCCGCTGCTCCGGAGCACGGCTGGCCCTACCCCAAGCAGCCGGCAGGGAGGCGGGCCGTGGGGAGGGAGGCAGCGGGACGGCAGAAGCCAGGCTAAAGCCGAGACCCGGCGGGCGGCAGCTCTCCCTTCCCACCCTTTTTTCCCTCCTTTCCCGGCTGCTGCGGCGCCCACACGAGGCTCGCCCCGCGCTCCTCCCGAAACCTCCGCTCTTCCCGCAGCTCGGCCCCCAAGGACAGTGACTCACGCTGTGCCGCCGAGAAGGCCGCGTGTGCCAGGGCGAACAGGCCGAGCCCCACCAACCCCTTCCACACCGACCCCACCGCCATAGCCAACACCAGGACCCCCCGGCGCACGATTATGGCGTCACCGGGGGGCGGGACCAGACCGCGCCCGGGGAGTGTGGTGTACAAAGAGGGCGTGGCTTCAACGGCAGGGGGCGGAGCTATCGATAAAATGCGAGAGGGTGAGTACACCCCAGGAGAGTGGTTCTGGGGGGTGGCTGAAGGAGAAGGGGCTTATACCCCCTTCCCCACCCCCCACCCCCCCCCAACCCCCCCCCCAACAGGCCTTTTCTTTCCACCGGGCCAGGCCGGATCCCTTCCAGCCAAAAACAGAGCATAGAGCCAGTGCTGCTCGAATTAATTCTCATTTTCCATGTATTTAACCTCAAAGCTTGAGAAACTGGTGCATGAAAAAACGGGGCAAAGGGATGCACACAATACGTGCAGGAGGGACGCCCCTGGCCGAGCCAGGCTTGGGGCAAAGCACGGAAACAGCAGGGTCCCACACAGTCAAGCATCCTGGGTCTTCCATGCCCCCAAGGCATAAAGGCAATTGAGGACGTTTCCTACAAGTCACCTAAATTTAAGCTGATCATTGGCATTTATTGCAACCCTTGACCCACCGGCTCCACGCATCCCCCTCTATTTCTTGGTATAAAAAAGGTGGGAAGTTTACCCCGATCCCACTTCGGTGCTGACGGCGGCTCTTGGCACCATCCACATGCCTTGGCACGGTGTGAAGGCATGACCAGCCTCCAGGATCCACCTGGACCCCGTCTCCCCATGAGCCGGGGCCGGGGTGTGTCCTGCAGGATATCCCTCCAAAGCACCCTGCGCACAAACAACACTTGCTCCTGTGCGTGACTACGCTAAACTACCTTGCACCAAGTCTGTCTGGGGATTTCTTTTCCCTCTTACAAACCCCTTCAAACTCTGATCACCTTCCCCCTTCTCGCACCCTTCGTCGTTCCTCGCATCCCGTTCCCTAGGACTGACTCGTCTCAGCCTCCCCAGGGCTCATAGCAGCCCCTCTGGCAGCCCCAGGCATCCCTTTCCCTCCCGAACCTCGCCTTACGAACTCCCCAGCGCCTCCCTCGTCCTCGTCGCCCCTCTCCCGCTCCGTCGCTGCCGGCCCGTCCCTATCCGGGCTCCCGGCGCTGTTCCCGCCCCCGGCGCCTGCGCCCAGAGCCGCTTCCTGGTGTCGGCGGGGCCGGGCCGGTGCCGGGGCGATGGCGGGGCCAGGGCCGGTGCTGGCGGCGGCCGCGGGGCTGTGGGCGCGGGGGGCGGCGGGCGCCGAGGTGGCGGCGGCGCGTCCCGGAGCGCTGGACGAGGAGATCGTGTCCGAGAAGGCGGCGGAGGAGAGTCACCGTCAGGACAGCGCCAACCTGCTCGTTTTCATCCTGCTGCTCACCCTCACCATCCTCACCATCTGGCTCTTCAAGCACCGCCGCGCTCGCTTCCTCCACGAGACCGGGCTGGCCATGATCTACGGTGAGCGCCGCCCGCCCCACGCGTGCATTCCCCGCCACCCCTTCCCTGCGAAACCCGTGCAGGAGCTGCTCCGAGCGCTGGGAGCCCCATCCCGACCAGTCCCGGCTCTGCGCTGGGCCAGCTGCGGTGCTGGGTGCTTGCCCAACCGCCCACTCCATGGCAGCACGAGTAGGGAACAGCAGCACGTCGTTCTCTGGGTCAGTGCCTGGTGGCCCCCTGGCCGAGGATCTGTTTGGTGGGCGAAGGGGTGCAGGTGGACACGACACATCCTCTCGTGGGTGCAGCTGGACACTGCTGTGTCACCGGGACAGCCCCATCCTGCTGTGTCCCGGGCTGAGCCTTATCTGGGTGTTGCTGGAGGAAGGTTGGTTGTTTTCCATACCCTAGATATGGAGAGCTCTCAAGGGTAGAGTTACTCCCAAATCTCTGGCAGTGAGGAACTGGTTGGGTTTTTCCAGACGGCCTCACAGGGTGAAGCTGGCAGGGTCATGGGCTACCACATCACCAAACACTAGCAGGTCCCACTTACCTGCTCCAGGGTTGAGAGTGGGGACTTGGGGCAGAACAGACCAGTTGTTGCACTGGTCAGGAGCCTTGCATCCCAGGTTGGATGGGGCTCTGAGCAACCTGGTCAGGTGGAAGGTGTCCCTGCCCATGGCAGGGGGGTTGGAACTGGATGATCATCAAGGTCCCACTGTGACCCAAACCATCCTGTGATTCTGTGATCTCACATGCTGGAGCCAGAGGCTGTGTTTCCAACATGTCTTTAGAGCATCCAGATTTCTAGAAGCTGCCCAAGAAGAGTGGAGAGGCCATTTGGGGGATTCTCCCACCCTTTGCCATGCTCAGGGGCCTGCGGAGCCAGCAGCCTTCTATCCTGCTGCCTGGGGACCTGTGTGCACAAGCCCCTACCTTTAGAGTTCCTCCTCCACTGTGACAGGACCTCTCAGAGAGGAGCCCCATGTGTATTCCCACAGGAAGTGGAGCAAGGCTATGGGCCAGTGGAGTGGAGCTGTAGACATTTGGGTTTTAATGGTGGCCTGTGATTTACTGAGGTGACATGGCCTCGTGAAGTGGCCTGAACCAGGGTATGGAGGGGCCATATATGGCTCTCCCTGGGTTATCTGGCATGACTTTGAATTCAACCAAAGTAGGACTGGGAGGTGTGCTGGGGAAGTGATTAACGTGGCCATGGATTCACATCTAGAGAAGATTTGTTGCATTTAGGATTGAGAAGACATCTGCTGCGTGCTGTAGTTAGTGTCTGTCCTCTGTGTGGCCCTTGCTGACTGGGGGTGATGTGTGACCGCAGTCAGACGTGGCCAAACCTCCCACCCAGCAGAAAGCTTTGATCTGAAGGCTGTGACTTGACCTGTTTGGGACACTGGCTTTTGTGATCCCAAGTTTCAGTTAATTGGAAGTGTCCTTCCAGATGAAGGGGTGGAGACACTTGCATCAGCCAACAGGCACGAAATACTGGTCTGCTTTTTCAGGGGCACAAAATACTGCTCTGCATTTTCAGATTCCTTCCAACCAATGCTCAGGGGGGTTCAGATGTTTCTGGCCTCCTGCCCAGGGTGGGGATGGTCACCTAGTGGGACAGGAGCTGTACTGTCGGAGGACATGCTTCCAGCATGGAAGGTCTCTCTCCTGCTGCCTCAGAGCTCCCAACATACAACTTTCTATTCCTTTCATGCTTTCACACTTGCCCTTAACCTTGTTCTTCTTCTCCTGGACATTTCTTCCTCTTGATTATCCTCTCTCCCTTACCTACCTGAGTGCTCACTTTATTCTCAGAGCACAACTTGGGTTGTTTCAGTCTCCTGCTGATCCATAAAATGCACTTTTTCTGTCTGCTCTTCTGCAGACTGTGCTTAGAGAATTGCTGGTGAAATCGGTAATGTCACCTGTCTGATCATGCAGAAAATCCCAAGTTTTCCCTGGTATCAAAGCTTTTGGCATTTGCTTCTCAGGTAGTGGCAGGTGCCATAGGAAAAGGGATGTGTAATTCCCAAGGAGTGGTGCGATGCTGTTGTTTTACTATGACAACTTAAAATCTGCAGGGAAGAAAGGAGGAAGTTCACTGAAAATGTGGAAGAGGCTGCAAAACAGACCCTGAAATCTGAACAAGAGAAGCAATTTGCAAAAGCTTGTCTTTTTCTGTTTAAAAACCCCAACAACAACTAAGCCAAAACTTTCACATATATCTCTTTTGGCAAAACACATCAGTTTCCTTGTCTTTGTTTTTACTGGAAGTTATAAGCTCTTGTTCCAGGTGGATTTCTATGGTGCAAACCACACTGTCAGCTCAGAGCTGATGTTCAAGAGCTGGACACCGGCTGGAGTAATTTCACAGTGATAGACAATAGGTGCTTAGTAGCCCTTAAGCTTCATTTCAGTGTTTAAAATGAGGTTCCCACATCTGAGGTGCTCAGCATTTAGGATGATTAATTGAACAATTTTATTTCAGTTCTTCTCAGTCTGATGGTGGATGTGCAGGACCTTCTCTAGAAGTTCAGTTTTCTTGTACTTGTTCCCACTTGGCCCCTGGATTGTGTGTGTCCAAACTGCTTGTTGTCAGGATTTCTTCAGTTGTTACATTTTTTTTTCCTTTTGGTGTCCAGATTAATGCTCGCCTGGGGATCCTGTCTGCTTCCATTGCTGTTAAGTGCTGGGTTTGGTAATATGTTTTCATTTAAAACATTATCTCGGAAATGTTCAACAACACCTTAAAAAAAGGCCCATGGGCTTTTGTTCTTTTTAATGAAGTCAGGAGAAATGCAATGAAAATAATCTCTTACACTTTGTATAAAAGAACTCAATTAATTTGCCAGCTTTGCCTTCAGCTTCTCAACTCCTTGCAGCTTTCAGCTGGCAGCTTCCTCGGTGTTGGGTTCCCTCTGCTCAGCTCAGCTCCCTCCTAGGGCTCAGTTTTGCAAAACTTCTGGCAGCAAAAGCATGTTGATACTGGCTCACACGTTGCTGTTGGGGCTCTGAGTGCCAGGAGAGTCTGAACCATTTCCTAAGAGCCTGTCGGAACCAGGAGCACCTACAGGGTCCCCTGGGCTTGGTCCAGGGAGCCTGAGCTCAGGACTGGGCTTGGTGTCTGGAAAACCATGTTAAGTTTGTCCCAAGTGCCTCCCGTGAGCATCATTGGATAAGGAGGGTTGATCAGATCCACCAGGGGCAGGAGGGGCTGCTGGTGGGGCCATTTGATGTTGGTGGAATAATTGGTTTCCAGCAGAGCATCAGGATGCTTTCCCTGCAGGTAACTGACAGTGTCTCTGTGTCAGGGCTGCTAGCAGGGTCACACTCAATGCCCAGGAGCAATTTGTGCATTTGTGTATTTGCACATGGGTGTCTTTCCCCACCTGGCAGCCTCCCAGGCAGCCTATTACTGAGTAAGACAAAAAGTCTGATTTTGGGGCTCCCAAACAGGGGTCCTTGGCAGATATTGTAGGTTTATCTGTCCCTTTTCCCTTACCCCATTCCTGGCCAGAATGGGAATTTGTCCCTGTCTGGAGCTTGGCTGGCATGCGGGGCCAGGAACAGCTGCCTGGATAAGATGGCAGAGGAACAGGGGTGCTATCAGATGTAGCACTGCTTTAGGACAGGGATTAAGAGTGGAGAGGTGGGTGAGTCAGGATCCCTTCTGAATTCACAGCAGTGACTCCTGTCTGTCCCTCCTTCCTCCTGTGGGGCCTCTCATCTTACAGTGCTGAGCCCTGCTGTTAAAGGGGTTGCTGGGTGGGTTTCCTTCCATCTGAGCAAGGGCAGGCAGCTGCTGCTTTCTGATTCCTGCATGAACCTCTGAAACAGTTTTTTTTAGGATGAAACTTTTTAGAAGTCACCCCAGGTAGTTCTCGAGGGCTGCAAAGTGTGGTGTACCTTAATAGCCATAAGCAGATGTAAATAACCCTTTGAAACTACTTTTATCCCAGTAAAGGGTTTTAGTTGTTTCCTATGGTACCTCTAGGATTGTCATCTGGGTGAAAGGAAAATGGGGTATTTTGTCCCACTGCTGTGGTGCCATGCAGCCACTCCCACATGCTCCTGTAAATACATGCTGTAGTATCATGATGTGCTTGACATACTTGCTTTCATTCTACACTTATTTCTGGAGCACTGGAAGATCACAGGAGCAGAGCCTGGCAGAATAAGTAAGTTAAAGAATTACTTATGGTGTCCCCTCTAAGTGATGGTGTAAAAGCAGCCCTCAGCTGCTCTGCACAGTGTGACATGCCCTGAACTCTCCTTGCTGGAGCTGATGGTGCCTGGCTGTGCCCAGAGGGAACTGTTCTGTGACTCTTGGGGTGGTTCAGGGCAGGATAAAGCCCAGTGGTGAGCACCTGGTTGATGGTGCATGGCTTAAAAGCATCTGTAGCCTTTTAGCTCACCTGTGCTGCAAAGTGCTGTATTAGACCAGGGTTTTGGGTCTGTCCAGTCCCTGAGCTGAGCTGTTCTAGGTCAGCAATGGTGACTTCGTGTGCAGCCACCTCCTCTGCCTGTGCTCGTGGCCTGGGTACTCTGGTGTCCCTGTTGTGTGTGGCACCCCCTGAGATGGGAGGTGGGGGCTTTTCTTTTTGCCATCGAGAAAAATAACAAATCTTGTCCTGGAAAAATTGTGGCCAAGGGAGAAGTCAAAAAGTGGGTGGCAGATCAGGAACTGGCTGCAGGAGATGCTGAATGATCTGTGGCCCTACAGTGTCCTGCCCAGGCTCTGCTCCCCAAGAGGTGGTGGCACAGGAAGCATTGGGTGTTCCTGTCAGTCAGGGTTGTGCCCTGCCTGTAGGAAAGCACAGAGCAAGGCCTTAGTTGAGGCAGCAGTAAGGAGCAGGAGCATCCTGGGAGGCAAATGGAGAAGCCTTCAGAGTGTTGTGGTCTGTGTTTAGTGTCTGAAAGCTTTTCATAAATATGTGGTTCAGAGATGGGGTTAAGATCCCGGATTTCTGTGGCAGCTTGGGGCCGCCATAATCAAGCAGTTTCCAAACCCTTTTGTGCTGAAGGCTATGTGGAAAGGTGTCTTGTGGGACACCCCTCTTCCCCAGCCTGCAGATATCAAAATACTCTGCCAGGAGAGTGCTCAACACACTTGAATCTGGATTTGAGACCTCAGACAACAAAAGAAAAATGCCTTATAAATTGCTGACTTGCAAATTAACCCCAAAATGCCCCTACTTAGCAGCTGAGCTGGAGGCAGAGTTGCCTCACAGGACTGCCCTGGGGCTGCTGCTTGTGGTACAGAGCTGAAGTTTGCAGGGGCAAGGACTAGATCTGGGTGGTCTGCCTGGATTGGGAAAGTTTTATATGTTTATATGTTTATATTTCAAAATGTGGTTTTATAAAAACAGGGAGGGCTGGGAGGAGGCTGTATGGTGCTGCAGCACCTTAGGAAAGATGCTTGCCAGCCTCAGAGTGTTTAGAGTGGTTGCTGGGTATGATCTTTAATCCCTGCCAAAATCAAGAGTTTAATGTATCAATGTCAGGTTTCAAGATGCAAAGGGCACAATTTAGGCATGTGAGCAGCACCTGGCCCATCAGTGCGAGGTGCTTACCTTAAAAACCCCAGTGTGCCCTCGATGTTGGCTGTTTGCTGCCCTGGAGTGAGGGTCTGACCGATGGCTGTGTGGTTCAAATCCTTCAGGACCTGTCCATGGCTGTGTTAGAAACACCCCATGAGCATGGAGCATTCGCTTGGCTCATGGGGGATGAGGATGGTTCAATTCACATGGGCAGTTATTGGATTGTGGTTGTGCTCAGCAGCTGAGTAGGGGGGGTCAGGATCCTGGTGTTGTACCCATGCTCAGAGGGATCATTCTGGGGGTTTGCTGTGGTTTGTCTCACAGATCTGTGTCCCTCCCCAGGTGTCCTGGTTGGTGTGGTCCTGCGCTACGGCATCCATGTCCCCAGCAATGTCAACAATGTCACCCTGAGCTGCCAAGTGCAGACCAGCCCGGCCACGCTGCTGGTGAACTTCAGCGGGAAGTTCTACGAGTACACCCTGAAGGGGGAAATCAGTGCCCAGGAGCTCAACAATGTCCAGGATAATGAGATGCTGAGAAAGGTAAGGGAGATAGTGACTGGAGAGGTGAGTGGTGCTTCCCACTCCCTCCATGGGGATGGGTCCTGGATCTGCTAGATTAATTGTTTTTATTTTGGTTTTTTAACTTGTGATTGTGATGAGCAGTAATTTATATGTTGAACACAATGTAATTAAACTCTATTTTTAGCTCATCTTAATTTAAGCTGTTTAGACTCTGGGATTTGTCTCCAGAAGATCCCAGACACATCCTCAGCATTGACCCAACAGGATTCACATGGTGGGGGTACAGGGCTTCCTCCATATATTTTCTTATTTGTGTTTTATCTTGCAAAATTTTAACAAATCATTTTACTGTTGGTTTTGGTTTTTTTGTTTTTTTTCTTTCTTAATAGGTGACTTTTGATCCTGAAGTATTCTTCAACATTTTGCTTCCTCCCATTATATTTTATGCAGGTTACAGCTTGAAAAGGGTATGTGCCTTTACAATGCTGATGGTTTTAGTTCCTCTGCCTCCAGAGAATTTTTAATATTTGCAAGTGCTTTAATGCTTGCTCAGCAGACCGAGGCTGTGGGGGTGGGTATGGCTTTACCCTACAAATGTGGGATTGTGGGAAGCAGAGCTAAGTGCCCCCATCCTTCTTGTCTGCCCCTCTGTCCCGGAAAGGGTCAGTGACTTCAACCATTTCCAGCAGGGGTTTTTGGGGTCAGCCAGGCCATTTCAGCCATCCCAGCTTTCCAAGCACATGGGAGTGTGGGAAGGTTTTAGAAAGCAGCAGCTCTCTGAAATGCTGACTTGGAAGGAGAGGAGAATGATGCAGTTTAGCTTGCAGGCAAAGGAAGGAGGAATGCTGCTGGGTTAGGAAATCAGTTCCCAGGACTTGGAATAGCACCTTATTAAATGCCCAGTTAAGAGAAAATGGTACATTCATGTTTATTAATGCTGCATTAACTGCTGGTCTGGCACTAGGCTGTGCTGGGCACCCTGTGCCTGTCCAGCTCATGGTGTCTGAGCTGGGTCCAAGTTGCTGTGGACACTATCGGTGCCTGTGCAGGCTTGAAATAAATTTTTAGCAAAATATAATTCAATTTTTGTTTTTTTTCTCCTGCTAGAGGCACTTCTTCAGAAACTTGGGATCCATCCTGGCATATGCTTTCCTCGGCACTGCCATTTCCTGCCTGGTAATTGGGTGAGTAGATGGAGCTGGTCTGGTTCTTCCACAGAGGTTTGAGCTGTGCTTGGGAGAAGTGCTCTGAGCCTGGAACTGAAGCTGCTAATCCCAGCCTGGAAAGGTCACACAGGCTCTACTACTGCTGCTCAGCAGCAGTAAATAATACTATTTACTGTGCAAACTTCTGCTGCATGGACAGGGTAGTTGCTGTCTAATTGTGAAGTGCTCTCTCAGCATCTGAGCATCCCATGAGAATAGTTATTCATGGTAAGGAAAGTTTCACACTTCAGAGAAAACTGTCTTGATAAATCAGCAACTTCAAATTATTGAAAGCATAAGCCCTCATAATCTTGGGGCACAAGAGTAGAGGGCAGGACCATAAAGGCAGGTGTCTAGTGAGCACAGATGTGTTTCAAGTTGTTTATCCCTCAGTGCAGAGGCTGCTGGATGGTTCCCACTCTGGATAGTAGCACACAGGCTGACATAGGGTGTTTTCCACTGTAGTCCAGTGGATTCAAGCAAACTCAGCATCTGCGTTATCTGCTCCTCACTGAAAGTTTTGGCCATTTCAGAGTCCATCCAAGCTGACTTCACTGAACTGTGTTAATGTGCAGCACTGCAAAGTGATTGTTCGACCCCATAAGCCTGGCTGCTGCTTTTCTTTAGCCATGTTGTGCTCCTGGAGGAGTTCTGGTCCCAGTTCCCTGTTGGTACCATGTTTGTGCTCCAGTTCAGAGGGTGCTTTGGTGTGTGTGGTTCAGCATTCACCTCCAAGGTCATGGCCCTGGGGTTTCACCACTCAGTGTATCCCATGCAGTTTGTTGGTGTTCTGGCATTTGGATAGCTTTATTCTGGTAAATT
The DNA here is from genome assembly GCA_025960845.1 of Tachycineta bicolor. Taxonomy (NCBI): domain Eukaryota; kingdom Metazoa; phylum Chordata; class Aves; order Passeriformes; family Hirundinidae; genus Tachycineta; species Tachycineta bicolor. The sequence goes on along the minus strand of JANEHK010000076.1, from coordinate 246,098 downwards.
CAGGGGAACCAACCCCATATGAATGTTGTTTTAATGCATTGCAGAGATGTGTAACTGCCTCTTCTGATCCGCAGCTCTGTCGTGTATGGCTGCGTGGCGCTGATGAAAGTCACTGGGCAGCTTGGGGGAGATTTCTACTTCACTGACTGCCTCCTGTTCGGGGCCATCGTGTCGGCCACTGACCCAGGTATGTTATATGCTTTCCCTACATTTTGGCTTGATTTGAGCTGTGGGGCACAGGGGAAGAAAGTCTGAAACCCCTGTGAGTTCCCTCCTTCTGAATTTTGGAGCTTAATTTATTTGGGGCATTCTTAGAGGTCGGATTATCTCTGTGCCTTTTAATTTTCTTCAGTTATGTGCAATACAGCTTCCAAACCTCCGCTTTCCTGAATCCTTGTTTGCAGTGAAGTCCTAGGCAGCCTTTCTCTTGACTTTGCTGGGGTTTGGCATTGTGTCTCTGCCATCCTGTGCCAGTAGCTGTTGCAGAACAGGATGTGTAATGTGGGGAGGGTTCAGTTATAGTTTTAGTTAGTTTAGCTATTTTCTCTTGCTTCCAGTTTGGTTGGATTTTGGCAGGGGCTAATCTAATTGAAATTAAATTAATGAGACACCTTAATGAGCATGTCTTGGTTTGAAAAAGACAGGTGTCTGCTAAGGAGAGGCAGGCCTCTCTAGGAAATGAGGAATTCAAATCCTTCCCTCTGTGTTGTTATAATTTGGAAGATTAAAAAAAAACTTTTCAGTCAGAGCTATGGGGAAGGAATAACAGTCCTTTACTAGTAAATATAACAGGACAGACAAACAACAAAAGCACTTATAATAACAGTAAAACAGAACCAAGAACCCCGAGGGCAAACGGTGGAAACTCCGGCGCTGATGGCTGGAAGCTGGAAGCGGTGGATTTTGTCCTTGGCAGGCAGGGGGGTGCCCTGGCAGGCAAAGTGGGCAGTGCCTGAGAACCCGCAGCGGCTGGACTCGGGCTGACCTAGAATCCAGCAGGGCAACGAAGATAACTCCGAATTCCTGGGCGCTCCAAAAGATGATAGAATTCCCAGGACCAGACTCCTCCGTTAGCCGTGGACTTCAGGCAGCCACTCCGTAGCCCGACCATCCTCCCCGGGAAAACCGAGAGAGAGCAGTGAGTCCTCCACCCTCTGCTCCGGGGAGCCTCCTCCCTCCCCCAAAACCAAGTGATCAACTTCCTTTGTCAGGTTAAGCACCCCTTAACTATCACTACTTAAAGTCTCCTAGCAACTCATGAGGGGGAAAAAATTCTACAGGAAAACTTAACCCTCAACAGAGCAGTACTGAGGACAGTAGTGACACCTTGGTTTACTGATGCACTTTATAAATCAAAACTATGAAAAACATGCCTTGTCCAACTAAATTAAAGTTAGTTCATGATAGCTTGTATGTGGTAGCTGTTTACTTGCATGGTCTCATGTAAAAACACAGGGCCACAAAAAGGCCTCTCTCTTCCTGCCCTTTGCTGGGCAGGGCTGGAAATCTAATGCTTAGAAATGCTGCAGATGAGCTGTTGGTGTGGCATCCCTTCTTTGGGCTTGAAATAGGAACAAGATTATTTCACAGGTAGAAATGGAGCATTTCCCTGTGCATAAATGGGTTAAATCCCCCTCAGTGTGCCCTGAGTGCTGTTTGAAACGACTCACAGAAGTTGGTTGGAATTGGCTCAGCCCTCAGCCTGAATTGTGCCTGATGTACCATGTGTTACATCTTGCTTTGGATGTTGTGATGTTTCTGCAAGGTTGATGTGCAAAACCTGCTGCTTTCCATTATCCTCTTGGAGCTGCTGGATCACAGAAGAGCTTGAGGGAACACTGATCTCTGCCATGTGGCCGTAAATCACAGAAACCCCACATGGGGTTTGAGCCAATGCCTGTCTATTTCCAGTCAGGTCTGAAACATTGGGTGTCTCTGCTGGCACTTAGAATGTGTTGAATCCAAGGATTTCTCTCAGAGTATCAGGAATGGAAAGAAAAGGCAGTCATCATCCTGGACAAGCCTGATCCTTCTGGTCTTCTGCAGGTGGAGGAAGGCTCTCCCTGATTCTCCAAGCTAGCAGCATCCCTACAGCTGGGTGGCTCATGCCAGCCTGGTACTGTGGCCCAGCCCATGAGCTCAGACCCTGGGAAGCTCAGAGCAGAGTTTGTTTATGTATGCCTGCAAAAGATTCAATAGGCCGAGATGTGTTTTAGTAAAAGGAGGAGGGAAATGATGAATCAAATCCAAATCTGAAAGAGTAGAAGGAAGACTATCAAAGAGAGCATGGGGGGCAGCTGGCACCATCACAGCAGTGGCACAGATGTGCAGGAAGGCAGCTTTCTAAAAAGGATGTTTGATCTTTGATTACATCAAAATAACAGCACCTTTTTGAATGTCTCTCTATTTTTCTATTTGTCAGTGACTGTCCTTGCCATATTCCATGAACTCCAGGTTGATGTTGAGCTGTATGCCCTTCTCTTTGGCGAAAGCGTCCTCAACGATGCCGTTGCCATAGTGCTGTCTTCGTAAGTGTCTTCTGTTTTTATTTAGAATTGTTATGTGTGTTACATGCCAGGAGTTAGGGGGAGTCACTTGGCCTTGCCCCTGTAAAATAGGAACATGGGTGCTTGCAAGAGCATCTTAAGTGTCCCAGAAAGCTGTAGTGACATTTTGATGCACGTCCTCATTGCTTACCACTGCTTGGGATTACAGATTACCCTTACAGCTTTCCCCTGCATGATGGATGGTTTTGTTTTGCTTCTGTGGTCAGTTGACCCATCCATAGGGAAGTTTTTATGTCCTGAAACAGGAAAAGCACCACGTCTGCTTTTCAGCTACAAGGTCCCACTGAAACCCCTTGCTGATGGCTTTGCTCCTTCCTGCATTGCTTCCCACCCACAAATCCCTGCTTTTGTTTAGGTGGAAATAGTTGGTGAAGCAGCTGTTTCCTTTCTCTCCCCACTTCGAGGAGTTAATGTTCTTACAGCTGGAGTTAATGCCCTTGACTGAACACATGGGAAACTTGCTGCCTTTCTAAAGAATGTTTTATATTCTTTAATATTTTATGTCCTTTGCATGCAGGACATATTTTATCTGTGTTTTCACTGTGTTGTCATCATGGGAATTTGTTTGGTAATATATAATACCTACAATGGTGACAGCTTAACATATAGCTAAGACTAATGGAGAAAATATTTCTGGAGTACTTGTCACTCCAGCGTGCTGGTTGTGTGGGTTTCACTGGAGGCAGCAAGTAACACACTGTGAGCTGTGTGTTGTATTTACTGAATTGAGTGTTTCTGTTGAGGTTTCTGGAACTCTTTCTATTGCTCACTCTGGCTTTTTTTCTGGTTGTGTCACTGCTGGTGCGAGAGAAAATGCTGCAGTCAGATTGTGTTTCAGAAGTGATCATGAGTGAGAAGGGGATGGGGTCTTCCAGCCTGTGTTGGTAGGTTCTGGGTGGGAGTGGGTGGATTCAGCTTCAGAGAAATGGAATTCGTGGTGGATCTCAGCACATGTGGGTGACGGCACCACCCAGTGCTTTGCCTCTTGCTCTGCTTCAGTGCCAGCTCTGTAGCTGTTGCTCTGATTTCCTGCTTTCCTCTCTCTACAAGCTGAGCTCAGTCCACCCCCTCCCCAAAACAGGATAATTTGCACCAAGGCAGCAGCTCCGAGTTCACTCAGCAGTTATTTTATTTTATTTTGCCTCAGCACTGCAGGCTGGGGAGGATGCAGAGCTGGGCTCTTCAGTAGCTTTTTCCCAGTCTGGGTGCCCCAAGGCTCCTCTCCTGCCTGCTTTCAGCCCTGGGCAAATGTCTGTTCCTGTGCTTAAGGAGCAGGATCTGTGCCTTTCTGTTTCTGTCTTGGCCTGCCGTGGCTTGGCAGCTGGAACTTGTTGTAAGATGAAGAGGAATTGAACCCAGAGCCAAAAGCTGGTGGGCAGTGAAGTGCCAGAGCTGCAGTTTGGGAGCAGAGGGGTAAATACAGCTGCAGGATCTCTACCTGCTTCTTCCAAAGGGAGGATTCACAGCAATTAAACACCATGAGAAGCCCCATGGGCAGCAACAGGGGAAATAAAGAGCTGTAAAATGAGCTGTATTAAAAGCAGGGAAGTTTAGCAAGGGAAATTACTTGCGATGTGTTGGAAAGGGGAGGTTTGTAATTTGTGTTGCAGAAAATGGTGTATAGTTAGGGGAGAAAGCTGCAAGATGTGTGTGCAAGGCAGTGTCTGTTCTCAGCAGATTAAAAAGCAAACATTTAAAGTTCACATCCAGGAGTTTTAACAGTGAGCCAAGGGATTGCTAACTAGGAAGTTAATGTTTTTGATAAGTTTACATCAAGGAAAGTGATATGAGGAGTTGATAAATGGGATTTAGGAGCTGCATAAGGGCCCCCCTGTATCTCAGCCTTTCCAGGTAGAACAATGGAATGCTAATGCAAGGCTCAGCTCATCAGGAGTTAGGAGGGAGCAGATTGAGAGATGGGATCAGCACTGCAGACCTGTTTGCCATCTCATCACAAAGGTCTGTTGAGGTCTGGTGGATGCAGAGAATGGTGTTGCTTCTGTGCATGGCACTGTCTGACTTGGCTACCCTGTGGTATTGCACTTTGGAGCTCAGAGCAGTGCAAACTAAATGTAGCACATGTTAAATGTGGCAGAACGGGAGCAGTTACAGCTCTTCGAGAGACGTTCACATCAGCCGCCTTGGCGGAGAAATGGAGGTTTCCCCTTGAATACCTTGTGGTCCCACAGCACCTGACATTACAGAGAGCTGGTGCCAAACCCCTCCAAATACCACCATAAATACCACATGTCACATGAGACACAGGCTTTGGTTCCCTGCTCTCTAATGTCCAGGAATAACTGCACATCCAGGCTTAGGTGGGGTGGCTGATCCCAAACTTCCCAGGACAAGGAGGGTGTGCAGCCACTACACACTGTGATCCCAGGGGATTGCAGTGTGTTGTGTCTCCCTGGCTCCCCAGGCTGGATGTTTGCAGGAGTTGTAGCACTTTGCAAGGCTCGTGTAGCACAGTGAGGTGCCTCTCCCTCCAGACTAAGCAGTTTTGTTCTTGTGCTTTCCCTCCTCTTCTAGCTCAATAGTTGCGTATCAGCCAGCAGGTGACAACAGCCACACGTTTGATGTGACAGCAATGTTCAAGTCCATCGGGATCTTCCTGGGGATATTCAGTGGATCTTTTGCAATGGGAGCAGCTACTGGAGTTGTGACAGCTTTAATATCCTTTTCATGCTTTGATTTTTTTTCCAAGTGTTTGCATAACAGCTTATTATTTTTTACTGCACTGCATTTCACCCAGAAGTTTTATTTTTTTTCCCCTAAATTAATGAAGGACAGTGCCATAGCCTTTTTAGGGGCGGACTGTGTAGCTGTGATACACAATTGGATTTGATATGCTGTTAGCCTGCAGTGTCTCTCCAAATTGTCCTTAACCATCTGCAACGTCACCAAGTTCACCAAACTTCGGGAGTTCTCGTTGCTGGAGACCGGCTTGTTCTTCTTGATGTCCTGGAGCACATTCCTGCTGGCTGAAGCGTGTGGCTTTACAGGCAAGCTCCAGCACAGCCCTGCCTCTGGGATGGAGATCTGCAGGGGTGGTGGGGCCACTGAGTTTTGCTTCTCTCAGGATCAATTGTAGCTGGGAATCTCCCTCTGCTTGCAGAAGTGTAATGATTCTGGGTTCTGGGGTTACTGCATTAAGCTCCCTACAGGCCTGAGGTGCAGCTCAGCTCCCTTTTCCTGACCAGGAGTCTTATGTGATGCTCTGCTCCCCAGGTGTGGTGGCTGTGCTCTTCTGTGGGATCACACAGGCCCATTATACCTATAACAACTTATCTACAGAGTCCCAATACAGAACTAAGCAGGTGAGAACTCCTCAGACCCCTTCAGCCTCTCTGAATTTCAAATTCAATATTCTCTCCTTCCTTCTAGCCAGAATTAGGTGCATCTGTCTTCTTACAGCTGCATTTCAGTAGGGTTGCTTCTGCAGAAGTATTTATTGCATGACAGATGGGCTAACATGCTTTTCTTGTTAAATCTATATTATGTCTAACTCACTTTTAATTTGTTTTTCTCTTTCAGTTGTTTGAGCTTCTCAATTTCTTGGCAGAAAACTTCATCTTCTCCTACATGGGACTTGCATTGTTCACCTTCCAGAACCATGTCTTTAACCCTACCTTTGTGGTGGGGACCTTTGTATCCTCTGGAGGCAAATTTATAAGACAGAAAGAAAGGGAGAGGTGCCTCATTCCCAATTTGTGTTTTTCACTCAAATGAGTGGGTTTGTATTTTTTCAATCAGTCTAGCTTTATTTTTAAAAGGGGATTTCTGCCATGTAGTGATGCCTTTGCTGGTTATTTTAAGAAGACAGAGATTCTTTTTCCAGCTTTTCTGTTGTTTTTCTTTTCCCTGTCTTCTCTCCTCTTGTGGGCATCTGAATCAGCTGCTGCAGGGACTCATCATTCAATGTGACCATGATGCCAATGCCAGGCATTGTTATGGGGCACCAGGAGGGGCTTTGCAAAGGAGGGCTGCCTGGTTTAGCTGTTTATTTCCTCTTTTCTCTGCTAGTGCACTTGGTTAACCCTGAAAAAAAGCCTTTTTTTGGTCAAACAGCACAGTTACAGCTACAGTAGATGCCTCTGAATGATGTAATGAGAAAGGATTTCCTGTTCTGCAGGCTGATGCTAACAGGAACAAGGGCCCTGGTATGTCTCATAAAAACAAGAATTTTGAAGGATTTTTTTTCACATCACAGGAAAGCCAGTTAAATGTACAGAATTATTTTCACCCTTTTCCAGCACTGATGCAAATTTATACTGGTAAACAAAACGTTTTTACCAGTGCTGGTCCATGGGTTTGCAGCAGGCTCAGCTGAATTTCCCTGATCTGCTTTTGTGGAGTTGCAGTAGGGCAGAAGGGGTGGAGAACAGAGAAATACCATTTGGGCTGTTATATTGGAATTTTGTGCTGTGCCTCTTCAGTGGGAACTGGCTAACTCGCTGATGAAATAGCTCATTCATGAGAGACATCATGAAATACATCTCTTATGCAAATTGTGATGTTCAGGAAAGAACATAAAAGCTAGAAGCATTTTCCATATTATTCAAGGATGTGCTGAATACTGGCTCCAAGATTATTTTTGCCATCTGGGTGCTGGTATTAAAAGACACAGCTTCAAAGATAAAAAGCAATATGAAGGGGCCAGTGATTCTTGTATCTTGCAGGCTATGAAAACGGAAAGAGTATTAGATTTTCTCTTTTTTCCTTCTCAACGGCTGCTACTTTCATTTTGCTGAATAATCTTTGGGAATGGGACGACTTAAAGCTTCAAACCCATCTTTGAAGTGTGGCATGCTGGGGAATGTCAGAGGGGTTGTCATAGCTGTGATAACTTGAGCTTCACAGAAGACAAATAATTCTTGGGGTGCAAAATGGACCTGGCAGCAGAGAGTGTACTGTGGGAAATGGTGGTTTTTCCCTCCTCTCACTTGTCTAACATGTCCTTTCATCATTACCTTTGTTTATTTGTACTTGTCTCTGTATGATATTCCTGAATTGCAGTGTGTGCTGTGTTTCAGCAGGACAGTAGCCTGCTCTTCCCACAGTGCTGTAGCACTCAGAGCTGGGTTATTTTCTTTGCAGCCAGAGCACCAGCATTTCTGCGGCTCCCAGTTTCTTTTGGGCAGTAGAAACTGGCTCTGTGTGCAGGTGGGATGTGATGGGAGACATAGGAAGAGCAATTTCCTTAACATGTGCAAATACAGCTTGCTATCTTCCTAGGAAGAGCTGCCAATATTTACCCATTGTCATTTTTACTGAATTTGGGGAGAAGAAATAAGATTGGAATGAATTTGCAGCACATGATGATGTTTGCTGGTACGTTACTGCATCCTTCCTCTGACCATGTGGCCCCTTGGCAGTTCCTTGCCCCTGAGAACCTGGAAATATTCCTTATTCAACTCTAAATCTCTTATGGGCAATGTCTGGAGGGGAGGCTGGGCAGGAAGGGACTCAGTGGTTTGAGATGTAGGAATGAGCTCCTCCTGTCCTGCTTCAAGTGCATGGCACGAGGCAGGAGGAGGGTTTGCCTTTCTGGTCTTGGAAAGAGGGGTGACAAAATCATCACTATTCTCCCCTGGTGGTCCCAGCAGAGGGGCAGCAAGATGTAAACCCCAGGTGGGAAGCTGGCCATGGGGGTGGCCTGTGCTGGGGGCTGACACAGCTCCTGTGCTCTGTCTTCCTGCAGGGCTGCGTGGAGCCATGGCCTTCGCCCTGGCCATCCGTGACACAGCCACGTACGCCCGGCAGATGATGTTCAGCACCACCCTGCTCATCGTCTTCTTCACGGTGTGGGTGTTCGGTGGGGGCACCACAGCCATGCTGTCCTGCCTCAACATCTGGTCAGTGCAGGGCTCCCCTGGCTCAGCACGGCCTCCCCCTCGGCCTGCTCTCACCTCAGGCTGCTTGGGTTTCAGAGACCAGAGGCAAATCCCGTCCTTCCCCCTGGATCCCAACCCTGGCACTGTGTGTGACACTGCTTGTTCTCTCCTCACAGGGTCGGTGTGGATGCGGATCAGGAGAATGTGGTGAGTGTGCTCTGCTGGGCACTTCTGCATCCTGACCCTGTGAATGCCTGTCTGTACTCTGCTTCCTTCCAGCTGCAGGAGTTTTTAGCTCCCCCTGTGAAAGAGTTTGCAGTCAGTGGGAGTCACAGCTTTTCTGTGCTCTCTAGTTTTTGTGAGCCTTGTTTTGACTCAGCTGGAAAGAAGGGGACAGAAGCAATGCTGGACTGTTTAGTCAGTCCATGTTGCTGCTGCAATAGATTCAGTCTCTTCCTTGCTGGGTTTGAAATAAAACCCAAAATGAGCATGACATGGAGGCTCTGCCTCGTCCCAGTGTCCAGGGCAGTACAGAAACACCATTTACTGACTTATTTTATGTAGCATCTTCTGCTCCACTTTTACCCATGGGTACCCTCAGCCCCTGCTTACCCCCTTTTCCTGTGGGTAGTTATGTGGCAGCCCCAGAACCACTGACCACACTGAGATCAATGCTGGAGCCCCACAGCCCTAGGAGTTTTCCTGCCTGGTAGTTCCAGCTGTCTCATTCATGTGTCTGCAGCCTGATCGTGCTGTGGCTGTGGCTCTCCTTGGTTTCAGTGTGGATTCCGTACCTTGGCAATTCATTTTATTCAGAGCTATTTATTGAGCTGTTCACCTCCTGGAGAGAAAGCATCAAATGCAACAGGCAGCCCAGGGCCATAAATCTGTAAGCCAGATTTCTATGAAATGTGTAATTGTATTCACAGTCTCCTCCACACAGTTTTATTTTTTTTTCTCTGACTAAAAGGAAGCCTGGAGTTCCCATAACACACAATTACTTGCATGTAGCAATGTCAGGCAAGATCTGATGGAGGTTGGATCTGTCAGTCACTATTAAATGTGATGTCTGGGTGCAGCTGCTGGCTCTGAGGCACTTTAAACCTCGGGGCCAGACACCGGAAGGTTCTAGCAGCAAAATGGTCACTCTGTGCCTTGATACCACCTCCCTGAGGCAGTTGAATGCTGCTAAATGCAGCCTGTTGTGGTGTGAACATCCTTATACACATGACAACCCAAAGGATTCTTCTCAAGAAGCAGTGGGAAAGTCTGTCTCTGTGTCCCCTGGGGATAATCCAGTGTCCCATGGGGTCTCCTGGCCCTGATCCAGGTCATGGCATGTTGTCCTGCCCCTCTTTACTGTTTTGCTCTCCCACAGGGTGTTCCAGAGAGTGAGAGGAGGAGCACGAAGGCTGAAAGCGCTTGGGTTTTCCGCATGTGGTACAACTTCGACCACAAGTATCCTTGGGCAGCAGTCAGTGTATGCCATGTCAGATCCCACTGCCCGGACATCTCTCACTGGGACCATGACTTGCTCCCTGCTTAGCAGAGGAGCCAGTGTTTGCTTTCCCATGACATTGCTGTGTTTTGGTTTGCACCTATTCATGGCTGTGGCTGTGAGAAATGACAATTTCCACCCTCTATCAGTGAGAATTCAGTAGCAGTTCCATTCAAAGCTGGGCTCTCCATGACTGGAATCCTGAGGCTCCTTAATCCCAGGGGCAGGTGGGCAGGAAGGGGTGAGGGTTTTCTTACTTGCACTCCCTCTTGGTAGATCCGTGCCTCTCCTCCCTTTCAGATGCTGTGCTATGAATTAGTGGAGGAGCAATGCTAGGCCGAGGGGCATGGGATGATGGGACAAGCGATGCTGCTGAGCATCTTACCAGGACTGTGCCTGCTGTGTTTGGTTGCATTCTCGTTGCACACCATTACAATTTCTGTGCTTCCATGCATTTGTTTCTTTTCTTTCTGTGATTTCCTTGCAATGCCAAGTCCTTCAGTGCTACCCTCCCAGCCTTTGACTCACCGACATGGCCCCATTCTTCTTTTTTCTTAACCCTCTCTGTAGCTATCTAAAGCCTCTCTTGACACACAGTGGTCCCCCGCTGACCACCACACTCCCAGGGTGCTGTGGGCCTGTTGCCCGGTGCCTGACGAGCCCGCAGGCATATGAGGTGAGACCTTTAGTTTTCTTTCTGTCACAGTGTTGTGGGTTTGATGTGTTTTTGTTTCTCTTTAGGATGCTGCTCTGCAGCATCAAGCTGGGAGCATGAGGGAAATCAGATATTGGGACTGATGGATGAACTAATTCCCATGAGTATTTTGCTTTTCCAGCCTGCTGTTAGGTCATGAAGGGGTTTGTGGTGTATTCATGGTGGTTCCTCAGTGACTGGTTCAATTACGTTGTCACATCTGTCCTTCCCCAGGCCCAGTTGGGAGGACACACAATTTCCTATCCCCTGCTTGCTTCCAGCCTTACAGCTGAACCATTCCTGCAGCCCTTTCAGCTGCATCACTCACAACCAGAAAGTTAGCCAGCATTGCCATGCCCAGGGGCCCTTTGCAGTGGCAGCTATCCATGCCAGGAGTCTTCTTACCCTGTCTGCACAGTATCAGCATCAGGTTTCCTGACAAATCAGAAATGGCTGTGATGGGTCAGAAATGCAATTCCTGTGCTCATGAGTATTTGATCCAGTCAAAGCCACAAATGCTGCATTCCCCAAGTACTTGGCAATGGCACCAGAAAAAGAGAGCCGGGAGAGCCCTTTTCGGCAGTCTGCAGAGAAATTCTGCATGGCATGAGCCACCTGGGCTCTGAGATGTGTGTGTCATGTCTGGTTCTGGTCACGGTGCAGGAGAGCCTGTGACTCAGTGCCTCTGTCTCTGCTCAGTCACCATCACCACGCGATTGTAAATAGCCATTGTGGAAGAGTTTAACAGCACTTTCACACAGAATGTCTAGGTTGGAAGTGACCTTCAAGATCATCGAGTCCAACCCATGCCCTAACACCTCAACTAGATCACGGCATTGAGTGCCACATCCAGTCTTTTTTTAAACGCATCCAGGGATGGTGATTCCACCACCTCCCCGGGTGGACTATTCCAGTACTTTATCACTCTTTCAGTGAAAATTTTTTTCCTAACATCCAGCCTATATCTCCCTTGTTGCAGCTTGAGACTGTGTCCTCTTGTTCTGTCCGTTGTTGCCTGAAGAAAGAGACCAACCCCCAGCTGACCACAGCCACCCTTCAGGAAGTTGCAGAGAGTGATAAGGTCACCTCTGAGTCTCCTTTTCTCCAGACTAAACAACCCCAGCTCCCTCAGTCATTCTTCATATGGCTTGTTTTCCAAGTCCTTCACCAGCCTTGTTGCCCTCCTCTGGACATGCTCAAGCATTTCAATGTCTTTCCTAAACTGAGGGGCCCAGAAGTGGACACAGTACTCAAGGTGTGGCCTGACCAGTGCCGAGTACAGGGGAAGTATGACCTCCCTACTCCTGCTGGCCACACCATTCCTGATACAGGCCAGGATGCCATTGGTCTTCTTGGCCACCAGGGCACACTGCTGGCTTATGTTCAGCCGGCTGTTGACCAGTACCCCCAGGTCCCTTTCCTCCTGGGCACTGTCCAGCCACACTGTCCCCAGCCTATAACGCTGAAGGGGGTTATTGTGGCCAAAGTGCAGGACTCGGCACTTGGACTTATTAAACTTCATCTTGTTAGACTCTGCCCATCCATCCAACCATTCCAGATCTCTCTGCAGAGTCATCCTACCTTCCAACAGATTGACACACGCTCCCAGCTTAGTGTCATCCACAAATCTCCTAATGAAAGATTGAATACCCTCATCCATGTCATCAATAAAAATATTGAACAGAACTGGCCTCAGCACAGACCCCTGAGGGACACCACTGGTGACTGACCACCAGCTGGATGCAGCACCATTCACCACCACTCTCTGGGCCCAGCCATCCAGCCAGTTCCTAACCCAGCAAAGAGTGCTCCTGTCCATGCCATGGGCTGCCAGCTTATCCAGGAGTATGCTGTGGGAGACAGTGTCAAAGGCCTTGCTGAAATCCAAATAGACAACATCCACAGCCCTTCCTGCATCCACCAGGCGGGTCACAAAAGGAGATCTGGTTGGTCAAACATGACCTACCTCTCCTAAACCCATGCTGGCTGGGCCTGAGACCCTGGCCATCCTGTAAATTCTGTGTGATGACACTCAGTATAAACTGTTCCATTATCTTGCCAGGTACTGAGGTCAGGCTGACTGGTCCATAATTACTAGGATCTTCCCTCCCACCCTTTTTGTGAATGGGTGTCACACTGGCCAGCTGACAGTCATCTGGAACCTTGCCAGTGAGCCAAGACTGCTGATAAATGATGGAGAGTGGCTTTGCAAGCTCATCTGCCAGCTCCCTCATTACCCTGGGATGGATCCCATCTGGGCCCATGGATTTATGAGTATCCAAGCATCTCAGCAGTTCTCTGACTGCCTCGTCTTAGATAATGGGAAGACCATTCTGTTCCCTGACACCATCAACCAACCCAAGAGAACAGTTGTCTTGAAGGCAAGTCATCTCCCCACTGAAAATGGAGGCAAAGAAGGCATTAAGCACTTCTGCCTTCTGCTCATCTGCAGTTATTAAGTTCCCTCCCTCATCCAATAGAGGACAAAGGATGGCCTTACCCTTCCTTTTACCATTAATATATTTGTAGAAACATTTTTTATTATCCTTTACAGAAATCGCCAATTTAAGTTCAAACTGAGCTTTGGCCTCCCTAATTTTTTTCCTACATGCTCTAGTGGCCCCCTTAAATACTTCCTGGGAGACCTGACCCTCCTTCCAAAAATGATACATCCTCCTTTTATTCCTAAGTTACTCCAAAACCTCCTTGCCCATCCAGGCTGGACGTTTACCTTGTCGACTCCTCTTTCGGCACACAGGGACAGTCTGTTCCTGTGCCCTCGAAATCTGTTTTGAAGCACGCCCAGCTTTCCAGAACTCCTTTGTTTTTAAGGACTTCTTCCCAAGGAACTCTCTGAATAAGCCTCCTAAATAGGCCAAAGTCTGCCCTACGGAAGTCCAGTGTGAGTCTTAGTGGTGTTCCTCCTGATTTCACCAAATATCGAGAACTCTATAATTTCATGATCACTTTGCCCCAAGCGACCTCCAACCACCACATCTCCCACCAGCCCATCTCTATTTGCAAACAGCAGATCTAACATAGTCCTTCCCCTGGTGGGCTCACTTACCAGCTGCGACAAAAAGTTGTCCTCCATTCACTCTAAAAATTTCCTGGACTGCCTCTTTTCTGCTGTATTAAGTTCCCAGCAGATGTCTGGCAGGTTGAAGTCACCCACAAGAACAAGGGCTGATGATCCTGAAACATTCTCCAGCTGCTTATAAAATAAGTTGTCCACCTCTTCCTCCTGGTTGGGTGGACGATAACAGACTCCCAGCAGGATGTCAGCCTTGTTGGTTTTCCCCTTAGTTCTTACCCATAGGCATTCAACTCCATATTCATTAGTTTCAATACTTATGGCATCAAAAGCCTTCATAATATAAAGGGCCACCCTTCCACCTCTTCTCCCTTTCCTGTCTCTTCTGAAGAGCTTGTAGCCATCGAGTGCAGTGCTCCAGCTATGTGACTGATCCCACCATGTTTCTTTGATGGCAACTACATCATAGCTTTGCTGTTGCACCATGGCCTCCAACTCTTCCTGTTTGTTACCCATGCTGAGTGCATTGGTATACATGCACCTCAGCTGGGCTACTGATTTCACCGCTAACTCAGGCTTACTGCCTTTGGGCCTGCTTCCAGGCAGCCCAGCTGCATCCCCTTCCCCCTTCAAACCTAGTTTAAAGCCCTCTCAATGAGGTCTGCCAGTTCATGAGCTAAGAACCTTCTGCCCTTAACAGAGATATATCCTATCTGGTTCCAACAGAGCAGGTGCCGTAAAAGTTGCCTCATGATCAAAGAATCTGAAATTTTGTAGATGACACCAACCCTTAAGCCACTTGTTAATGATATGAGTTCTATTTCTTTCATCATTTTTCTCTGCTATCAAAGGGACTGAGCAGAACACTACCTGGGCCCCTGTCTTATCAAACACTTGACCCAGTGCCCTAAAGTCCCTTTTAATCCCCTTGACACTCCTCTTTTCAATCTCATCACTGCCCAGCCTGGAGTATCAGCAGTGGGTAATAATCAGAGGGCTGAATCAGCGCAGGAAGTCTCTCAGTGATATTTTGTACCCAGGCCCCAGAGAGGCAGCAGACCTCCCTGTGGGATGGGTCCGGTCAACATATGGGGCCCTCTGTTCCTCTCAGAAGGGAGTCACCTACTACGATTACCCTTCTTTTCTTCTTGATGTTAGAGGTGGTGATGCATCTTTGAGGTGAATCATAACTGGGAGGCTCACTGGGCAGATAATTTCCCTCTAAATCATCTAAATCATCTTGCTGGCTCTCTAGATCCAGGACCTCATATCTATTTTGTAGTGGCACCTGGCTAGGGAATGGGGGTTGGGAGGAGTTTTTATTATTACCTCCCTGAGCAGGGACCAATTTTCACTCCCCTTCATCTACCAGGTGCCCTTCTATTGCCTGGGAGTGGGAGGCATATGAGTCCTCTGAATCTTGATGGGCCTCCCTTAAAGATAGAGGGGCTGAACTCCACCAGTCTATTTCCCTTTCACTTTCCCTGATACTCCTTAACCTTTCAACTTCCTCCCTAAGTTCAGCCACCAGAGTGAAAGGAGGTCGTTCACCTGTTCACATCTCAGGCATGCCTCCTTCACAACACCCCCCGAAACCACCAATAAGCTCAAACACTCCAGGCCAGAATGGGTCTGTACAGATGCATCCTTTTTGGAGGGCTCCACTTGGTCACATACACTTGTACCAACCATTTTTCGACCGTGTTGAAACCATTACTGACAGAAACCCCAAGACCAACCAGCCAGCAGAAACACCTCAAACAACACACACCACACCCTACTAGCAAGAGAACTTGCAACCCTGCCTGCTTGCCCTGCCTGCGTGAACTGCCGTGCAAACTGCTGTGGTCACGCCCCAGAGATGTGCCACACCCCTGTTCCCCGTGCTCCAGGTCACTGAGCTCCCTAGAGGCCTCTTATAAACAGTCACTCAGCAACTAGGGAAGCTCCACCCTTCATTCCTGAATGACTCACAAATGCAAGCAACCTCCTGTTTCTTCCCCAGAATCAAGAGCAGCTGAAGGACGATGACTCCGACCTCATTCTGAATGATGGGGACATCAGCCTGACGTACGGGGACTCCACGGTGAACACTGACTTGGTGGCGTCCAGTGGCACGTCCCAGCGGTTCGTGGGGAACAGCTTGGAGGATGCCCTGGATCGGGAGCTGGCTTTTGGGGACCATGAACTTGTGATCCGGGGAACACGCCTGGTCCTGCCCATGGACGATTCGGAGCCCCCGTCAAACATCCTGGATAACGCAAGACATGGTCCAGCATAAGGTTGCTTGGTTTAATTGACAGTAATATTTGCATATATGATCAAGAAGTATGTACTACCTAAAGTCTAATGCATGTCTCAAAATGTCTAAGCTGTATAAATATTATTTATATGGTGTCAAAAGAATATAAATATTCTCTGCCAAGCACTTCTAAAGAACAAGCTGCAAATTTAAGTTAAAAACTGTTGATTGCACTATGTAGGGTGGAATTGTTTTAGCATGTCTTTTGCACACTGTGAGCTTTGTTAATGTGATTTGATGAAGGGTTTAGTTCCCAGTGGGTGAGTAAAGGAGCTGTGACTCCCTGTTCATCCTTTGAACCTGGGAGAGGAGGGTAGGGAGTTGCTGGTGAACAGTGGAAATTGCTTTCTAGTCCGATGAGGATTGTTGAGTTTCTTTTGGTCTTTGATCTTTGGATAGTCACATTTGAAATATCAGCAGAAAATCTGCCCACAGACCCTCTCACCAGGCAGTGGATGGTGATAAACTTGTTTCACTGTGGGAACCTGGAGACTTGCTGCTTTTTAGTGACCCTCTGCCCAAGCCCTGCTTTAGTAGACTCGTGGCAGACCCCAGCCAAAGCTGACAGCAAGGGCTGCGAGTGTCCGGCTGCTTGGATGGGAGCAGGAGAGAAGGATGGTTGGTGTCTGTAGTCGTGTTCAGGAGGAGGAGTCAATCCTACAGAAACTACACCAGGCATGCACAGATTTTAGGTCTGAGTCCATCTTTCAGCTGTGGCTTGAGCAGCTTTCTAGAACCAGCCATCAAATTCTTATTTGGCAACTAAATTTCACATTTGGGAAGTGGTCGTGTCTTTGCGTGGGTGAATCCCTGTCCTGCAGTCACAGATGTAGCCAAGGTATGCAGAGCTGCTGCAGCTGCACATGGGGTTGTGGAGCCCAGACAACCTCAAACTCGAGCTTTAGGGCTGCAGATCCACACGGTACCTCCGGAGCCCTCCAGAGGCATCAAGCTGGTACTGAAGGGGAGCTGTCTGTCCGTCCTCCCACAGAGTCAGAAACCATTGCACTTTGGTCATTCCTTAGCATGCTGTGTGTCTGCAGTCCCCACACAACCTTTCTCGTGTCTCTTATCATATAATGAGAAATGTTTGCAAGTTGATTTTTGGTTTTAATTTACGTTTTTATTTTTCAAGGAAGAGAACAGAACAATTTGTGATTTCACAGTACTGTTAAAGGATTTATTCTGTAGTTATGGGAATGGCTAAAGGTGCAGTGAAACTGTTAACCCTGATATCTTTTTTCTCCTGGAAAGAGGGAATCGTGGAAATTTACTGTACGTAATTTTATTGTCTATTTTATCTACAGTTTTGCTATACAAACCTTTCAGGGTTACTGGTGCACTAAAGGTCCATTCTGGAGTTAACCCTCCCTGGAGGGCTTAAATAGAGGTATTTAAAATGAAAATACATGAAAAAGAGCCAGGTGAGTCTGAGCACTCACAGCTCCCATTAGCTGTCTTTGGAACAAACTCTGCATCTCTCAGGATCTGACCCTGAGACCTCAGAGCAGTGTCCCCACAGCTGTTTTCCCCAGCACCACCTGAGAGTTGGAGGAGACAGAAAATCCTGACGTTTCAAGTGTATATGTATAGTTGAGAAAATAAATCCACATGGATGTTTTTTGGTTTTTTTTCATTTTCTCAGGTCTAAGTAATATTGCCTTAAATTTATGGATGTGAAACGATAATTATTTTGGCAGTTTATCCCAAAGAAAATGCTTTTTTTTCCTTCTGAACAAAATGTGTAAGTGTTGCCATAGGACTTCCCTAGAAAGGAGGGGTAATGATCTGTTTATATTTGGGTATATTTGGGGCATCTTCCTTGCACCTGTAAATGGCATCCCGCTGTTAACAAAGTTAGATTAGCAATGGCCTTTGTTTCCTACTATGCAGGAATTCCATAAAGTGAGCGTGCATTTTTAATGTCTGTAACTTAACTTCATGTGTTTAAAAAAACAAAACAAACAAAAAAAAAAAAAAAAAAAGGAGGAAAAAAAAAAAAAAGTAGGAACCTGTTGATTTTAGGTTTACTGCATCACTTCTACATCCTGGTTTTTGTTCATTCTGCCTTTTTGAAGAGGTATGATAAATAACTACCTCTTATTTTTTCTTGTATAGCCTGACTATGAATTCAATTTACAGAGTTGGTGCAGCTGGAGGTGCAGGACAGTTCTGCTGCCCTAGGGCTCCCTCCCAGGCATTCCCAGCTGAGATGCAAATTTGCTGCTAGGTGGCTACCAGCTGATGTTTTCCTATGGCTGTGGTAGCATTCCTCTCTTCCTCTGACCCTTTGACTTCAGTAATTTATCCACTCACTGTAAACTTGCCGACACATTACTCATAAGCCTCAACTTTTACACCAATAACAGTTCAGTTAGTACATGAAAGGAAAAAAAGTTAACCAATGATGATTTTATGGGTTACGTTATGATCCATATATAATATAATATAACCAGGACTGTTTCGAATAGCCTTAGTCAATTAATTAATCTAAGCTTAAATTCATGAGTGATTTCATAAATGAATGGGATTTGTCCTCAGCTGATTATTTTCTGTGCTGGGCTGCAGCAGAGCACACAGGAATGCCTGATGTGCAGAGACAGAGCCCTGATGCTTTGTGCTGCAGATGGAGTTAAGGGTACCTTGGAGAATCAGGGCCTGAGACCTTTGCCAAATAGATAAGACAGCCCTGAGGAGGCACTTTAGAGTCCCCACAAAAATTTAGAGAAGGTGCTCTTCTTCTGTAAATTGAATTTTCATGGTTTTTGCACATGAAAAAGCATTGTAGGTAAAGTTATGATTTGTACTGGTACTGTCGATTTGTGTGGCAATGGCATTAACCCCATAGCTATGGTGTTTGTACAGCTGATCTGTGATAGCTGATGATCACTACTGGACCTTCTGTTTACACTGACTAAATCCTTTTCTGTTGCATTGTACTGTGAAAGAAGGATTATGGGCCTATAATTTTTTTTTTTTTTTTTTTTTTTGAATTGTGTGTACTGTTTCATTAATTCACATGGAAATAAATCTGTAGCAAAGTGACAATGTGCTGCTTGACCTTTTGAGACCAGTTTGTTTATGGCCTTTGGCAGCAGCCACGGATGCTGGACCCCAAGGACTGGAGGGCAGCTGGGCTGGGTTGTACACACTGCCTTCAGCCCAGCTCCTGGGACACACCTTCCTTGCAGGAACAGCGCTGGGGAGCCAAGCTGTGCTGGTTGCCAAATGCTCCTCCAGGAGCAGCAAATCCAGCTGGGATGGTGCTGCTCATTCCCAGCCCTGGGGCAGTGAGTGGACCTGCATAGAGGCATCACCATAGGGTGTTTGCAAAATCAAGGTTCCTGAGCTTTCCCAGGCTTTTATATCCCCAGGACTGTTGAATTTGCACTTGGGCTCCTGGCTGGTGATTCTGCCCTCTGACTCCCGCCACACCATTTTTTTTTTGGTGCTTGCTGAAAAAGCAAGTTGTTCAAATGCTTTACAATCCTTCAGTGCAGAGGGCACCTCAGAAACTTCAGGAATCTTTTTCTGAGGGCTCTGGTTCACAAAGGACAGTTTTCATCCCTTGGGTGGTGTAAAACCACATTGTTACAGCTCTGCCTGGCTGCAGGAGGGTAGCCCTGATACCTATGTACCACACTTATCTCCCACCCATAGCAGTGGGCAGCTGAGGCGGTGTCTATGCTGCTTTCCAAAGGGACTGTGGCCTTTGTGTAGGGTGGTGAATCCTAAACTGTCCTGCTGGGCTGTTCCAAAACAGACTGCAGCTCACAAAAACTGAGCGAAAGGGGCTTGCATGGAATCACGCTGATTGTGGGTGGCCTGTGCTACTGGAAGTCACAGCAATGGGACAGGAAACAAAGGTGTTATATTATTTTCTTGATATGAAATGATGCTAATTCCGCTGTACACACCCAACTCAACATCTCAACAGTTGGAACAAACACCACTAATCCCACTGGATACGTGCTGTCCAGCCCAGCTTGGGTTGGACTCGGGCATGTAATTAAAACACACAAGGACATAATTTAGCAATTGAACAAATGCCTTTTGGCAACCCTTCACCTACCCAAATCCTCAGAAGAATTGCAGCAGACCCCTTCAAATGTATTGTTTCCTTGAAACAAGGTGTAATTCAGGCCCCTCACCATTGGTGAGTGGTATCTCCAGCACCCAAAATGTAGCTGGGATCCTCTGGTCTGTATCCACCCTCCCCAGCACAGGCAGCTACAGCTGGGCACCCACTGGGCCAGGAGCTGGCATCTCATATCAGCCAAGCAAACATATTTTGGATAGGTGCTGTTCAGAAGAACAGCAAGCAGGGACGAGGCAGTTCCCTGCATGGTCTGGGGGGGAGGAACTTCCCCTGCAGGCAGGTGCACAGAGCTGTCATTTACTGATTAGTCCCTGTTTTATTAGTTCTGTTCAGTTTGAGCTGATGAGGGGCAGCTTTCAGTCAGTACCAGCTGTCCACCTTCATGTGGGGATCAGTAAAGCACTGGGAAATGGGCCAACACTGGGTATCTACAGCCTCAAAAAAATCACAGGGCTGTTTTTAGAGCAATCCTGTATTACCATGCCCAAAGCCACAGACAGTTCTGCACCCTTGGCTCTGCATCTCCACATCACGCTGGGGTAGCATTTATATGAGGTAAAATTTTAAAAAAGCAAGGCTTTGATTCTTCTTCCTTATCTCATCATGGCCTGCAAGGAGCTCTGGTCCTTGCTGGATCCTCTAGATGGCAATATTGGAAAGGACAGCAATTGTTCATCACCACTGTCCCTGCAGATCCAGGCCATGCAGAGCCCAGCCCACCCCAGCTCCAGAGACCCTCCTCATGCCCTGCTGGGTTCACCACACCTCATGCACCATCCAGCTGAGTCCTTATTAGCACAAAGGAGAGGAGACCCTATTGCAACACCAACTGCTCTGACACCCTGAGCCCCCTCACAGGAGCCACCACCTTCTCAAACACCTGGGAGTATGGAGATGCTCAGACATCTGCCCTGTGCTTTGTTTTCCCCTTTAAGCCCAGCTGCTTGTTGGCCATATTTTCCTATTAAGCTTTCAGCATGAGGAATTTAAGGCCAGTGGCCATAAGTTGACTGCAGGATGAGTTTTGGTTAGAGATGAGCTGCAGCCCTTGCTGGAACTGCTGATGCATCTCAGCTGGTTCAAACCCTCCCCACCAGCACTGAGCCCGCAAGGGCACCTTCCCTTACAAACTCCCCATGGCTCATGAGTGTGTCTCACATCCCCCAGGCATTAGGCCATTTCTAGCACTAGGCTTTGCTGACATCTGCAGCCAATTTGTGGTCATCATGGCTGTTTGCGGTGTTGCGAGAGGACTTTCTGTTGTCACAACTCCAAAAAAGTGTTTCTCACCAGATGTGGGGAGTTTTATGGAGGAAACTTCTTGGTGAGGTGAAGAGAGGAGGTGGGGGTGGAAGTGCCTCTCAGATCCCAGTGGGCCCAAATATAATCTCACAACAGTAAATTGCAAAAAACTCTTTTGGCCACGTGTCTGTGACTGGAGAATAATTGGAAGACGAGACAAGTAATATGGAAGTGGAGAAATTGTGTCTTTGTTGACAACTCTAACAAAATCTGCCAAGCTGATGAGGGAACCCAGGGACTGGGAGTGTTTGTGTACTCTCTGTGTCCAGTGCAGACATAGCAACACTGCCCAGCACAAACACTGTGTATACCCCCTACTTTCCACCTCCCACACTCAGCTGGGAGCCATATGTGTCTCATTTATCCCAAAGACATTTGCAACACACCTTGTGCCTTTGGCCACGTTAACATCAGAGGCTGCTTTGCACCTTGGTGGCAGGGGCAGCACTGGAGACTATAGTAATGTACCCCCCACTCCCGAGTGAGCATTTCTCTATAAGGAAAAGGGTTTCAGCTTATCCGAAACATAAGGAAACCAAACTAGAAAGTTCTGTGTCTTTCTTTTTGTAATTGGCTCAATGCCAAGAGAGAAGCACCTGTTGGACCTTGTCACTGTCCTTCAAAGTCTACCTCTCCTTATTGGCAATTTGCCAGTGGAACCCACCTAGTCTATTAAGTACTAAAGGGATTACACAAAAGAACCAAAGAACTTTTCAGGAGTGCCTTACCAGTGTCAGAATGCTCTCTGCACTATGTTCGACCTGCAATTTCTTTGCCTGTTTATGTTTATTATTTTCCTTGTTAGTAAAAGCTTTTATTTTACAAAGCATGTCCGAGGAAGTTGTCTCGCTATGTGATTTAAGCCATTTATCTGAACAGGGCTGGACCCTGGGAGGTATTAGAAACCAATATAAATGGCTGCCCAAGCAGGGACCTGTCATATTGACAGGACCCGTTCAGTTTTTTGGTTTTTTTTGTTTTTTTTTTTTTTTGTTTTGTAGACGTGCCCTCAGTCTATATTGGCCTTTTCATCTTGGTCATGTTTTTAAAGCGAGCTCGTGGTGTTTTTTGGGCATGAAAAAAACACATGGTGGGTCTAGGAGCCAGGGGGGATTCCCCGACCAAACGCCTGCCCGGTGGAAGGGGGTCGTTAGCCGGGGGAGACCGATCCTGGAACGCCGAGCGGAAAAAGTCCCGAAGGAACCTGTAAGGCTGGCAGAGCCGGAGCCAAGGCAGACCGCTGCGTGTCCGAAAAGGATCGGGGGAATCGACCAAGGGGGGCTGGAACGCCACAAGAAGCCGATTCGGTGAGTGGAACCAGCCATTAGAAGCAGAGCAAGACATTAATTGTTATTTTGATTATAATTTAACAATTTAAGACTTTAATTTGAGAAGAAACACCTTGAAAGACTTGTTAAAATGAGTCTATATATAAAAAAAAAGAAAACCCGAGAGTAGAAACAGGACTTTTAAGACAGAGTGGGGTGAAGGACATGCAGTCTGGAGAAAAAATACTTTGTAACGTGAGAGAGAGAGGAACCCCGTAGGGGGAATTGTAACATACCTTTGAGACAGAGAAAATAAAGCAAGGGTGCCTGGCAAGAGCACACTAACTTTTCTTTAAAAACACCAGCCTGTCACATACTAGTTTCAAGTCCCCCAGCAGATCAATCTTCTCTCTATGGCCCCAGTGGGACTTCCAAATTCCTCCTTTTGGGCTCTGGTCACCGTCATGCCCAACTGATACTGATTATTTACACATTCTTTGGGCCCCAAAACAGGTAACATGATATAGGAGATGGCCAAAAGGACAGAAGAGCATGCGCAAGGAGACAAGTTGAAAAGTTCAGCTCAGAGGATGACTATGTGCTTCATCCCCAAAGACCCCCGACGACCACCGGAGTGATCAATAAGGAGCAGTGCGCAGCCTCAAATAGGCGTGGAACTAATTTTAATACGAAGCGGGGACAGGCGGGGTTAGGAAATGAATATGTATTAGGCGTATCGTATAACCCAAGTTTGTAAAGATAAAAAGGGAGAAACAAAGCTCCCAGGTGTGCATGTCTTTGAGGAGCTATCCCCATGCACCTCAGCGCTGAATAAATTCATACCTACTCTCATAACCACTCTGTGAGTTATAGAGTCTTCTCTCCGCACATCACCTTCAATAACATTAAGAAAAAAAACGGAGCAAAGCAAATTAAAAAGAAAAAAACGCAGCTCTAAGTGAAAGAAAAAAGCATGCTTTGAATCTGTAATCCTGAAAAGCAGTCTATTCCTTAAACCGACCCTGAAGGGCCTGAGTGAAGCCGTCCGGAAAACTTCACCCTGCCTCCCCACCTCCCTCCCCCACGCAGAAAGAGAACAAGCACTGGCCATGCAAGTTAACTTTCTGAATCCTGTATCCCTTTATCCTTCTGTTTCTGTTGTTCCCCTTGTACCAATAATGCTAAAAAGAGAGGCAAATTCAAAGAATGCCGCGCAGAAAATGAAAAACCGCGCCGAAAAAAATAATCTGTTGTGAGTAGCCTCATGGTTTGCGCAGCCATCTTTACTGTGTGGTAGAAAACAGCCTTTGTGAGTGGAGCCATCTGTGCCTACAGCACGCCCACTCTGATACGTCACCGAGTCCTTCCAATCAGCAGCAGGACACGCTCCTTTCATGGGCGGTGCTCACAGTCTCAGCTTTTGTCACCATCCCCAGAACAGGCAGGGACATCCCCAGCTCAGATGACTGTGGGAACTCAGAAAACTATCCTCCCCCTCCCCCCTCCCCGCCCAGCATGGCAGCTGCCATTCAAACAAGTGAAACAATGCCCGAGTCCAAGTTACTGCAGTTTTCACAAATGCTACAACTTCTCTGTTGCCTCGGACAGGCAGAACGCTAAAAATCAATAACAGAGAGCGAGGGAGAGAGGCAGGGCAAAGCTGCGAATCCCCGGAGGTGCCTATGGAAGCCAGAACGGAGAGCGGCAAGGCTTCCCTTCCACCGAAACCTCCTGTGCCCTGCAGGAGTGAGCCGTGAAACAGCAACTCCGGCCCCAGCACCGAGAAGAAGCGGCGAGAGGCACAAACGAAACCTCTACCCCCGCCGGTGCCAGTTCCAAGAAAGCAAAGCCGACAGTAATAGCAAAGAAGAAAAGAAGTTTAAAGACAGCCAGACCGGTTTACTAAGTCTATGTTGTGAGACAGAAGTAGCTTCATTAACATATGAATCACGAAAGCTGCAGCAAACAACCTTCCAAGAGAACGAAAACAGACAGCAGCGAGAGGAAAAGAGAAAAAAAAAAAACCAACCAACCAGCCGTGCCTTCTCAGCCAAGATGCAAAATAGACTTTATCCAAAAGGACTGACATTAAAATCATCACAAGAAATTCACCAAAAGAAGAAGCCCAAAATACCTTAAAACCCTAACCTTATTTTTTTTACAGCTTTAAGAGAAAGTCACACTTTATAAATTAATATTTCATTGAAATTTCAAGAAAAAAAATCTAGCGATTTTAAAATAAGTTTTTCTATTTTGTTAATTATAACTTGCAAAAAAAATCTATAAAACTAATTATAAAACTAATTCCTAAATAATTTTCCTTTATAGGAAAAGATTTTGCAAAAATAATTTGCTTGCCCATATATTTAATTCAAATACTTAATTCAAAATTCAAAAAGTTTTTGCAAACTACCCCTATAAATTCTACAAGAAAATTTTCTATTCATTTTCTTAAACATAAATTATTATATTCATCTTTGAAATTAATTTAGAAACTTCAAAATATTACACCTCTAAAAATAAATTGTTTTTATAAATAACTCAAAGAAATCTAAGAAAGTCTAAAAGCCATATCTCAAAATAAAACTAACAGCTATCTGCATGGTTTTTTAAAGTTTATATTTCATATTAATAAGTTCTTTATATGTTACAGGTATAGTAAGGAGAGCAAAGACATCTTTACTCAAGAAAAAGTTCTACTCAGTTGTAAAATTTACTTAAAAATGCTAATCATTTTCCTTTTTCTCAACAGCAGCCGTATTGTGTCACATATATTAGAACCATGCATCTTACATCAGAATACATCAACACTTGTAAAAAGTGTCTCACATATCTCAAAATCAGGCAAAAACAATTGTGCAATTGTTGCGGTGCATTATGCGTGGTCTCCACACTCGCCCGGGCTAGCTCAGGCACCGCAGTGTGGAAAGGTATGGATAGCTGGCAGCGCCAGCTCATCCGATCCTGTGGGGTCTCGGCTCCCACGTGACCTCGGCGGTAGGTACAGGTGGTGCAAGGCAACGATGGTGGAGATAGAAAGGCAGACTCTGCTGAGCAGGTCACAAGAATTTATTGGAGCCCTGGCGCGGGACCTCCTGACCTCCAGGTAACTGCCCAGGCAGAGCCCCCCAGGCTGCTTGCCAGCACCTTTTATTTGGGGGTGGAACAAGGAGAAGAGGCAGGGGGTGAGAAAATCAGGGATCACCAGGGAGGGGTCACACTGATGAATGATATTCTCATAAACCAAACATAAATGATGGGGAGGGACCCCCTCTGGATCTGACCTATCACTCGATGCCCTTGGAAGAACTAGCTCCAGGGGAAGGCCCTGAGATGACAGGCAGACCCCAGAGGAGGGGGGGAGCGGGGGATTGACACATAATGGTTGGAGGGGAGAAAAACAGGGAAAGACCATTGGGGGAACAAACAGGAGTACATAGAACGAACCATAAATTAACAGCACATGCAATAAAACTGTGAAAAAAGCTAATCACTTGTTTTTGAAATTTTGAAAGTTTAATAGTAAATAAGACGGTTATAAAAATAGAATTAGAGTAAAACAATTGAACAATTAGAGTTAGGATAATACAAGACAAAAAAACAAAGTTACAGACGTCTGGGTGCCTTCCTGAGCAAAAAACTCTGAAGAAGGACCCTGTTAACAAAGGATTATCTCTTAAAAGCAAT